>CM052811.1:59327959-59372955 GCA_028533885.1 Nasua narica
AAAAAAACCGAGGCCAAACCCTTAGCCAAAGACTAATATTCAAACCTATGTCATTTGAATTTGCTTGAGAGCTCTGTCCATGATGTTGTCAGAAAACCAAAACAGTTAGGTTTTGTGCAAGTAGATAAGTTTATGGCCTAATGCTAGCCATACTGGTATTCTCTGCTTTGACCGACATTTGAGAATGGACCTGACATTGATGAGATGCCTTATCTAATTTGTACATATGTCTAATGTTAAGGTTTCTGACACATGCCCAAATGACTATAGAAAACAGATATGTGGCTCCTTCTAAAGAAGTAAAAAAATTAGAAAAGTAGTGAATAGTAAAATGCCACATGTGTACCTTGGTAGAATAAGAAAGATGTTAACATGAATCTTGGGTCACACTATGGCAATCCTCCTATCATTGAACTATTTTCTTAATTCTCATTTCCCAGATTTAGAATACTCAAACTTCTATGTGAAGAGAGCTCCCCCAACTGAAATATGTAATTACATAAATAAATAATTTAAATATCAGTGAAAAACAAAAGAGAAGTTAACTGAAAAGATAAATTTATATATGTATTTATTGTCTGATTTTAGGTCAGCTGATTTCTCAAGTCACAGAATTAATGGTCAGGTTGGGTATTTACTAACTTATGTGACTGCTTTTCTTTATCTTAGAAGCTTTTGACTTTTATATTCTTTTCTTGAGGTGTTAATTTTAAGTATTGCTTCTTATGGCACATTGGTATATATTTAAGAAAAAAAGATTGACATATATTTGTCATTGCTAATATAACTATCATAATCATTACTTTAAGTTTGTATAACTCCAGAAACTTGTCCATTTAGATATCTTTATATCCACAGTATGATTTATTATCAGAAGATATTTCTGGGAGAATTAGATGACTATAGGAAAAGGCAGGATGAGACAGGAAACAAATCAGCTAGACTCTACAAAATGCAGAATGTCAGACATTTGCATTTGAAACTTCCCCTAATATAGCTAAAGATATTGGTCATAAATATATGTTTTGATAAAATATTTCTTCAGATGAGTCTAGCATTGTTTGAAACAATGTTCTCATTTTTCCTGATTTAAAGGCACTCTTTGTTTCACCATCACATTACCCTCCCAAACATCATTATTCTATCATGTGACAAATCTAGATCATATACACTCAATTAAAGCCAACACATGTTTTGAGTCCAATTATTTGTGATGATTAACCTTGGAGATTATAAAGTTCACTAAGGCTTGGTTATTTCCTTCAAAATACTCTAATAGTAGGGAAAAAAGCTCTAATAGTAAGGAAAACTCTATAAAAAAATAAAAATACAAAGTGAATTAGAGAAATAACAAAAGTTCAATGAGGTTTTTCTGGAAGAATTTATCTGCAGCTGAGGGGAGGGATTTAGGGAAACTTTTGTGAGTATTAGGATATTTAATGTAGGTTATAGAAGATGGATTAGATCCTGGAAGGAAAGCATGCTGGACAGAGAAATCAACAAGAAGTGGCATAGAGAAGTAAAACAAGGTCTCTCTTCAGGCGATGACAACTAGTATTTATTTGTAGCCCCTAAACATCAAGCTTAGTAAACATATTAGGAAAAGGTGCTTGAATTATTAATTAAAGAAAGCCATGAATTTGTGTCCTGGTTTATTGTTTTCAAAGTGACTTGGCTTTCTGCTTTTGCTTTCAGACAAAAATAGATTTTTAGTAAAACTATTTTGCAATGTTTTTTTTTTCTTTCTGTTTTCCTTCCCACGTTTGGAAGCAATAGAGGGACAACATAGTGGGCAGATGGAGAAGCAAATATAAACTCCATTACCAAATAAATCTGGTATTTGAATAGGATTCCTAAAGCTGAGAGCCAGAATTAGACACAATGGCCCACCTCACAGAAATCAGAGGAGTCAGAGAGAAACATTATCCCCTAATACATGAAATGGATTTTTTTTTATTTTTAAATGCACCAGATCCATTCCTATTTTGCACTATAGGCCTCTCTCTACTGACTCATGGTCTCAAGAGAAGTCAGGACTCCTCTGGCCTCATTTGGCTGAACCATTTCATGTCTCCCCATCATTCTCATCTATTATTACCCTATACTCTCTCCTTTCTTATTTTTGTTCAGGCAGCGCTCAAAAATTCTAGATGTATTTTAAATGTTAAGATCAGTACCAAGAACGGCACAAAAGCAACTTTTGTATTGATAGCTAATTAAAAACTCCCCAGTTATTCTAAAGTTTATTTGGTAGTATTTATCTTGTGGTACTATAACTATACTTTATCACGAAGTTATCCTTTAAATTTTAATAAAATGTCATTAATAGAGAGATGAAATAATTTTCCTAGATATCCCCTAAGATTCAAAATCTATATGCTATAAATGTATTTCTTTTGTGACAACCTGTATATAGCCAGAGAGAGAGTAAGTTTGGTTAAGAGTGGGGATGAACAGGTATTCCTGTCACAGTCAGCTCCTGGTGTCAGAATTCCCCACACTTCTAACACATGCCGTTATAAGGATTATCTCAGAAGAACGAGCCAACAGATCAGAAACTGAAGAGAAATCTTGTTTTTGGTTGGTTTTGTTTTTCCTAGTACAGGCTTTTTTTTTTTTTTTTTTTAAAGATTTTATTTATTTATTTGAGAGACAGAGAAAGTGAGAGAGAGCATGAGAGGAGAGAAGGTCAGAGGAAGAAGCAGACTCCCCGTGGGGCCGGGAGCCCGATGTGGGACTCGATCCCGGAACTCAAGGATCATGACCTGAGCCGAAGGCAGTTGCTCAACCAACTGAGCCACCCAGGCGCCCCCTAGCACAGGCTTTTGCCCTACCAAAACCTGATTGAGCGTCAGAGTTACCTAAGGAGTTAGTCATACAATACCTATTTTGAAGCCTTATCCTTGACCTAGTGAATGATTTTTTCCCCTGACAGTAGGAGTATTCAGGTAGGGAAATTATGAAGACTTAGCTGTTTAGGTGAGTGTAAGGACCTCAACCTGTGTGCTCAGCCTCAATACACATAGAAAATATTAAACTGCTTCTCATATTCCCTATGGCACCACTAACTCTCTGCTCTATTTCCTGTAACCACATTCAAACCTTCTTAGACTCTTAATAAGCTCATCTTACCGATGTGTATGACCTTTTCCTTTCTTTTTCTAGGAGTCCTTAATTCATGACGTAATTTTCCTGATTAGAAAAAAAAAGTGGCATTCCCATTATGCTTTTCATGAACAAATGATAGTACTTTCCCAAAATCTTCTGTTGTTCTCCCCTATAATCTGGAGATAGAGAAAACTGAAGCCACTGTGTCACACTAAAGCTATGATAGTTGATATTTAATTTCCATCTCTTATTTGATGGGCAGCCTGAGGACTGTCCAGTCATGACAAGCCCATTGAGTCCTTCATGGGCATTTTGAAATGCTTTTCTAAGAAAATCATTGGCTTGGGTATTTTGGAGGAACACAACAGATTGATACCTTATTCAACAGGATTTGTTTGAAGTTGTCCTTTAGCTGTCGATGACTTGGAGTTGTCAGTTATACCAGCCACACTCTTTAAACCAGTGTCGTAAGGTGAGGCAGGTGTTTTAGTGAACCAAATTATATCTTTCAACACCTAACATCTCTAATTTTTTGCTTCTCCCCTCCTATTCTCAGAGAAGAATTATGAAATTATCTTATTTAGAATTTTCCAGGATATCGCTTCCAAACTAGAAAATCTTCTGTTCCCTTGAAGGGTCCTACACAAATCATGTACAGAAATACATTCTTTGTTGTGTATCTGTTCTAAAAGTTTATTTTTTTATTGTGCAATGTTTTTCTTAGGCTGATCAATATAAATCAGAAACAATGTAATTATCTTTCAAACCTCAGAAAATGTGTGCATGCATATCTCCAGATAATTTGGATAGAGTACTGGCTGATGGTGGAAGGTACTGAAAACATAATTACAAAGAGTACATCAATTTGACTATTCCCTTGCCTCTTTAATATGCTCCTGCAATCACAATATCTATGGTTCTTGTTTTTCTTTCACCAAGACACTTATCAGCTTTTAATAAAGCAGCTCTCATGCTGAGAGAGCTGTGTGTGTTTGTATGAGAGAGAGAGAGAGAGAGAGGCCAGGTGATGATCTGTAGAATCCCCACATTACTTGGCACTGAGGATGCTACCCATCTGTTTCTATTTTGTTTGCTGTAGTCTCTTCGTGCAAACCTCAGGACAGCTTTCCTAAATATACTCCCTGGTGTTTTCCTGTTACCACCAAACTCTGAGACCACATAGAGTTCAACACAGCCCTTTCATGAAGCTAAATATATCTTGCAATTTTGAGATCCTCTGTGACTTTATTCAACAGTGAAGTGGATCTTCAGTTGTGAAAGGCTGAGTAGCCTCTCTGGAAGTCAGAATAGGAGCAGTAGTGCACAAATCTCTACTGTCAGATTTTTTTCTTTCATATTTTATATAGACAGCGTCTTGTTTAACATGATTAAAATGCCAAATCAAAAGTTTTGCCTTCTTTTGTCTTTCTTTGATCTTATAAAAAAATACATTCAAGGAGAAAGATTTTATATTAAGCCCTTTTGTGATATATTTAACATCAATATGTGAAATCTCTAATAAAATGTATTAAAAGAGAAAGAAATTTTGTTCTCTTATTACATAGAATATATTCTCATGGAAAATTTCAATTAATGTTCACTATCTTCCTGAGAATTTGCAAACAAGTTAAAAAAGAAAAATAAAAAACCTCATGCTACCTCAAAGTAGGAGTTAATGTATCCAAAAGGACAGTCATTTATAATAGTGAAATCTATTATCCCACTTATATACACATGCAATATACATTTAGTGAATTGTTCATTGATATTATTTAGTTTTTAGCCAACTATCTCACTATACAAAAGCATCTTCTTAACAAATTATAGTGAAATCTTGCTAGTAAAGAACTCTCGGAAAATTATATTAGGTAGGTGAGGGAGACAAGGGATAGCAGAGATTTCTGAATAAGTAAATCTTATCTAAATTGCATTTAAATGCAATTGGATTGCAAAAGCCCTCAATGATTTTAAAAATTAAATGTGTTACGGTATTTCTAAACAGAATATATGGGCATTGTTTAATCATTTCTTAATGAGTCAGGTCCACATTGTGTATTCAATTTCTGTACATGCGCTAAGAAAATGATGTTCACAGGGATTAACAAAGGGTAGGGTTGTTTCTTTTTTTTTCTAACTAATTCAGGCTTTTCAATAAATTGTTTTGGTAAAACTGGGCAGATGCATGCAGAAGAATGAAACCAGATCATTTTTTTTTAATTCTATACACAAAAATAAACTTGAAATGAACCACAGATGTAAATGTGAGACCTGAAACCATAAAATTCCTAAAAGAAAACATAGGCAGTGATCTCTTAGACATCATCCAGAGCAACATACTTATGGAAATGTGTCCTTAGGCAAGAGACACAATAAGCAAAAATAAACTATGGGTACTGTACCAAAATAAAAAGCTTTTGCACAGCAAAGGAATACATCATCAAAATGAAAAGACAGTCTACTAAATAGAAGATATTTGCAAACGATAAATCTGGTAAGTGCTTAATATCCAAACTATACAAAGAACTTACACAACTCAACACCAAAAAAAAAAAAAGCAAAAAATCTGATTTAAAAATGGCTAGAAGAATTAATAAACATTTTTCTAAAGAAGACATAGAAATGGCCAAAAGAAGAACAAAAGAAAAGATGCTCAACATCACTAATCAGGGAAATGCAAAACAAAACTACAGTGATAGCACCTCACACCAATCAAAATTGCAATATTCAAAATGATGAGAAATAACAAATGTTGATGAGGATGTGGAGGAACGGGAATCCTTGCGTACTATTGGTAAGAATGCAAACTGGTGCGGCTACTCTGGTAAATAGCATGGGAGTTCCTCAAAAAATTAAAAATAGAAATGCTAAATAATCCAGTAATCCCACTAGTGGGTATTTTCCCAAAGAAAACAAAAACACTAATTTGAAACGATATATGCACTCCTATGTTTATTGCAGCACCATTTACAATAACTGAGATATGGAAGCAACCCAAGTGTCCACTGATAGCCGAATGTATAAAGTTGATGTGATGTCTATATAAAAAATGGAGTCATACTCAGCCACATAAAGGAATAAAATCTTGCCATTTGTGATGATATGGATGGTCCTAGAGAGTATTATGCTGAGTGAAATAAATCAGACAGAGAAAGACAAATGCCATATGATTTATTTTATATGTGGAATCTAAAAAACAAAACAAATGAACAAACAAAAAAACCCGACTCCCAAATGCAGAGAACAAACTGGTTGCCAGAGGAGAGTTCAGAGGAGTGATGGATAAAATAGGTGAAGAGTATTAAGAGGTACTAATTTACAATTATAAAATAAATGAGGAATGGAGATGAAAAGCACAGCATAAGGAATATAATCAATAATATTGTAATAATGTGGTATGATGACAGATGTTGATTACACTTATCACGATGAGCATCGAGTAATATATTGAATTGTCAAATCACGATGTTGTACACCTGAAACTAATATAATTTTGCATGATAACTATGCTTCAATAATGTATTCTAAAAATTATATCTCAATATTCGGAAAAATGGTGTAATCTCAACTTTTCTGACCACCTCCGAGAAGTTGAAAATAAATTAAACATTAGTATGAGAAGCCATTTACTCGTAACTATTGGCTTTCTTACTGGTAAGGAATAAACAGATAAGTCACAATGTTCCAACATCTGTCATTAGATTCCCCAAAATTTCATGATAAAAGTATAAGTGATTGAGGAATTTACTGAAAAAAATAAGGAGTACCAGGAAGATCATGAGTGAATTTATAAAAGCCTCTGTAAGTATCTTTCATAGCTTCCTGAAATAAAATAGCTCACTATCAATAGATTTTTCAATGTTTTTTTGCACAAAACAATGATAATTGCAGATAGTGAATAATTTCCATTCACTGAGGCAGCTCTGTAATGAATGTCTGACGATGATAACGCACTGCTGGTGATAGCAGCAGTAATGGTGAAGTGGAAGAAGAGGAGGAGATGAACTGGTGTTAGGGAGAGAAGCCCCCTGACATCACAGTTGCCGTATCAACACCACACTAACAGGCTTTTCTGTATCTGCCGAACTGTTGAAAGCCATGCCGCTTATATTTGAGTCTTCATTGTCTCCTGGAAAATAGGCTATAATCTTTCGATTAGCATTTACTAAATCTTTTGTTAGTGTTCCTGCCTCTCATTTTAGGACTCAGTAGCCAAAAGAGGGCAGAATTTTTCAGTGGTTTTAACTTTTGGATAAGATGAATAAGATCTACAGGCGCTGACCTCACTGTAATTCTTTTGTGTTGTTAAACAACAATGACAAACTTCTGTGCCAATACTCTCTTCTTTCATGCTGACTCGTTTCCTGAGGGGCACCTTATACCTTAAAATAGATTCCTTCTGCAGAAATGACCCAAAGGTACTTTAATTATGTCCAAGTAGTTGGAGATGGCAATCATTTATATCACAAGGCATGTAAAATATTTTCAACAACTTTATCAAGTCATTTACTTTGGGATAAAGTAAGTTTCCACCGTGAAGTTTGATGTTAGGTGCAATTTTTTTTCGAAGATGTATTTTATTATACTGAGAGTTGTTAGCTTCCAGTCCTACTTTGCTGAAGTTTTTAATAATGAGTTTTAAGTCTTGTGAAATAATTCTCCTGCCTCTATTAAGATAGTAGTACATTTTTTTTCTGCCTATGAGTATGATGCAATACATTTGTTGATTTTCAGTTATCAACCATATTTGGTTGTTTTATTCTCCTTTTATACTGCTAGATTTAATTTGCTATTTTTTTATTTTGTAGTTGTTGTTTGAGGGGGAAAATGGTTAATAGTGTTATTCAGATCCTCTTTATTCATTTTACTACTTGTTTTATCAACTTCTGAGAAAAAAATTTTAACTATGTCCAACTATATTTGTGTATTCCTCCTTTCAGTAGTAACTCTTCACCCCATGGATTTGGAAGCTTTCTTGTTGTTGCTACTAAGTGCATTCGTATTTAAGATTGCTATTCTCTTGCTAATTGACTCCCTATCAGTATAAAATATTTCTCTTTTCTATGGTAATATCCTTAGCTCAGAAATCTACTTTGTCTGATATTAATATATTTCACCCAGTTTTCTTTGCTTAGTGTTTTTATGATACATCTTTTAAAACCTTCTACTTTTAACCTACTAGTATATTTATATTTAATATGTGTTTCTTATACACCATATACAGTTGGTAATTGCTCTTTATTCAACTTGATCTCTGCCAGTAAATTGGAGTTTTAGATCATTTCAGTTAGGTTGAATATAATTTATCAATATGGTTGGCTTTAAACCTACCATCCTCCCATTTGTTTTCTATTTGTTCTTTTGTTCTCTGCTCCTTTTTTCCCCTTCTTCTCCTGCCTTTTTTTGGATTAGTCATATACTTTTACAATTCAACTTTTTCTTTTCTGTTGTCTTATCACTCTTGCTTGATGCAAAGTTCCAGTGTTCACAGTATACATCTCCAACTTATTACAATCTACTTTTAAATATAATGCCACTGCCTATCTATAAAAAGTAAATAACCAGACTTACATCCATTTCATTCCTTCTGTATTTTTGATGTTATTTGTATTTCTATGTGTGCTATAAACGACACAATATATTTTTATTGTTTTTGTTCATACATTCAACTATTTCTAATAAATTATTTTTAAAGGAATTTAAATAAATATATTTATTATATACTTATAATTTCTGGCACTAGTCTTTCATTTGCATATATTTAAATTATTACCTGATACAATTTTTCTTTTGTCTGAAGAACTTCCCTTCACATTTCTTATACTTCCAATCTGCTAGTGATGAGCTCTTTCTGATTTTATTGGTCTGAATAAATTTTTCTTCCTTTCTTTTCTTTCTTTTCTTTCTTTCTTTTTTATTTTTGGAAGTGTTTGGGGTTCTTTGTTTTTTGTTTTTAACCAGCCAAGTTCAAAAAATTTTCCCCCCTTACTGGTACTTTAATGGTATCATTACAGTTTCTTCTAACTTGCATAAATTTTGAAAAGGATTTTTCACACTTAACTTTGTTTCTTTTTATATAATAGGTATTTTGTTGTTTAGTATTTTTTGTAAGATTTATTTATTTGAGAGAGAGAAGACAGTGTGAGTAGGGGAGGGGTAGAGGGAGAGAGAGAATCTCCAGCAGACTCCCTGCTGAGCACGGCCCAGACATGGAGCCTGATGAGAGCATAACCTGAGCTAAAACAAGAGACAGATGCTCAACTGATTGAATCACCCAGGTGCCCTTCCTTTTTTTTTTTTAACCTCAGGCTGATTTTAAGATTTTTATTTTCATCACTGCCATTGTTTTTTCCTTCCAAGTTTTTGTTAAATTCCAGTTACTTAACATATGGTGTAACATCAGTTTCATGTGTAGGATTTAGTAATTCATCACTTGTATACAACACCCAGTGTTCATTACAACAAGTGCCCTCCTTAATGCCCATCACTCATTTAATCCATTCTCAGACCTATCTCCTCTCTAGCAACCCTCAGTTTGTTCTCTATAGTTAAGAGTCGGCTTTATGGTTTGCCTCTTTCATATTTTTCTTTCCTCCATGTTCACCTGTTTTGTTTCTTAAATTCTACGTATGAGTGAAATCATACAGTATTTGTCTTTCCCTGACTTATTTTGCTTAGCATAATACTCTGTAGCTCCATCCATATCATTGCAAATGGCAAGATTTCAGTCTTTTTTATGGCTGAGTAATATTTCATTGTATGTGTGTGTACATGTGTGTATGTGTGTATGTGTGTGTGTATATATATATATATATATATATATGTATATATACATATATGTATATATACCACTTCTTTTTTATCCTTTTGTCAGTTGATGGACACCTGGGCTCTTTCCATAATCTGGCTATTGTTAATAATGTTGCTGTATTGGGGCGCCTGAGTGGCTCAGTGGGTTAAGGCCTCTGACTTTGGCTCAGGTCATGATCTCAGGGTCCTGGGATCGAGCCCCGCATTGGGCTCTCTGCTCAGCGGGGACCCTGCTTCCTCCTGTCTCTCTGCCTGCCTCTCTGCCTACTTGTGATTTCTCTCTCTGTCAAATAAATAAATAAAATCTTTAAAAAAAATAATAATGTTGCTGTATTCCTTCAAATCAATATTTTTGTATCCTTTGGGCAAATACCTAGCAGTGCAATTGCTAGATATAGGGTTGTTCAATTTTTAACTTTTTGAGAAACTTCCATACTGTTTTCGAGAATGGCAGCACCAGTTTGAATCCCCACCAACAGCGTAGGAGGGCACCAACAGTATAAGAGGGCTCCCCTTTCTCTACATCCTTGCCAACATATGTCGTTTCCTGTGTTTTAATTTTAGCCATTCTGACAGGTGCGAGGTGATATATCATGATAGTTTTGGTTTGTATTTCCCTGATGATGAGTGATATTGAGCATCTTTTCATGTGTCTGTTGACCATCTGTATATTTTCTTTGGAAAAATGTCTATTTATGTCTTCCGCCCATTTTTTAACTGAATTATTGAGTTTTTGGGTGTTGACTTTGATAAGTTCTTTATAGATTTTGGCTACTAACCTTTTATCAGATATGTCATTTGCAAATATCTTCTCCCATTCCAAAGTTTGCCTTGTAGTTTTGTTGATTATTTCCTTCACTGTGTACAAGCTTTTTATCTTGATGAAGTCCCAGCAGTTTATTTTGCTTTTAATTTCTTTGCCTTACAAGATGTTTCTAGTAAGAAGTTGCTATGGCTGATGTCAAAAAGGTTGCTGCCTGTGTTGTCCTCTAAGATTTTGGTGGACTTCTGTCTTGTCTTTGACTTTAACATTTTGATTTTTGTATGTTCTAGTATTATTTTTTTATGTTTTTTCTGATTGGGTTTTGTTTAGCTTCTTGGATGTATAAAGTTTTAAACAAATCTAGTAAATTCTCTATTTCTTTTTTTTTTTCCCAAAACTACCTTTCCAGCTTCCCCTCTTTCTGGATCTAATTACATGTTAGAATACAATTATTGTCTCACAGCTCACCGTGGCTGTTTTTATGTACAGTCTTTTTCTCTAATCTCTCTGCTTCATTTTTATGTCTATGCCTTCACATTCACTAATCTCTTCTTCTGTAGCATCTAATTTGCTACTAATTCCATTCAGTGTACTTTTTATTTTATATATATATTTTTATACGTGTTCATTTTGTAATGTTTTATATGGCTTATTTCTCTCTTCCTCGTGCTCATATTCTTTTTTTTACCTTCTTGAATCTATAGCACATATTTATAGTATTCTTATATTTGTAAATGTCTTTTTCTGCTGATTCTTTCTTCTCTATCACTTATGAGCCTATTACTATTGATTATATTTTCTTATTGATTTTAAGGAATATTTTACAGCTTCATTGATTGGATGCCTGATATTGTGAATTTTATCTTTTTGAATACTAGATTTTCTTGCATTTCTTTAAGTAATGTTGAACTCTATTCTGGTGCACGATAAAGTTACTCAGAATCAGTTGAATCCTTGTTTTTAAGTTTCTTAGGATGTATTTGAGCAGCCATTGCTTGAAAGTAAATTCAATCTCAATTTTTTTATTTCCATTTTTAGGGGGAGTAAAGATTTATTTATTTTGTTTTGTTTTATTTATTTATTTATTATTTATATTATGTTTATTATTAGTTACCATACAGTACATCATTAGGTTTTGATGCAGTGTTGGATGATTCGTTGTTTGTGTATAATACCCAGTGCTCCACGCAATCTGTGCCCGCCTTAATACCCATTGGGTTCACTCATCCCCCCCACCCCCTCCCTTTTTTTTTTAAAGATTTAATTATTTGTCAGAGAGAGAGTGATCACAAGTAGGCAAAGTGACGGGGAAGCAGGCTCCCTGCTGAGCAGAGAGCCCAATGTGGGGCTTGATCCCAGGACCTTGAGATCATGACATGAGCCAAAGGCAGAGGCTTTAACCCGCTGAGCCACTCATGTGCCCCATCCCCAAACCCCTCCCTTCTAAAACCCTCAGTTTGTTTCTCAGAGTCCATAGTCTCTCATGATTCATCCCCAAATCTGATTTCCCACCATTCATTTTTCCCTTCCTTCTCCTAATATCCTCCATGCTATACTTTATGTTCCACAAATAAGTGAAACCATATGATAATTGACTTTCTCTGCTTGACTTATTTCACTTAGCATAATCTCCTCCACTCCCATCCATGTTGATGCAAAAGTTGGGTGTTTATCCTTTCTGATGCATCAGTAATATTCCATTGTGTATATGGACCACATCTGCTTTATCCATTCATCTGTTGAAGGGCTTCTCAGCTCTTTCCACAGTTTGGCTATTGTGAACATTACTGCCATGAACAGTGAGGAGCAAATAGCCTTTCTTTTCACTACATCTGTATCTTTGGGATAAATACCCAGTAGTTCAATTGCTAGGCCATAGGGTAGCTCTATTTTTAATTTTTTGAGGAACCTCCACACTGTTTTCCAAAGTGGCTGCACCATCTTGCATTCCTACCTAATCTCTCTATTTAAGGTGGCACCTTCTGAGGTTTCCCCATCTATTAAAGATCTTTTGGCTCTGGCCAATGGGCAGAAAAAAAACCATCCCAGTCTTGAGGGTTCTGCAGATTGTTCTGCAGATTGTTCTACCACTCATTTCCACTTAACCTTTCCCTGCCCAGGTAGCAAGTAGTTTCCTCTCACATATGTATAGACCAGAGCTAGAAAACAACTGGATAGATTCTAGAGGTTTTTTGGTTTTTTTTAATTCTTTCTCACACTTTCTTGCTCCCTGGTCTCACTCTTTCTGAGCTCCCTCCTCTCATGTAGACTGTTTTTCAAAATCTAGCCATTCTTGGGGCTCCTGGGTGGCTCAGTGGGTTAAAGCCTCTTCCTGCAGCTCAGGTCATGATCTCAGGGTCCTGGGATCCAGCCCCACATCAGGCTTCCTGCTCAGCGGGGAGCCTGCTTCCCCGCTCTTTCTGCCTGCCTCTTTGCCTACTTGTCATTTCTCTCTCTGTCAAATAAATAAATAAAATCTTTAAAAAAAATCTAGCCATTCTGTCCTCTTCAGCCTTTAATTTCTCTCTTCAGAGACAAGTTTTCTTGGTTCTTCTACTTGGGTTTACCTTCCCTGTGTTGCGTTGTAGGGACTACCTTAGGCCAGTCTGAGGTGATTTTGCCCCCTAGTGGACATTATCTAGTAACCTTTTAGAGTAGAGAGATGCTACTGCATATAGTGGGCTCA
Organism: Nasua narica; assembly: GCA_028533885.1. Classification (NCBI taxonomy): domain Eukaryota; kingdom Metazoa; phylum Chordata; class Mammalia; order Carnivora; family Procyonidae; genus Nasua; species Nasua narica. The sequence continues at coordinate 59,341,324 of CM052811.1, forward strand.
AGGCCAAGGATACAGCTAAATATCCTATAATGGACAAGACAGCCCCATGACAAAGAATGATCTGGTCTAAAATGTCATTCATATCCAAGGTTGACAAATCTTGCTGTAGGCAGTTTATTAGGGAATATCATTATTCTCTCATGGATCATAATCATGCATTGCTTAATGTCCCAGAGCTGTATTTTCTTCTGTTTTCTGCAGTTTTCTAGTTGTTCAAGGTAGAGCTATAAATCCAGTCTCTGTTAGTGCATCCTATCCCAAAGTGGAGATCTTTTTGCCTCTTGATAATAATAATTACATCTTCTTTATCCTCCTACTTTCTTGTATATTTACATTTATAAATAAACTTTATAGATTCTTTGAATCTGTAGAATACACATTTAATTTTTCCTCTGATCTTACTTGTACTCACAATATCACAATACATCATGGTGTGGGTCACAATTAACTTATATTTGGAGATGTTTACTTTGTATAGTGGAAGGAAATTATAGCATAGGGAATAGGTTATACCTCATTTTAATCTCTCAAGCTTCTCTCAAAGCCCACAGGCTATAAAATATCCTTCTGAAGTTTTCTGGAATGTGCCTGCCTGATACCTCCAGACTCCATTTCTAGGAGCTCTTATCTTGGTTCCTTTAGGCAGAAACACATTTCTACAGCATTTATAGAGTTGCCGGACAATCTCCAGAAAAGAGGAAAACATGGAGAAAAAAAGCTCAGGCAGAATATCCTCTCTCCTGGGCTTATTCTGTATTACACCTTTCAAGTTCTTGCTTTTAGTCCTTGAATTTGATTTCTTCCCTGGATAGTTGATGTTGGGAATGATCACTATTCTCAGTAGACACCTCTAATTGTGGGTAGAACCTCATCCTATTAGACACTAGTATATGTGTCAGTATTGATTATTATGTGACTTTTACCAAACCAAAACCATTTTGTTACCATGTTTTCCTCATAGTAAACTGAAGAGTATGAAAAATATTTTTTGGTTTTTCTGATATTCTGGAGGAAGATATTCAAACAAATGAACATAGTTAATCTAGTGCAGTGGTTAATTGCCCAGAATGAAACAAAACAATTTCTTTTGGACCTTACACTTATTAGTTCCGTGACTTTAAAAAAACTAATGTACCTATATGGGTCTCAGGGCTTCCTCTGTAAAATTGAGATAATATGTTGTATTTCTATTATTATAGTATAATAATACTGCACTACTACTATTATTACTATATTATTATAGTATTATGAGTAAGAACTATAAAAATAGTACTACAGATAATATTATAGTAGTATAGATTTTATATATAGTACTATAGTATGGAATGATAATAATAATACTGTTGTTGCCTTTGGAAACATTTTGCACTTACTTCAACTTGATTAAAACAGTTAGGCAACATTTAAAAAAAATGTTCAGGTCCTAACAAAGTTATAACTTAATTCAAACTGGGACTCCAAAATTTTCTCTTTAAATGCACTACAAAAGAAAATGAGTACATGGAATCTGATTGCTACTGGCCTCCATAGTAAAGGCCAAACACTAAAAATAAGACAAAAGAAATTATCTGCAATAAACAAAGTAGGAAAAGGAAAAAGAAAGTAAGGAGGCAGGGAAATATTACTTTTCTTGAGAATTGGGTGGTTCTTTCATAAATGTTAACCTACTCAATTATTATAATAAGACTACAAAGTAGTTACGTTTATCATACTATTATTTTATAGGAATATGGAGTTCAGAGAAGCTCAGAAATGCATTTCGGAACACTCATTTTATAAGCTGTTGCACCAACCATCTGAAAACAAGGTTTCTAACCCTACCGTGTTTTGCCAAAGGAAAACACCTTAGTCAAATGCTTCTCTCAGAGAAAATAAGTGAGAGAAGGCCCAATGACCTTTTATTTTCTTTAATTCTCTACTTTGACATCATAAAATTCATCATACGTGGCAGAAGATTAAAGATTTTATTTATTTATTTGTCAGAGAGAGAGAGAGGGAGAGAGAGCACAAGCAGGCAGAGTGGCAGGCAGAGGCAGAGGGAGAAGCAGGCTCCCTGCTGAGCAAGGAGCCCGATGTGGGACTCGATCCCAGGGCCCTGGGATCATGACCTGAGCCAAAGGCAGCAGCTTAACCAACTGAGCCACCCAGGCGTCCCGTGGCAGAATATTAAACATTATTTTCTCTTTAATTCAAACTCTATGCTCTGGTATTCCAAGAATTCTTTAAATTATTATTAAGCAGGCTAAATACCCAGATTTCAAAGTGCCTACTAACCTCTCATGTATCTAACAAAGGCTGTCAAACTGACTTGGTTGAGATAACAAGCAATAGCATGTTTTTAACATGCCTCCTATGAAAGGAGTATGATTGTTGCTCAGTTGTTAAACTGCATTTTGTAGCATCATTCAATATCTTGCCAATGTTTAAAATTAAAAAAAAAATATTAGGTCCTAATATTAAATAGGACCTAATATTTTATTAATATAAAAATATTAAAAGAGTTGACTTTCAGGAACATCCATTTATTCTCCTTTTAAAAAAAGACATTTATTGTAGAGTTCAGGACTCCCCTATCAGGTCTTTGCAAGACCCTGTGCAATCTTAGTTCATTTACTGTTGTAAGCTATGTCCCAAAGCAAAAAGAAAAAAAAAATGTTTACTGCATATCTAGTCTCAAAGCTGTAATAAAAACTGGGTTAATACTAAGAGTGCTTTGAAATTATGGAATGAAAGATGATACTCATGTTGCAAATGGGATCAGTCCTGCAACTGCTGGAAACAGAGGCCTACACAGTGTAGCTGGAATTGATCCTATATCCTATCAGAGAGAAATCAGCATATGATTCAAACCCATTTTGATTTTTGTTTTTGACCATCATATGAACCAGAGAAAAGGTCAAAGCAAACATATATTACCAATTTACTAGATATCAGTCATGAAAACCAAATTGTGAACTTTTGTACTTTTTTTCAAATTGGATTAGTGCTCATTTTCACTATTTCTTTAAAGTACCCATCTTCACCCCTCTGTCCCTTCACCAGATGATATCAAACGATTGTGCAGGGAAAGAAGCAAATACAAAAGAACACGTAGTTTTAGATATGTTTCCACTGATGTTAAAAAAGAAAGCAAACTTCAATTCTAAACACAGAAGTGTGTAAGCATCTGATAACTGCAGGTTCATGTTATTTCCTCTTTATCAGGAGTGGGGGGAGTAATGGTTATTTGAGTGTTTTATTGATGCATTTGTTTCAGTCTTCCATTTTACAATCTTAAAATCAGAGATAATAATAGGCGATATTTATTAGGTAGTGACTTTTATGGACTGGAAGTATGTCAAGGGTTTTCCATTTATTTCCTACCTAATTTTCTCTTAATAGTACTGTGGAACTGATGTTACCATTAGACCAATTTTATAAGTAATAAAAGGGAGATGTAAGAGTGACTTAATCAGGGTCACAGAGCTCAAGCAAGCTGACTGTAACATACCATAAATGTGGTCGTTTTACCATACTGCCTGATTCTAATTGGCTAAGGAAAAAGAAATCATCTAAATCTTACAGATTGAATAAATATTCTTATTGAGAGCAGTTCTCAGACTATGATACAAATTAATTTAGGGAGAAGAAAAAGGAGAAAAAAAAGATGGAGGAAGGGGGTGGGGAAGAGGAAGAGGAGGAGGAGAAAGTTATTTGCTTTTTCACTGTCATTCTCTCAGTAGTGCACAGTAGAGTTTTCTGGGGGCTCTGTGATGTGTGATGACAGAGTAAGTGCCAAGGGAGATATAAAAATCCAGCTGTCTTGTATTAGGGTAGACATTAAGGAAATTTGTAAAAGATAAAACATTGTCACTCATCCCACTAAACTGTCTTGGTTTTGTTTTGAAATTTTCCATAGAGTATGTTATTTATTTTAACATGTTTATTTCAAACTGAATAAGACAAGATTTAAAATCTGCAAGTTTTCATTTCTAACGTGGTAACTATTAATAGATATAACTCAGATAAACAACAGTACTTTGGGAAGCCAAATAATCTTTAAGAATGTAAGGGCATTCTAAGACTAAAATGTTTGAGATCCCTTGTAGAACATTTCAACTAAACACCGTTTCACCTGCTGGGGTTATTTAGAGAAGCTAGACGTTTTAAAACAATGTATCTCAGATACATGTATGGCCTAACTCTAACACCTTTCTATAAAGTCCTTCCCAAAATTCATTCTGAAAAACCTTCTTTCAGAGAACCTGTGCGAAACCTGATTTTGTCTGCCCAAGGTTTGAAAATGTCTCTAGTTCAAAATCAATGGAGTGGTTTTCATTCTTATTAATGCAGAATCAAGTTGGTTTTGACTTGATACTCGATTCTTTATAATAACCCACTGAGTGCATGAAACTAAATGGGAGAAACCGTATTGAGCAAAGTAGTGCTCTTGAAGTTTTCATAACTTTGTGTTGCTAGGAAACAGCTTTACCATCAGTGCAGAGTTTAAACTTGGAGCATCTGCTTCATTTAAAGTCTGGCTTCCAGGCAGTATAGATTGCATTGAGCATTGGGAGGGGGGAAAAAAAACCAAAAGGAAAACCAATTACTTTCTAAAAACAACAATGTTAAAAGTCTGGAAAGCGGAGAATCTTATGTTATATTTGTAATTATATCCTTTGGAAAGTGTGGCTGGAAGGGTTGCCTTTCTGCTAACTCAGAAAGCTGAAGTCCAGAGTAGAAAGTGGGATCACTCAGGTTCAAAATCTTAGGAAATACAGTGAGAATAAGTGATGCTATCCTAGCGTTAGAAAGGGAGGTGTGGTGGGGAGGGGGAGAAACTGCGGTTGACTTGCATTTTATTTCATTTTTCTCATGCAGAATTACTACTTTAGAGAAATATTTTATGATGTATGTAGGCCTTGTATCAGAACATTCCTTCTGCCTCTTTCCTCATTGTTTCATATTTCAGCACTTTGTGATCATTCTGTGACATGGTAGAAACATCGTAGCCCATTATTTGCACAGTTTATACAGACTGACACAGTTACCGGGCATCATTTTTTTCGAAGTGAATTTGCTTAAATAAATTAATACTAACATTTCTACTAACATTTTCATGAGGGATAAAAGTATGTTCCCATTCCAGTAAATAGCGTCAGTGTTACCCTGATCCAACAAAAGCAAGGCAGGTTACTATTTTTAAGCTAATGAGTCCAAGCCCTAAAAAGCCTAATGACTTCACTTTCATAGCATTTCACATTTGCATTCCTGAGATTAAAAAAAAAGAAGAAGAAGAGGAGGAAGGAGGGAAGGAAGAAGGAAGGAAGTCAGTCAGTCAAGGGTAAGGGAAGAACCAAAAGAAAAAAAAAAAAAAAGAAAAGGCAGGTATTTTATAATTTTTCAGGAACTGTAACTCATTCTTCTTAACATTCTTTTTCAAGTGTGTCATTTTAAGGCTGCTTTTTAAAGAGAAACCAGTTTTTTAGTGTATCCTCAGTCTAGGGAAGTGCTGTGGATTGTCAGTATTCCTAGACTTCCTGCTGAGTCCACTCTGGTCTCACTGTGGGCAATCCATGGTAAGCAGACCTCAGCAACACCCCCTGTTCATAGATGGCTTGAGCTGCGTGGCTCCCTCCTGTCCCATAGAACCAAAGTACACAAGAGTGGTTCTCCATCACTGGAGCCCTTACCATCATCTCTTATTCATGATCTTGAATCCACCTTAAGTCAAGTGCCTTTATTTTCTTGTCTTTGGATTTCCACGTGAATTAGCAGTTTAGAACTTTGCCTCCCCACCAGCCATAGCAGTATCTTATTTATATGACTCTGGCTCTAGTTCCTCCTTTCCCACCCTTTCCCTGTCCCTGCCCCAGTAGCAATCCTAAATTCAGGCTGCTATTGGTTCTCTGGTTAAAGCCCTTAGCTCTTTCAGTTGGAAATAACATATCCTATATTTAAGAGCCAACCCTTATATTTGGTATACCCTCTATTTTAACAAATCAAAGACTTGTGTCCATATCTTTAAAAATGTATTTTTCATTTAAGAAATTTGTTCTCAGTAGGAATTACCTACCTACCTATCAAAAGATCATACAATATTAATAGTTGTTGGATTTTTCTCTTAAAATTTATAATTTATAAATTTCCTTTTTTAAGATAAATTTTATTTCAACTAAAATTTGAATTTAATTTACTAAAATTTCCTCAGGGCAATGTGATAATATATATTGACTAACTTTCATAGCTCTGTTGCTAAAACGAAGGAAGGTTGAATTAAGGATTAATCCATTCACATAAAAATTACAGTTTCCTTTTTTTTCTCATTTCATACTGGTTGCCAAGATATTCAAAACCAGTTAGTTTTATGAACAAAAAAAGCTCAAAAAATATGAACTCAAAAGTTTTGAGTTCAAATATGAACTCAAAAAAATAGGCAAATATTTACTCAACTCTGTCATCAGTTGAATTAATAGGTCAAAATTTTAAAATCTGACTTCAAATATTAGAGATAGGCTTGTAGAACAGTTCTTCAGGTAGTAGCTGGAAACGTGCATTGTAAGACCCATATAAACGGGCACCTGGATGGCTCAGTTGGTTAAGCAACTGCCTTTGGATCCGGTCATGATGTCGGAGTCCTGGGATCGAGTCCTGCATCAGGCTCCCAGCTCCACGGGGAGTCTACTTCTACCTCTGACTTCTCCCCTCTCATGGTCTCTCTCACTGTCTCTATCTCAAATAAATAAATAAAATATTTTTAAAAAAAGGACCCACATAAACTATTTTATCATTATATTTGAATCTTGGATGATGACTAAAATTAATGTGACTCGGGTATTCTTGTTCCTAAAATAAAATAACTCTTTAGAACTGTTTGAAAATGGTTTTGATCATTTAAAAAATCTGACTCAAAACTTACCTCCTGCAGGAGGCCTTCCCATGTAAATCTATTATTACGTTTACTTTTATAATTTGTTCTTCACTTCCACTGTATCAGCGTTTGTCTTCTTATTAATTGATTTGGTAACTTTTTGTAACTGATATATTTACAAACCCTAAGAAAATTTTCCCTTCCTGGATTATGAAGAGAAGCACCTTTCTCATTGGTAGCATTCTTTAACCTGGACAAAGCATTCTATATACACTAGGTGTTCATTTAGGGCTACTGATAGGATTATGTTTCTGTTTATTTAGAAGTGAGCTATTGCCCTGGGAAAGAGCTTTGTGAAAAATTGTACGAAAATATTTTAGAACTTTATTTATTACTCATAAATAACATTTGGGGAGAAGGACAGGGAAAGGGTGATTAGTTAAATCTCAAATTATAATTTTATATTTCTTGTCTGCTCACTTAAATATTTTAGTTTCATTTAAAGGATTAGTGTAGTTGGGAGGAAAAAGGAACACTAGTCATCAGTTATCTTTCTTTCTATAGCCATAGATTTTAAATTACCTACTGAAGTTATGAAATAAACTTTTCATATTATCCATTAAATCTCATCAATTAAGGCTACCTGCTTTTTACTTTACCATTAGTAACTCAAGGCTCTTTGTTTTTCTTTCTTACTTTGTTGTATCTCATAGTTTTTCTTCAGCTAACTCTTTCTTCCTTTTCCTTCCATTTTTCCATTTATGTTACTATGTTATTTATTTCATTATATTATGTCAGAAAGTTATATTACCTTACATTATATAGCTTACCATTATTTACCTTTTCTAAATTCTTTTGACTCATGTTTGAAGGCAATTAGAAATCTCAGACCATGTTTCCTCTTATTTATAGCAATATTATTCTTACCCCAAATATTAACAATTTTTTTTTAAGATTTTATTTAGTTATTTGACAGAGAGAGATCACAAGTAGACAGAGAGGCAGGCAGAGAGAGAGGGGGAAGCGGACTACCCGCTGAGCAGAGAGCCCAATGCAGGGCTCGATCCCAGGACCCTGAGATAATGACCTGAGCCAAAGGCGGAGGCTTTAACCCACTGAACCACCCAGGCACCCCAAATATTAACTATTTATGTGGAGATATACATATATATCGATATATATGTAAATGTATATATATGTATATATATATGTATATCTTGTTTATTTTACTTAAGCAATATGTGACTATCAAGAAGGTTTACTAACATTTCTTCTAAATTAGGATATTGAACAAAATTCTGTTGCATAGATAATCAAGTCCAGACATTATATTAATCAAACTCTTTATATATTCTAGATCACTCAATCCTAACAAAAGTAGTTCTGATTCCAAAGTCTATTATTTTTTAATACTGAATTGAACATATTTTGTAACATTTAATAAGATGAATTATTTTCACATAGTAGTTATTATATCAGTTGATTTATTCCTTCAATACTCTTTTAAAAATATAAACGTAGACTCACATTATGATCAATATCATTTTCTTACTTTCTAAAGAAAATATTTCTAAATATTATTTATATATAATATTAATAGAAATAAAAATATTTCTAAATCTTACTTTCTAAAGAAAACAGAGCCGATGAGTTGGCAATGAATTCCCTCAATTTTTGTTTGTCTTAAAGTTTCTCCTTTACTTTTAAAGGATAATTTCACTGAATATGGAATTCTAGAGTGGTGGGATTTTTTTTCCTACAACTCTTTACATTTTTCACTCCATTCATTTCCTTTTTTTACCAATTACATTTTATTTTAAGCTTTTATTTAAATTCTAGTTAGTTAACATTTGATTATGTAAGATGTAAGATTTAGTAATTCAGTGCCTCACTGCAACACCCTGTGCTTATCACATGTGCCCTCCTTAGCCTCATCGTCTCTTTAGCCCATCCCTGCAACACCATCCCCTCTGGAAACCATCAGTTTGTTCTGTATGGTTGAGAATCTGTTGGGGTGGCTGGGTGGCAGTCACTTAAGCATCTGAGTCTTGATCTCAGGGTCGTGAGTTCAAGCCCTATATTGGGCTCCACATGGGGTGTGGAGCTTACTTAAAAAAATATCTGTTTCTTGGTTTGCTTCTCTTTTTTTTTCTCTATGATCCTTGGTTTTATTTATTTCCACATATGAGTAAAATCATATGGTATTTATCTTTCTCTAACTGACTGACTTCATTTAGCATGACACTCTCTATCTCCAACCACATCATTGAAAATGGCCATATTTCATTCTTTTCTATGGCTGAGTCCATTATTTTCCATTCTATTCCATTCCACATATACAGAGAAATATATAGATATATATAATTTCTTTTTTTAATGTTTCAATTTTTTATTTAAATCCTAAATGTTAGTTAACATATAATGTAATAGTAGTTTCAGAAGTAGAATTTAGTGATTCATCACTTACACATAATAACCAATACCCCATGGTTTATATGGTTTACCAGGTTTTACATGGATTGCATGGTTTCTGATGAGAAATCTCCTTTAATTCTTATCCTTGATCCTCAGTAGGTAACAAGAGTTTTTCTTCTGCTTCTTTCAAGATTTTCCCCTTGCCTTTGGTTTGCGGTCATTTGATTATGATTTCCTTCAATGTAGCTTTTTGCTTTTTATTCTTGGTATTCTCTGAGTTTCCTGGATTTGTAGTTTGTTGTCTGTCATTAATTTTGAAAAGTTCTTGGCCATTATTTTTTTCTGTTGGCCATAATACTTCATTAATCTTGGTATTTCAAATATTTCTTTCTTTCCCTTTTTTTTTCTCTTTTAGCATTCCAGTTATACATATGTTGCATCCTTTAAAAATTGTCTCTCAAGGGACGCCTGGGTGGCGCAGTTGGTTGGGCAACTGCCTTTGGCTCAGGTCATGATCCCGGCGTCTTGGGATCGAGTCCCGCATCGGGCTCCTTGCTCTGCAGGGAGCCTGCTCCTCTCTCTGCTTCTGCCTGCCTCTCTGCCTGCTTGTGTTCTCTCTCTGTTAAATGAATAAATAAAAAATCTTTAAAAAAAAAAAATTGTCTCTCAACTCTTGAATGCCCTACTCTTTTTCATTATTATTCATTTTTACAGTTTGGGAATCTTCTCTTTGACCAATTTTTATGCGTCTAACACATTCTATTATAGCTCTTTTTTTTTCTAGCTTTCCTTTTTTATTCTTTCTTAGTGTCTCCATCTCTCTGCTTATATTACCCAACTTTTTATTACATTAGAATACTTAAATTAACCACAGTCATTTAAAATTCCTGTCTGAGATTCCATATCTGTGTCATATCTGCATCTAGTTCTAAAACTTGATTTCTGTCTTCAAAGTGTTTTTTTTTCTTATCCTTTGGCATACTTAGTAATTTTTCATTGAGAGTCAGACATGGCATATCAGGTAATAAGAACTGAGGTGAATAAGTCTCTTAATTGTGAGGCTGTATTTTAATCCATCCAGGGGTAAGACTTTGTTTAATGATCACTATAGCTTTGGGTGTCAGAGGCTTCAAATTCCTCTAGTGTTCCTGTTTTTGTCTCTCCTCCTAACATTGAACTTCCCTTTATACTCCTCCTGAGAGAGAATCTCTGTCAAGCAGCTGTCTCAGTAGCATTACTGTTACCCTGAGGCACTACTGTTGTGGTGGTAAGGTGTGGGGAAGAGGGACTATTCCATAATCTCACAACTGAATATCTGTCTTTTATTGGGCCTGTGCTTTGGACCTGTGAGTGTTCTGTGACCTTCACAAGCACTTCTTGTGTAACTTTTCAGCCTCTAGCCCATTAAATAAGACAGGAAGCCTAGAGGAAACTGGACTGAGAAGAATGTTCTTCCCCCATGACTCTGGAAAAGGCTCTGGTAAGGACTCTTCCCTCTGGAGAGTAGCCCTTTGCTACAGAGAAAACCTCTGGGAATATTTCACAAGGATTATTAGTCCCCTCCCCTGTCAGAGTCACAAGGAAATCTTTCTTAAATAGTCACAGTAGGAATCTGGTGGGATTCTTGGCAGAAGGGTGGGGGTCCTTCATTCTGATTGTAATCCACAGTCAGCCTCAGCAATTCATCCTAACTACCATTTAAGTGTTCCTCCCAGTTTATGACTCTAGAGGTTTGTGCTCCAGGTAAGCAAATATCAGCTGTAACTCTCTATAATCTTCTGTCTCATATGTCAAGATGGCTATTTGCCCTGCAACCTCAGTTTTCTGATGAAAGCAGTAAAATGCATTAGTTTTTGGTTTGTCTAGCTTTTTGTTGTTGTTGTTGTTGTAAGGATGGGGATAATGACTTCCAAGCTCTTTACGTGCAGCTGTTATTGTTTTTTTAACAATATACATTAATCCAAAACAACGTTGATTAATTTGTTCAGCAAACAGTTAGTGACCACGTAGTCTGTGTCAGGCACTATACGAAATGTAGTGGCCACAAAGAGGAGCCAACAGAGAGCATCTTTAAAGTCCCTTTCCATTGACAAAGTAGATGCTGTTTTTTTGTTTTTTTGTTTTTTTTTGGTGTCCCAATTATTAGAAAGTGTGCCAGGATTCTCTAAAATAAAAGCTGTCTTTTCCCATTTCTGTATGGGTGACTCACTGTCAGAAGTGTAAATTCTATGCAGAGGTATTTGTTTCCTCCTCCTGGTGTCAAGCTGTTGAGTGTGATTTGTACTTCCTGCTGCTTTGCTTCAGGCAAGGGAGGAGGTGACAGCTCCGATTTGAAGAATTAGACTAATTGCAGTAAACACCCGAGGTTCTCAAGGAATGTGCAAATATAGAAAATCAATTTTATAGTATTATTATCCAATTTTATAGTTGTGTAATAATATATTTATGAAGCTCTAGCTTCAAAAATAGAAATAGAGATGATGAACATAAACAAAAATAAAACCAAAGTGGGCTCCATGCCCAGAAATCCAAAGCAATAAACTAAGTGCAGCAGAAAAATATGGCCGAAAAGGAAGTTTTCAGACACACACAAAAAATGCTTTGAAAATACTTTCTACCAAATTGAAAGAAGATTGAACATTTTAGCTATGATAGGAAAGCAAGAGTTTTCCACAGAAAAAAAGCTTATAGAATGTCTATATAAAACTTTGAATTTAGCAGTTAGGAAATTGATGCTCAGAAATGATATCATACTTCCCAGGCTTGAGATTTGAACCAGAGTCCAAGTCTCCTAAGTACTAGCTCATGGTTTCATTTACACAACCAAGAACCTTATTTATGGCTTAACAACGTTCATAGATGAGTCTTACATACAATTCTATCACAGGATTTAGACAGATAAAATAAATCAGAAAAAATGGACACATCAGTATAAATAACTAAGATACATTCATAAGAGTGATAAATATTGTGCAGACCTCTACTGATAAAATATTTTATCATTGTATTTTGTCAGATATAAAATAAAAATTTTGGTAAATTGTATACAGACAAGTATCTTTATTAGCTCAAAAAAAATCTTTAATTAGGCATATTGAAATAAAAAAATCACAAATCAATAAAAACTCTTTTCTCCCCATTAAGCAAGTTAGTTTTTTAAATGGAATTAGTGATTTGGTTTATAGATTATTATTAGCTATTGATAAATAGCTTTGAATCAGTATGTACTTTAGCTTCACTCCAGACCATACTGGTCAAGTTTTCAAAATGCTAGAGACAGAAATGCAAAGCATGCCTGACCAATCAACACTGACTTTGGGAATTAAAGTATAACAATGTCACTATTAAATTCCATAGTTGCTCATCGTTGTTTTAAACCTTGTTTGACTTTGATTTTTAAAGAGATTATATTTGTATTTGCACTTTCATAGTGGCAATTTAAAATCTTTGGTATGTCAAAGAGTTCTCAGTTTTTCTTCCAATCACTAGGTATACATGAGAACAAATAGTGTTTCTTTTTAATTTCTCAGATGTGTTTTTTTCTCTTTTTCTAATTATGAAGTGAATATTTCAATACATTTTAATGTAATCAAAAAATATCATCTTGTATAGGCCAAGAAGACAAATCAAATTAAGTATGCCTCTGTGTGCTACAGGTGGGGTAGCCAGGGAGAGGCAAAGTATGGTGATGGTAAAACCATCAAAGGAAACCAACAAAGTATGAGACAAATAGAGACTGGTTATAGGCTCAGAGAATGGGTAGGTTAAATGGTCAGTGTACCCAGTAAACTGAAAGAGAGGAGAACTACAAGTAAATGGACCCAGGGAATTTTTGTAAACCTATGTGGTAAACTAGGGGCTGTGGGAATGAAAATGGAGACCTATCAGAGAGTTGGAGTAGAAGAGATTGACAGAAAAGAGAAGAATCTGTATTTATCCATGTCTCCTAGGATGTTGCTTCTCAAACTTTGAAGTGTGTAGAAATCACCCGGGGATCTTGTTAAAATGCACATTTGGAATCTCTAAGTCTGAATTGAAGCCTGAGATCTCCTAACAAGTTCCCAGATGATGCCCATGGTCTTGGTACAAGGGCCACATTTGTTATAGCAATATTCTAGGGCATTTATTTCACTTTAGCTCTAATAATAATCACCAAAATATGAAGAAATGCCCAAAGTTACTGAGCTGTGTTAGTTATTATAATTGATTTAATAAAATGTAAATGGTATGAAGCCAAATGTGAACTAATTCCATTTGTAGAATATTAAGATACTTCTGTTATTTTAACAAGTGATATGAAGAATCTGAGACACCTAGATTTTTTTCCTGTTTGTATTCAGTAGTTTTTGTTTGCAAGATGGTATTTAGTTTGTTCATCTGTAGTGACCAATTATGTAGAAAAGGCATTCTTTAAAAGGAGGAGTAGTCAACTAATGTTCTGTATCTGCTATATGCAATTGGCTAGATCATAGTATCTAGGATTTCTTCTCTTAGGTATAAAGGGAAAACTGATTGACTTAAATAGTTTCATTTCATTTAGACAGCAGTTTTTGAACCTCATTTAAAAATGTGCCAGAGTTCTGATATAAGGGATTTATTTAAATTAAATGATATTTTGGAATAGGGCTTTTTGAAACAAAAGCACCCTCAGCATCTTCACTGAAGGTAAAAAAGTTAAGGTTTAGAAAATGTGATTTAAATAGATTGAAAGCATAAGAACAGTCTCCCTAATTAGGAAAATATGTTTGTCTTTAAAAATTTAGAATCTAAAGAATTTGGCTTGCATGAAGTCTGATAAATTATTAATATCTATATCTCTATCTACCACCATTCAGATGTAAAAATTCCCATTTTTACACATTGATAGTAGCTCCCTGTTACAGAAAGTGGAATAATATTATTTATGAAGTTCTAAATTATTTACACCTAATTAACTGATTACTTAACTCCCTCTTGAATGGGAATATAGACCTCAGATTGTAAAATCTGCTTATGAAAGTGCAAGGTAGCTACCCATTTGATCCCATGCAAGTCACTCACCACCTGGGACTGTTTCTTCAAGGAGAAAATAAAGCAGGACTAGAAACTAGGGAAGGAGAATTAGGACCAAATGATGTCATCTATCTCTTGGTTTCCTAATGATGTTACAATCTCAATAAAGACATTATAAAGAGAAAGTATCATTGGAAAGTTAGTATGAGCTAACTTATATTGAAAGAAATAGGTCTACAATGACTTAAACAATTGCATGAGACACTAATTTTAGTTACTAAATTATAGGTGGAAATATCATGTAACTACTTTTTAATTACATAGCAATGTTGATTGTCTGCTGAATTATTGAATGATTACCACAAATGCCAAGATAATTACTTAAGGCCTGATCTAGTCTCAAAGTGTCTCTGCAGCTGTAGAGGCTGGGAAGGCCTGGGGATTTTTCCCTGGTTGTCAGCTGCATAGCTTTCTTTCTGTGAAGTCATAAGCCCGACTCTCCTCTGCCTCTGTCACTTATATCTACATACGGTGACTGGTACATAAGGACACTTAAAGGATTTCATATCAAATCTTAGCTTCACCCAAAGAGCCGAGAGATATAATTCTTGATACTAACCAACAGCCCTAGAGAGGAGTTACATAATACCCTCTCATCAGGCTAAAGTACTGCCTCTTCTCAGTATTATCCTTCTGTTTTGTTAACTCTTCTCCAACCATGTGTGGAATGTTCTGTGTTCTCTGATAATTGATTGAGCGATTGATTTTATTGAGGTAGGGTTAACAAAATTGTGTGTATGTAAAGGGTACAATGGGGTGATTTGATATATCTACGCATTGTAAAATGATAGCTACAGTCAAGTTAATAAATGCATCCTTTACCTCACAGTTACTTTTTATGTATGTGAGAAAACTTAGATCTACTCTTTTAACAAATTTCAAGTGTTCAGTGTATATTATTAATTATATTCACCATCATGCACATTAGATTTTCAGAACTTATTCATCTTATGCCTAATAGTACGTATGCTTTGACCAACATCCCCCCCTTCTATCCTATAGCTCCTGACAACCACCATTTTATTCTCTGCTTTTAGGAGTTTGAATTTTTCTTAAAATTCCACACAAAAGTTATACCAGTGCTTGCCTTGTTCTCTCTGGCTTATTTCACTTAGCATAATGACTTCCAGATTCATCCATGTTGTCACAAATAGTATACAGACATATATGTGTGTGTGTTTGTGTATAACATTTTCTTCATCTGTGTGTCTGTCTGCAGTCACATAGGTTGTTTCCATATCTTGGCAATTACAAATAATGCTACAGTGAACATGGGGCATGCGTTTATCTTTTTGAGTTAGTTTTTTTGGATGAATATCCAAAAGTAGAATTGATCTACATACGGTAATTCTATTTTAAATTTTTTGAGGAAACATCATATTGTTTTCCATACTTCCATACCAGTGTACATTCCCACCAGCAGTGTACAATTGTTTCCTCTTCTCCATCCTTACCAAGCCTTCTTATCACTTGTCTTTTAGATAATAGCTAATAGGTGTGAGGTAGTATCTCACTGTGGTTTTGATTTGCATTACCCTGATGATTAGTGATTTTTAGCATCTTTTTTTTAAAGATTTTATTTATTTATTTATTTGACAGAGAGAGAGATTACAAGTAGGCAGAGAGGCAGGCAGAGAGAGAGGGGGAGGCAGGCTCCCCGCCGAGTAGAGAGCCCGATGCGGGGCTCGATCCCAGGACCCCGAGATGATGACCTGAGCCGAAGGCAGAGGCCCTAACCCACTGAGCCACCCAGGCGCCCCTAGCATCTTTTTAAACAACTGTTGGCCATTTGTATATCATGTTTGGAAAAATGTCTGTTCATGTTCTTTGTCCATTTTTGTAATGAGTTGTTTTTGGGTTTTTTTTTACCATCCAGTTGTATGAGTTTCTTATATATTTTAGATATTAACCCCTTATCAGATAGATTGTTTGCAAATATTTTCTGCCTTTCCGTAGCTTATCTTTTCCTTTTGTTGATTGATTCCTTTGCTGTGCAGAAGCTTTATTAGTGTGATGTTATCCTGTTGTTTATTTTTCCTTCTGTTGCCTGTGTTTTTAGTACCATATCTAAAAACTCACTGATGAGACCAATGTCAAGATATTTTTCCCTAGGTATTTTTCTAGTAGTTTTATGGTTCCAGGTCTTACATTGATTCTTTAATCTACTTCAATTTAATGTTTCTGAATCATGTAGATAGGGATACAATTTCATTCTTTTGCATATGTTTTCCCAACATTGTATTTTGAAGAGACTATCTTACCACATTGTGTATTCTTGTTGCCCTTGTTAAAATTTAGTTGACTGCAAATACACCAGTCTATTTCTGGGAACTGTATCCTATTCTATTGTTCTTTGTGACTATTTTTATGCCATACCACACTGTTTTGACTACTCTAGTTTTATAATATCATTTCAAATCAGGAAGTGTAATATCTTCAGCTTTGTTCTTGTTTCTCAAAATAGCTTCAACTATTCGGGGTCTTTTGTGGTTCTATATGAATTTTACTATATGTTTTCTTAAAAATAATAGGATTTTGAAATAATGGTCTGTAGTAGGGTAAGATCTTCATAATAAAAGCAACAAAAACAAGTATCAAAACACAAAACTCAAGTTAGAAAATGGGGAGAAAAATGTTTTTGGTTATTTGGAAACTTAAAAGTTGTTTATTTTAAGACTTACTCTAAGGTTTACATCAAAGCTCAATGAAGAAGTTATTATAAACCATTTAAGAAAAGAGGTTAATATCAATAATATATTTACTTTCTTTAAGTTAATGTTATCAACATCAGTAACTTAAAAATAATAGATGCTAATAACTGTACAAAATATCCTCAATCCCTATAATATTCATGAAAATACCAATTTTAAAATAATATTTCTTTCTCCATTAGATTTGCAAAAGTTGGAAATAATGACAAATCCAGTACTTATTGGGTGAAATTACATGAATTTCTTTGTTCACTGTTGGTGACTGCATAAATTTTTCTGTTAAATAATTAGACATAATTTAAAATTTAAGATGTGCATAATTTGGATTTATTCTTACTTTCTCTCACACTTATTACTTGAATCACAAGAAAATTCTATCTTATCTTTAAAAAATATTATGAGAGCACTAATACTTATAGTACTTAGTTCCAGTCTGACAGCATAGCCTTTAGCTTGGACTAATGCAGTAGTTTTCCATGAGTCCCCTTTATTCAATGTCTTTCCCTGTGGTGTTCCCCTTAGTTTTTTTTTGTTTTTTGTTTTTTGTTTTTTTTTTGCACGACTTTGAAAGATTGTAATATGTTCTCTGGAAAACATTCAGCAGTACGAAAGCCCTCCCTGGGCCCTCCCGCCCTCTCACGGGTCCACAACTGGTGGAACGGTCCGGAAATACTTGAGCTCTGGAAAGGTCCCTGGTCAGTCCTTGGGAAACACAGGTGACTATATTGGAAGAATCTGCTCAAGTACGGTTCTTGACATCTGGGGAATCCTTTCAGGGAAGATTACTTCAAACTCAATAATGAGGTCCCCGTGTTTCTCGGGCGTTTTGGGGAGGGGGAGGCCTTCTCCAGGAACTTTTCCCCGCATGCCAAATCAGGTCATGTCACCTTTTCCCCAACCCACCATGATCCTGCCCCTAACTTCCCTTTAAAGCTCTCCTGTATCTTCTTTCACACAAGATCTTGCATGATCCAGCCCTTTGTAATTCTCTGACTTCATCTCTTAACTGCTCTTGCCCTTGCTCTCTGTAGTGTACCCACACTCACCAGTTTGCTGTACCTCAAACCAGTATCCTCAATCTGGCCTTTACACTTACTGTTAATTTTGCCTGGAATCCTTTGCCTCTGTTCATGGCATGGCTCTCTGCTTCAAGTCACTCAGGACTCTGCCTGAGTATTATTTCCTCAGACTTTCCCTACCATACTATCTAAAAATAGTAATTCCATGTCCTACCATCATCTATTTGCTTTATTGGCCTTTCTTTTTAAATTTTTCACCATGCTTACTACTACACGCTTTCATATTCTCTATTTATTTGCATACATCTTTATTGTCTTTGCCCCCTAATAGTGGGTAGGTTCCAGAAGAGCACTTTTTTTTTTTTATCACTGTGTCTTCAGGACCTTCAACAGTGCCTGGCACGTATTATGTACTCAATAACTATTTGTTAAATGAATGAAAATATATATGAGTGGATACATTTTGCATGTGCAAATCCACCACTAGAACTCTATACTATTTTAAGAAGAGGATTACAAAAAGTTATTCATACATCCATGTTCTTGGCTACCTTCTAATAGCAAACTTTGGAAATAAGCCATTAATATAAACATTGTATTATTGATAGTTTATACATGCTAAGAAATACTGGGCAACCAGTGAGAAAGAATGAGCTAGATCTTTATGTATAGATCTGAAAATGTATCAATGATAACATCGTTAACTCAAAAAAGTGAACTATATCCCTCCCTAGCTTTTATTACATGTATATTATCTATGCTATCCATCATGCACATAGTTTTTTTTTTTTTCATGCACATAGTTTTTAAAAGTTGGGGAAGTAGCTACAATAACCTTTTAATTTTCTTTAACTCAACATATACACACCAAAGGTAATTTTTCAACTAAATCCATCTTGTCTAAATATTATATTAACTTTTAAAAAACATAATAGTAAAGAAAACAATGGCTATATGTTTTTGTATTTTGTGCAACATCATTCTCTGTCTTCAGAAATTCAAATATAGGAGTACCAGAAAAGAAAAACAATGGAATCCATATATTGAAATACTTTATATTTCTTCTCTCTTGCCTTTCTATCATGGAATGCATACAAATATGCATTAGCTTATTATCTAAAGTTTGCACAATTCCAATGTTACTAATAGTATTTCAAAAAAAAACAAAACAACAGAAGAGTAAAATTAAAATTGGCTGTCTCGGTCATCAACATATGATAGCTTCTGTTTATTTGAACCCATTACTTTTCTTATTACCTATTTTGCTTAGTTTTCGGTCAGCATTTAGAATTTGGCTGGTAATTAGTAATAATAGTAATTAATAAAATATGCATGGTGGTCTTGTTTTTCTGAGCTAATTGAAAGGAGCTGGATTTCAAAGCTATAAAGATATTTCATTACCAGAAAGTTTTCATTTTCTTTAGATAAGTTCACTTACCAAGAGATTGCATAAGATTAAATTAAATACATGTGATATAAAGATAAAATTCTATCATGAAAAATGACTGATAACAGTTAAAAACTATGCTAAAAGAGTGTGAGGTATCCTTTCTCCTTCCGAGTAAAGTACTATTATCTTTTAAAATTAGAGCTAACTTAAAGTGGTATTAGATTTTAGACGGCCACAAAATCAACCATATTAGAGTCAATCTCTTTTCAGTTGGTAAAATTATTTGCCTTAGTTCAAAATGATATGTTATTACTTCTAAAACTGTGTTTAACCTTTAACAAATGTATTTTATAAAACTTTCTTGCTCTACGTTACCGGTACCAAATGATTCTAGACTATTTTGTTGAAATTGTTCTCTGGTATTGGTTTGTAGATTATGACATTTAGAAACCCTTGCTTGGTATAAATCAGATATTCAGAACATGGCAACAAGTGGTATTTGTTAGTGGTAAAATCAGTAGTTTTAGGGCTACAGAAAAGTACTTATGCCAAAAAAGTATTTTTGGGCTCAGATCTTGTGTTCATTAGGGGACAGTTCTTCCATGACAAGATGACTGCCTCACACCTGTAGCAACTCCGATCATTTCTTTATTTGCTGGAACTAAAGATATATTTCTAGGTTTTCCAGCAAGGAGAATGCTAATTGATGCCCAGAAGTTAGGCATAGGTCAGCAGGTCTCATCCCATCACTGTCTTATATCCCTGCTTCCTTAACTGGAACGTGAATCCCTAAGGGCAAAGACCCTATTTAATTCATCTCTGTACTTAATCAGCAATGTTCCTGACTTATATGCAAATTGATGAATGAATTAATTGCTCCTTAGGATGATCTGAATTATTGCAGTGCCTTGGAAATAAAGACTATGGTTAAAGACAAAACCATATAATGTGTTGTGGCCTAAAATCAATGTTAATCATTCCTTATTAAATTTGCATGGCCCCTTTAGTCCCACTGAAGTTTTAGTTAAGTAAATATTCCCATTATTCATAATAATGTACTCCATTTCTGAATGTCTATGAATAAGAGAGTTAATAGATAAAGCTAAGAAGGAAAAAAAAGAAAAAAGTCTGTCCATTTGATCTGCCAGAGGAGCTTAAGGACCAATCTTCTTTTATCTTTTGAGTGTAACCTTTCTGTACTTCCTTTGCTGATACCCTGATTTAGCTTTATGATCAGTGAGGGCTTCTTCAGTGAGCTCATCTGTTAGAGCATGTATTATCATCCTAAACTTCAAGGCCTGCTACCCTTTCAATTGTTAACCTGTCTACCTTAGCTTTTAATAATCAGCATAATTTAGTTTCTCCAGGAGAGTTTGTACATCTCTGTGCATAGTCCTAGGCCATCTGGGTGAGGGAAAGGGAGCAACAGATGAGCATTTTGGTCCTCATGGATTCTGTACGAAATACACATTGTATTTTTACCCTGGAAAGTAAGTCTGTGACTCTTTATTATCTCTATAATGGAAACTGCGACTGCACCAAATAATTTAAAACCATTTTTTACCGTATTTCCACTGTACTTATTCCTAGAGCGCCCATTTTTTTAAATCACCATCTAACCAAATTCCAGATTCAAATATAATCTCACTCCTATGAAAATTTACCCACAGTTGTCTTACCAACCTGTGAACATGTAAAGGGCCTATCATTTACTTAGGATCTTATATTATTAGTAAATTGTTGCATGACTATCCCCCTGATTAGATACCAAGTTTTAAGAAAAGCTGAACCCCTTCTGTCCCATTAAAAGAGTTACCTTGAAACAAAATCAAACTGGAAGAAAGTGACTGTGAAAGGCATTTATAACTGTGAAGAGGTAGTGAAACAGTAATTTCTTTACTGATAAAGCACATTATCAATTTATATTGTCAGGTATATGGAAATTAGAACTTAAGCCTATTAAACAGTTGATTGGGTTCACAGAAGCAAGAGAAGTGTGATTTGCAAAAAAAAATTTTTTGAAAACATGTATCTGTAAATATTTATGGGAAAACAAAATAGTGTAAAGAATTAATTTATGTTTGAACTAAAAGAGCTTAAGGATCTCACGTTTTCAAGGTTTAGGCAGGAGTCAAAATTGAACATATTCTCACTTCTGCAATTTGAATAAGATTTAGTTCAAAAATGTTTAAAAATTTAAACATACCCTATTATATTCACCTTTTTTTTTACACTGGTAGTATTTTTAAAATATATTTATACAAACTGTCCTCAGTGGACTGATCCTAGGAACTCACTGATTTTCGCAGCAAACCTTGTTCAGATTGACACAGCAATTATTATTTTTGTTGTTTAAAGTTCAAGTGATTACAACTTGGCCGATGAAAAAATAAATAAAAAGTGCTTTAAACTATATTTTGTGAAACAGCTCCATCACTAATCCACTGAAAAATATATTCAGCTTTATGCCAGTCAGGGATCACTACTCTGAGAGGATGAGAAAAACTATAAATTAGATATCAAAGAATATGGAGGGGACTAGGGGAACAGCAAATATTTGATAGTATGTCTATGAAAATATGAAATAAGTAAATATCTAAAAAAAATCAAAATTCTTAGTTTGTTGTGGTTTTATCCTGATCCTTTACTCTATGCTCTTAAATTTTTAAGAAGGAAAGAAGGAACATTATGAATATATTTATGCATACAGATATAAAATGACACATTTATCATGTTTTCTTCTTATTTTGTACAATATATATTCATTGATTAATTAGTTAAAACCTCTTGCAAGCAAAATCTGTAGGCCAAGACTGAGCAAGTGTTCATACATAAAAATTTTTCATCAGTTTGTCACAGCCAACAGAAATAGAAATGTACTAATTAGATGTCCTTCCTTGACAATACACACCAAAATGGATTCTGCAAGCTAAAAAGTTCAGATTGACTGTCTGCATTGATGGACTGAACTGAACACCTACCAAAATGGAAAATGGAATTTTCACAACTAGTGAAGTCTAGGGCTGCATGAAAAAGTAATCATTTGCCTAAATTACCATCTGGTATATGTTTATTTAAGGAATGAGACTATCAGATCTTATAACACATAACTCAGATAAAAAGGGGTCACCAAATGTCATGGAATGCATATAAATAGCCTTTAAATTTCTCTTTATTTCATGAAATATATGGCAATACGTTTTTTCATTTTTATTTCAAAACTGTCACAAATAGAAAATTTGCATAAAACATACAAAAACCATTTTTTCTCAACCACTTGAGCTTAAGTTGATGACAGATTGTTCTGTCATCTTTAACTACCTTAGTGTATTTCCTATAAACATGTATATTCTTCTATCTAATCACATTATAATCGCCAAAATCAGAAAATTAATATTGACACATTAGTACTATATACATTGCAGCCACCATTCAGTTTCTACCAGTTGTCTCAGTGATGTCTTTTAAAGAAAAAATAACCAGCCCAGGATCAAATGTTGCTATGTCTTTTTAGTTTTTGTTCACTCTATCCTTGGGTTTGATGACCTTGACCAGTTTGAAGATTATAGGAAAATGATTTTGTAGAATGCCTCTCAGTTTGGCTTTCTGTGATCTTTCCTCATGAAAACATTACAATTATACATCTAAGGCAAGAGTATTACAGAAATGATGTTGAGTTTTCATTTTCTTCTATCATTTAGCAGGTAATTTCAATTTGTAAAATTACAGATAGAGTTAACTTTGATCATTTGGTTAAGGTAGGGTCTGTAGGTTTTCTACTGTGAAGTTACTCTTTCCTTCCTCCTTTTTAATACATAATTTGTAGGGTATATTTTGTGAAAATATGTAAATATTATACTCCTCATTCTTTTAAACATTTATTTTTATAAATATGGACTTACGGCTTATATTACATTCAATGAGTTATAATCTTTTATTATAACTAATTACTTTGATACTCAAATTGCCCAAGATTTGGCTCCTGGGAGCTTCTTCAAGCTCGATTCTGTGTCATTTTGATATGTCTGCATCATTTATTGGGGAATCTTCGCTTTCTGGCAAAAAAAAAAGATTCCAGAATCATCTTTTATTTTCCCTGTTGTAGCCCTGCCTAGAAAACAAAAAACAAAAACTGTTTCTTCAGAAGCCCCAGTTCATTTAATTTGATAATGACATTTAGAAACCAGCATCTGGAAGCTAGTTGTCCTGATTTCGATTGGGATGGTGCTGCTCCTAGGCTCAGAGGAGACAACTAATGAATATACATATACTTATGTGTGCTCATGTATGCTTGTGTGTGTGGACACATGTTCATATCATTATGTGCATATCTCTTAGCTTACTATGGTCAGGGTGGCTTAAACAACAGACACTTAATTTCTCACAGTTCTAAAGGCTAGAAAGCTCAAGACCAATGTAGCAGCAGAATCAGTTCCTGCTGAGAATCCATCTCCAGGCTTGTAGACGGCTGCCTCCTCTCTGTGCGCTCACATGCTCTTTCTTCAGTGTATGCTGATGGAGAGAGAGTCTTGTGTCTCTTCCTTTCCTACTATGAAATCCTACCATGAAGGATTTCATTTCACTTTTCATTTCACTTTTATAACCTAATCTAATCCTAATTACTCCCAAAGGCCCTACCTCCAATACTATCACATTGGGATTAGGGCTTCAATGTATGAATTTGGAGGGGACACAGTCAATGCATACCAACATCTGTTAAGACATATTTTGTATGTGTATATAGTTCACATTTACATTTTTATTTCTATATCTACTTCTCTATACTGGTCTCTCTATGTTTACCATATAAACAATCTAAATCCAACATTATAGATTTTATTCCAGTTTTCTTCCTTCCCATATTTTTAACTTTAATCTTTGATACCAAGAAATCTGGAGCCCAAAATCCTCAATATTTACTTATTTGACTGATACCCTCCCACATATAATGAGTCTCCTATTGCTATTTCTGCTTTATACCCCATTGGGTTTCCCTTCTCATC
This sequence comes from Nasua narica, assembly GCA_028533885.1. Taxonomy (NCBI): domain Eukaryota; kingdom Metazoa; phylum Chordata; class Mammalia; order Carnivora; family Procyonidae; genus Nasua; species Nasua narica. The sequence goes on from CM052811.1 coordinate 59,365,764, forward strand.
CTATTCTGAATCCAACACCCAGTGCTCGGCCAACACAACCACTGTCTTCTTGCATGAATACTCTTCTCAACCTGATTGGACCCCAGCACCCTACACCAGGCTACTGTCATTGCTGTCCCATATGTGACACTCTCTGCACCTTGCTCTGTCTGCCTTCCTAAGGTGACACTCTTTTTACCCTACTCAGCTTCCAATGCTTCAGGCTGGACCCCTGGTATTGCTGTCATCATCTTGCTTAGTCTCAAACATTGTATCAGGTAATAGAGGTCCTATCCCCCTGCCTCCCCATGGAGCTTTGCTTTGCTCAGCTTACCTATTGGCTTGATTTATTTAGGAAGGGAGGCGAGAAGAAAAAAAAAAAAGAGAAGAGAAGGAAAGAGACAGAGAAAGTAGAGGAAGAGAAAAAAAGAATGGCAATAGAGGGGCACTTGGGTGGCTCAGTCAGTTAAGCTTCTGACTCTTGGTTTTGGCTCAGGTCATGATCTCAAGGTCATGAGATCGAGCGAGCCCTGCCCTGAGCTCTGCACTCAGTGGGGAGTGTGGTTGGGACTCTCTCTCTCCCTTTGCCCCTCCTCCCACTCACGTGCCTCTTCTCTCTCTTTCTCTCAATAAATAAATCTTATATTTTAAAGAATGGTAATAGGTTTTTTAATGTATACCAATGTAGGCTTAAGAACAAAACAAAAGAGATATGCCTGACAATAGCTCTTAGAACCTTTTTTTTTTAGCTCTTACCACTATAAAATTTCTAAAACCTTATACACTTTTGGAGTCAGCATGTTTTATTACATTGAGTAATAGGGCCAGTGAATATTTCTAAGTAGATTTAGAGGTTCAAAAGCCACCCAGAGAAAGTGAACACAAAGGTTTTCAACACAGTGTTTATCTTTAGGTTCTGCCTTGGTTCAATTCAAGAAGCTCTAAATACTGACTTATAACATGAGGTCAATATTCAGCAAGTCATCTTTTGAAAATATTTTATGGGAAAAAATTTATTAATGGGAACACAGATATTACCAGGGATATCAGAGTTATTTGCAATATTTGCTATATTTATCAGAATTATGTTACCTGAGTTATTGAGATTTGCAGCAGATTAGGATAATAGTTAAGAATATTGAAGAGCGCCTGGGTGGCCTAAAGGTTAAAGGCCTCTGTCTTCGGCTCAGGTCATGATCTCAGGGTCCTGGAATCAAATCCCACATCGGGCTATGCTCAGCAGGGAGCCTGCTTCCCCCTCTCTCTCTGCCTGCCTCTCTGCCTACTTGTGATCTCTCTCTCTCCCCCCCACCCCGTGTCACATAAATAAGTAAAATCTTTTAAAAAAAAAAAAGAATATGGACTCTGCAGCCAAATGTCCTGGTTCAAATTGTTAACTGTATGATGTTCAACAAACTGGTAACATTTCTGTCTTTTCCATTTTCTCCCCTATAAAATGGGAATCATAGCAGTAACTACATCATTGACTCATGAGGAATAAATGACAATTTTTCTGTCACAAGAGTTTCGGGCACAAATTGTTGACTATGTAAGTGTTTACTGTTAATTTGGGGGTAGGATGGAGATAGTGGTCTCTTCCTGAGTTGGCTAGTGTTATGCTGGGAAAGAAAGCTCTCATCCTGAAGTGAAAAGAAATTTAAATAGAAAAAAGAAATTTCTTAGAAGGCTAGATCTGTGAATGTCTATAAACAAAAACGTGGAAGCTAGGTCAGAAGGAAAACTTTTTTATGAAAAAGTTTAAATGGTATTATAATTTTGAGTGGAATTATATTGCTGTCTGCTTATAGGGGTAAACAAGTGAAAAGACAAGAAGGAATTTTACACACCATTTGCTAGGGTAAGCATGTTTTAGGCAATTAGAGAAATATTTTCTAACATTGGATAAACTGTAATTATCAGCACTTACGATCCAATCAAGTAGCTTTGTGATACTTCTCTGGCACAGAATTACTGCTATTTTTGCTTTCCAATCCTAAAGTTATATATAAATTAATGTTTCAGATTTAAAGTAAAAAAAGTGGTAAATAACTATCCTGAGGTCTTGTTCTTATACCCGAGATTCAAAGGAGAAAAACAAAGCATCATTTTCTCTGACATCTGCATTTTTCCTGCCCTGCCCAATATACTTCTGTGGAGTCCAGAAAGGTGTGGAGAAGGATTACAGCATTTTCTCCAAATCTGGTTACACCGTTTTCCCTGTGTGTGTGCGACTTTTAGTAAATCAGGTCTGAGTTATTTTTCTGCAATTACATGTACTATGTGGGGTTTTCTAAGAGTAATGGAAATAAAATAGCACCAAAATGACACAATGCTTGGCCCATATTAGATAACGAACAATAACAAAGAGTAACGGCAACCTCCCCCACTTCTAAAAAGTGCAAGTAATGATTTTCAAGAGCTATACATCAAACCTATACAAAATCTATCAGACATTTGCAGATGTCTGCTGTACTTCTGTGCTACTTGCCAATGTAAAAGAGGGAAAAGGAACAGAAATTGCTATCCCAAAATATGTCTTTTGGTATAAGGATTCTTTTGAGCTGTTTTAGGTAACTGTTGTTGCAGGGAGGGGAGATGGGTTAAATGGATGATGGGTATTAAGGAGGACACTTGAGATGAGCACTGGATATTATATGTAAGTGATGAATCACTAAATTCTACTCTTGAAGCTAATATTACACTACCTGTTAACTGGAACTTAAATAAAAACTTGAAACTATAAGGAGGGAGGGAGGGAGGAGAAGGAGGAAGAGGAGGAGAAGAAGAAGGAGAAGAAGAAGAAGGAAAAGAAGGGGGAGGGAGAGGAGAAGAAGGGGGGAGGAGAAGAAGGGGAAGAGAAGGAGGAGGAGGAGGAACTGCAGACACTGGAGAAGCTCTGAAAATGGAACGAAATTACCCTTTTGTAAAAGTTATTTATATTAATGAGGGGAATCTCCATTCTTCCCTGTACCGGGCAGAGAAGCAAGACTCTAAATGTCCAGAAACTCTTAGCAATAAAGGAGGCAATGACTGAAATTTGCCTAACAACCTTACCCCTTTTGATTGTACTTTTTCTGACAACCTCCCATAACTGATATCCCCCACTCCCCAACATCATTTGTCTTTAGCTGGACATGTAGCTTAAGGTGGTGTCTCAGACGGGGTGACTGGGTGGCTCAGTCGTTAGGCGTCTGCCTTCTGCTCGGGTCATGATCCCAGGGTCCTAGGATGGAGTCCCGCATCGGGCTCCCTGCTCTGCGGGAAGCCTGCTTCTCACTCTCCCTCTGCTGCTCTCCCTGCTTGTGTTCCCTCTATCACTGTGTATCTCTCTGTAAAATAAATAAATAAATAAAAATTAAAAAAAAAAGGTGGTGCCTCAGGCCATTTCAGAGAGTAACTCAGTTTTCCTGGGTATTTCCATGTGTACAGGAGATATACATGTTATTAAACTTCTGATTAGTTTTTTCCTATTAATCTGTCTCTTTATTACAGGGCTGTCTCAACCAAGAACCTAGAAAGTTAGAGGTAAAATTATTTTTCTTTCCTCACAACTGCAGTAGACCAACTTATATATCCAATTTAGACGTGATGAGTTTAGATATGTCTCATTTTCCCAATTATTAGAGTTCCATTCTGACTCATATATTTTATTCTTTTTGGACTAAGTATTCCATTCCTAAAACCCAAATAATATGAATCTGCAAAGGATGCAAGGTGGGTGGCAAGAACTTCAACAGTAGGGAAGCCTGCAACAGAGAGACTGCATGCATTGTGAAGCTTTTTTTTTTTTTTTAAAGATTTTTTTTTTTAATTTATTAGAGAGAGAGAGACTGAGAATGAGAGGGGAGAAGGTCAGAGGGAGAAGCAGACTTCCTGCAGAGCCGGGAGTCCGATATGGGACTCGATCCCGGAACTCCAGGATCATGACCTGAGCTGAAGGCAGTCGCCTAACCAACTGAGCCACCCAGGCGCCCCATTGTGAAGCTTTTTAAGGCTACCTGGACCTTCCATTTATCTGGTTTTGGATTTCAGGAGAGAGCCAGGATATATTAATTTAATCTGAGGATAGTTTAGTCACAGTAGACGAAAAACCATCATCTAAATCAGGAACATGACTTAGATTGTCAGGAGTGAAAAAAGTATTACCCAGTGGGTTACCCTTTCCATACAGGCTGTGATATGCCAAGAGCTCTAATATGGATAATAGTGTATCTAGAAGCAGTCAGATCTCCTGAGAATAATCTCTGCTTTCCAGGGGTATAGTTAGCATCCAGGCTGCAACAAGCAGAACTCAGAAAGTCATACATTTTAGTAAATAGGAACTTAGTAGGTGGGACTGAATGTGTCTGTGTCTCAGAGTAGAGGACCCCACTGAGGCAAATATGTTGTGTTTTTCACACTCCACAGTTGCTTTCTAGTATCTACCAGCAAGTGAAGACAAACTCTCTTCCCTGAAGGTATTTGCAGTTATCCTTCAGAGAGTACCATATCAACAAATGGATTTTATTATACATATTGAAAATGTAATTATTGACTGAGCATATAGAAACTACTGAAATAGGCCAACAGGGACACTTATATTGAAACTTATATCTGTATATTCAAAGGGTTTCCTTATAATTTGCTTTAAATAAAATGCTACTTTATACAATAAAACTACATTAGTATTAATGTAACTGAACCAACATGAGTTCACTCCTCGATGAGTCACAGGTAAAAACTAGAGCAGGGTTGCAGGATTCTTGTCTCATGGAGTAAATGAATCTCACAGACACAAAAAGGTGAAGTGATAGTTTATTAAGTGAAGATGAGAACAGAAAGAGAGCTCTCTAGAGTGAGAGGGGTCCCTTCCTGGTCACCAAATGATGTAATTTTGGAATGTTGGTGAAGTCCAGAGCCAACGGCCAAGAAAGAAATCTTTAGATGTCTTTGGTGCAAAAAAGGTGATTTTATTAAAGCACGGGGACAGGGCCTATGGGCAGAAAGAGCTTCCCTGGGGTCATGCAGAGTGGCCCATATATACTTTCAAGATGGGAGGGGGTTAGGGACAACACAAGTCTTAAGAAATTTTGGAAGCAAAGGTTCCAGGACCTTGAGGGGACTAGCTATTTTTTGGAAAAGTCATTTATTACTGTCTAATAAGATCTGAGTCATGAGACCCTTCCAATGTATATCGTGAATCATATGCTTGGGGAATGATTGTCAACATGTTATCTTGGGTAGTTGAGATAAAGGAAGTTTCCAAAGCAATTTTTATATGCTAAAGTAGACTTACAGGATCCTAGGGATCAAGCTAAGTTTGCCTTTTGCCCTTAGCAAAGTATTAATAGTTAGGCAGTTGTATCCCTAAAGGGTCCCTAGAGGAATGTCACTCTGCCTGTTTCAGGACTTGTCAGTAGACTGTAAGAAGTAAGGAAATTAAAAAATTTTTCTTCTGCGTTTGTTTCTCATGTCAGTGAGTTGTCACATAAAAGAAGCTTTATTTGCAGCAAATAAGGAGATCATGGTGAATAATTTCTAAAACCATGACTCCCAGAGCAAGAATATATGAGTTCCTTTTATTTAGGGTCAGGATGAATATTTAGATGGGAAATCCTTGTCATTGTATGTGGAGGTGGGCATAAGGTTGCACATGGGCCTTAAGGAAATATGCCTATACATACATTGTATGTCATGTAAATGAGGCTTGTGCTCCCCCTTGGATGGAAACTGTAGTATTATAATGAGGTAAAGGTAATTGTTGGTCATTTCAGAGGTCACTCTATCATCCATCTGCACAGGTACAAGTTGGAGGTTTAGCTCAAACTGCTCTGGGAGATCTGGATCTCTATCTGTAGGCAGTATTATTGCATGAGGGGTAGTTTCAGTTCCCATCATGGGATGTTATGCCCATAGGACTTTTTGTCTGAGTAAAGAGATAAGATGGAAAGAAGAATTTAAGGAAGGTGCACCTGGGTGGTTCAGTCCGTTAAGCATCTGACTTTGGACCTTAGCTGAGGTCTGACCTCAGGATCATGAGTTCTAGCCCCACACTGGGCTCCTCACTGGCCTGGAGCTTACTAAAAAAAAAAAAGAAGAAGAAAGAGGAGGAGGAGGAGGAGGAGAGGAAGATGAGCTAAAGGAAAATGTAGGACAAACATCAGTGGGTACAAGCAGGTAAACAGTAAAGGGTCAGGTCTTGAGGTCTAGCAAGTGACACTGAGAATTTCTATCACCCCATAGAATTTAGTACAGTATTTGATTTTTTGTTATCTAAGGACAGATAGATCAATAGTATACAACATTTATTTAATCAAAAGTATACAGTGTATTAGTCAGTTTTGCTGCTATGACAAGGAGCCCCAAATTGACGACACTTATTTCTATTCCTATCATATGGTAGGGGCTGTGCATCACTTGCTATAATAGCACTGCCCCATATGTCTTTTAAGTCTGGAATTGAGGAGCATTCTCTGTTTGGAACATAATATTCTTATAGCAAAGAGAAATGAGTAAGTGGCCTGGTAAAAAGCATAATGGCTTTAAAAGCCCCTGTTCAGATGTGGCACCTGTCAGACCCACTCATATTTCATTATCTAAAATCAGTCACTTGCATAAGCCTAACAATGTCATGGAGATACAGACTCTTCCACCAAATGTATGGCAAGTCACAAAGCAAAAGGTAAGATTGTACCTGCCTCTAACATATACAAAAAAAGTTGGGAATAATAATGTAATCTATAACATACACTCAACATGTATTCTTCAGTCAAATGTCTTCATTTCTTAAAATTCATAAGTGGTTAAGCAGTTTGAATCAGTTTTTATATTGTAATCAGACTGTAGAAGCAGAAAAGAATCAGTTGGTTACATTAACCAAATAGACTGTACAGTTAGATTTTTTTTATACAGTTAAAAAGAAAAAAGAAGATCTACCTTCTAGGATTTTTTAAAGGGTTGAAATAAGATAAATGAAATAAGATAAATGAAACTTCAAAATATTTGATGTAGAGTACCATATACAGCAATAAATGTTATTTTCCATTTGGTTTCTTACACAGACTCAGTAAATGATGATTTCTGTCCCCCAGATATTCAATATAAATCAGATATGTAGTATGTAGCAAATGAAATACTTGACTGTATTTTATTGTTCTATAACAGTGAGGATAAAGTCTGTAACAGTATATGTGTTTTAAAAATTCATATATGCAATCTTTCATTTCTTACACAG
>CM052811.1:59373455-59401502 GCA_028533885.1 Nasua narica
TCTTTTCCTATTGAATTGCCTTGGCACTCTTGTCAATTAACCAATAAATATGAGAGTTTATTTTCAGATTCTGAATTCTACTTCATTATTTATATTCTTATTTTTATGTTAGAATTATACTATCTTGATAATTATATATCTGTAATAAGTTTTGAAATCAAGATTTGTGAGTCTTCTAATTTTGTTCTTCTTTTTAAATATTATTTTGACTATTATTTGTCCTTTGTTCTTCCATATGAATTTTAGGATCAACTTGTCAATTTCTTTAAAAAATTAGATGGGATTTTGATAGGACTTAAACTGAATCTTTAGATTTTCTTGAAAAATATTATCATTTTAACAATATTAAGTTTTCCCATCAGTATCTTTGAGAATATCTTTAGGATATCTTTCCATTTATTTAGGTCTCTTAAAATGTTTTTCAACAATATTTTTTAGGTTTCAGAGTAGAAGTTTTGTACTTTTTTGGTTAATCTTGTTTTTAGGCATTTTATTCCTTTTTATGCTACTTTAAATGAAATTGTTTTAATTTAATTTATGGAAATTGTTTTAGTTTCATTTGTTTCAAAATGGAATTATTTTTACTTAATTTATGGTTCATTGCTAGCCTATAGAAATACAATTGAGGGTATTTCTGCGCCTGAGACTGCGCCTGGGTGGCACAGTTACTAAGTGTCTGCCTTTGGCTCACATCATGATCCCAGGGTCCTGGAATCTAGCCCCGCATTGGGCTCCCTGCTGGACAGAAAGCCTGTTTCTCCCTCTCCCACTCCCCCTGCTTGTGTTCCTGCTCTCACTGGCTCTCTCTCTGTCAAATAAATAAAATCTTTAAAAGAAAGAAAGAAATACAGTTGATTTTTTTATTTTGACCTTATACCCTCCAACATTGCTGAACTCTTACTGTACTTTTAGTAGTATTTAGTTTATACTGATGTTTAAGTATTCTATTTCCTTGTTGATCTTCAACATAGTGGCTCTATTCATGCTTAAAAGTGGAGTATTGAAATCTCAGCAATTACTGTTATCTCTTTCTTCCCTCAATTATGTCAGCTTCCATTCTATGTATTTTGGAATTCACTTTTTTAGGTCCATTTGTTTATGATTATTTTATCTTCCTAATTTATTGACCATTTTATCATTATAAAATGTCCCTTTTTACTTGGAGTAATATTTTTATCCTAAATTCCATTTTGTCTGTTAGTGGTATCATCATTTTAGTTATCTTATGGTTGCTGTTTGCAGATACATTTTTTTTTTCCATCGTTTTACTTTCAGCCTCTCTGTATGTTTGAATCTAAAGTGATAAAGTGAATCTAAGGTGATAGCCTGTAAAGGTCATACAAGTATACAGTTAGATCTAGTTTTTTTGTTTATTTTTCAACCAGTCTTTTAATCTCTGCTTTTTTATTATGTTATTTAATCGACTTACATTTGATTTAATTATTGGTATGGTTGATTTCATCTGCTATTTGGTCTTGGTTTTCTATGTTATCCTGTCTTTTAATTTTCTGTTCTTCTTTTTCTCCTTTCTTATTCATTAAGTGAATTCAGTGTGATCTTTTGATACCCATTCTAAACTTAGTTGTGTTATATTCTGCCTAAGCCTGTTGAATAGTCAGTTAGTATATTAAAATACTTGTTTAGACAAAGAGTTTGCTAGCAAAAATAAATAGCAGAGTACATTGATTTCTTAGGAGCATACTAATAAATCCATACAAGTCAGAATAATGCATAATTTAGAATGTTATTCTTCCAATGTCACTGAAAATTTTACATATATTTTATTGTCATGCTCAACAATAAGAGATTCGTTATGTTGAAAAACTTTTCAGTGTTTTTACTGCTGTCATAGAATGTATCTATTATGAGAAAGAAAACAAATAAATTATAGATTATAGAAGAGTAGATAGATGAATACCATAAAACAAATATTTAGGGTAACAATTGTTATTTTAAATTGTTTCAGTACTTAGAATCTATTATTCACAATAAGATGAGATTTACTCTGTATCAAATTTATTGTTTGGTTACATCCTGCATTTGGATAATTCAGAGTGATGTCTCAATTATAATTATATTCCAAGAATATTTACCTTGTCCCAATATACCACAGTTCAATTTACTTGGATTTCAAAAAGTCATAGCCTCATTTTTTTTGCTTCATTTCTGAAAAAAGTATAAAAGAACTAAAGTGTAAAAGCATAAAAAGAACTGAATTTTCAAGTATTTTATTTTTAGACTATAAAAAAATGTGTAGAAACACTGCCCACATACAAAGACATATAAACAGCCTATCATTTCTAAGAAGATCACACATTTTTCTGTCCTTAGTTGCATATACTGAAACTGTTGGAAAATAAGAATCTTTTAAATTACATACCCCTAATTAGCACTGTCATGAGATTAAGAATTCACCTGAAATGTAAATGGAAATGATGTAAATAAAAATGTTACTTAATCAGATGCTATAAAATTAAATTCTACTCAAAGGCCATACAAGTAAACTGTCTTCTGAAATTTGACAAACAGCAGATATTTATATAGAGAGCCAAAGTGAATTTCATTATTTGCTGTGGATTTTCAATAAAAGAAAACTATAAGATTTTACGTTTTATATTGCTGTACTTGTCTCTGGTTTTCTTTTTGTTGTTGTTGCACCTGTTTTTACTGCATTCATACTATTTGGAGATTTCCTACCCCCAAATCATAACTAACATATAAAAATAAAAAAAAATCAAGAGCAATTGACCAATATTCCCACTCATTTTTCAATCAAAATTAATTTTAGGACAAAATTTCTTTTTTTTATGTTCCATAATACTGACATTTTTTACATAGGTCTGGTAATTTTCTTGTTAAACTATTTGTTATTTTACTTTTCTTTGAATATTATAAATAGAATATTTCCACCATTATATTTATGTATAAAAATATTTTTGACTTTTTGTTTTGTGTTGACAGTCACCTTATTGAATGCTCTTATTTGCAATAGTTTCTCTGTTGTTTTGGTTGGATTTTCTGGTTATGGAATGATATCAGTAGCAAGTATAGATACAGTTAACTCTCTTTAGGAATAACTGTCCCTTATTTTGATGTGTTTATGCATTGTTTAAAATTTTTCAAAGAAAATGTTAATGGTAATAATAGACTCTTGCTTTTTAATTCATGTGGGATAATTTGGCATTTACCACAAGATGAGAATTTAGGCATTGTTTTTTATGATGAGCATAGTAATATTCATTAAGTATTCTCATTTTAGGACTTAATAGTCAAGAATAATTTTGGTTTTCATTAGCTGGCTCTTTCAAATGCCTCTTAAGATGGTAATATATGTTTTTTGTTCTTTAATTTGTTAGTATGTTGAATTAAATTAACAAACTTCTTAATGTGTGCTCTTAATTCCAAGAATGATAATGCTTGATCATAATACTCCTGAAATTAAATTTATTTAGGTTTTTAAATATTTAAGTACTATCTTTGCCATTTTTTTTGAATTTTTTGTGGAATTTTTATTTCTGTCTGCTAGGGAATATGATAAGTAGCGCATGTGTATTTTTTTTTTATGTTTGAAACAACTTATACATAAAACCACTGGGAACTGATTTCCATTTCCCTTCCTGTGGTAAAAGCTAAACATACTCACGGAATAACAGAATGATATAATAATCACATATTTACTAACCAACCAAAAAGCATATTGTATTCACTTATATCTTGTTATTTTACTTTTTTTTTTGCCTTCAGTGTTTTTTTTTTTTAAGATTTTATTTATTTATTTGACAGAGAGAGATCACAAGTAGGCAGAGAGGCAGGCAGAGGGAGAGGGGAGAAGCAGGCTCCTTGCTGAGCAGAGAGCCCAAGGCGGAGCTCGATCCAAGGACCCTGAGATCATGACCTGAGCCAAAGGCAGAGGCTTAAACCACTGAGCCACCCAGACTCTACTCAGTGGTTTTGTTTTTTTTTAAGAAGAAATTTTAAATAAGAAATTTCAGATATGTTGGTTGCATGTCTTGGATTCTTAACATATGGGGCAAACTATTTTTTTCTGAAAATAATTTTTTTCTTTTTAATCCGTATGCCTCATTCATTTCTCTTAGTTTCCTTCTTTCACTAAGTTAAGTACTGGTGATGAAGTATTCTTCTTTTGTTCTTGATGAAAATGCTAACAATATTTCACCATTTTTTGTTTTGATGCAGGATTTTTATTTTATTTTTTGTGATAAAATATACATGCCACAGGACTTACCATTTCAATCATTTTTAAATGTACAATTCAGTAGCATTAAGTGCATTCACAGTGTTGTGCCATCATCAGCACTACCTATTTACAGAACTTTTTCATCATTCCAATCAAAAACCCTGTTGATATTCTGAGGAAAGTCTGGGCCAGAGGTAACATTTTTTTGAGGAGCAACAACATGCACTGGTGTGTAGTAGCTCTCTGAGCAAAGTATTGAGGTAACAGGAGCAAGGAACAAGTGCATTTGGTTGACAGGTTTGAGAAATTACCAAAGCTGTGAATAAGTTTGTCTTTGAAACATGAGCCAATTAGCAACAGGTGAAGAAAGCAGTACCAAACATCGCAGTCTGTAGAGAGATGAAAAGCAAAGACCAAGAGAAATTGAAGCTCATACTGTGTTTATGAAACTGTAAGTAATCCAGTAAACAATGAGTGAGAGGAGTGGATGAAATGGCAAGTTACAAGATTTTAGAGGGTTTTTAAAACCACATTAGAGTTGGACTTTATTCTGCCAGTCTCAGAAAATTGACTATTTTTCACCTGTTGCCTAATATTAAAATGCCTGTGTTTTTGGATTGTTTTCATGGTGACACTGTGCTGAGAGAGACATCAAGTAGAGACAGATGGGAACGCTGTTCCAGTTGTAAAGCACTGATACAGGACAGAGGGAAATGGAAATGAAAGGGTGACGCAGCAGGTATTTTGTAATTAGGTTTGGTTGCCCCTGGCTTTGTCCATGGCGCCACACTGTCACTTATTTACCTTTTTTCCTCATCCACTTTTCCCCTTTCAAACTTGCTCTCATTATTCCTCTCTAAGGCACATCTTGGATAATGCAGTCTCCTTCTCAAAGGTATAAATGTTCTTCCAACGTAACTGAAAGAAAAATAACCCTACCTTCTCAACTTGACATTTGAGAATCATCCTGATCTAGTCCCATTACCTTCCTGGACTTGCTACATTTCCAAGTTTACCTTGTGTTGCAGTAAAAGTCTCTCTTTTAAAAATAATCACCACGATCAAGTTGTATACGATTTTTACGTCAGTATTACTTCAGTAAAACTGGGAGAAAAATAACAGCTATTGCATAAAAACGTAGTCTCTCCCACTCTGAAACTGTTCTTCATTTCCTGCTTTCTTTTGTCTTTGTTCAGCTTAACAAAATCTTGCAAATACTAAAAACTCAACGCAAATATCCTGTCTTCAATAAAGTACATCTCAATGCTCAACTCCTTGTATCCTGTTCTCAATTCTGTGGGTATTCTCACATTTTTTTAAATGTGGGGAATTATTTTATTTATTGTCACACACTATGTGTGTCTCTACATGACCTCTCCTGTGTCTTCATTTCATATCCACATCTCTTATAGCACCAATTATAGTGTCTTCATAGACTAGATGCTTTAAAATGTTTATTGAGTTAATAAACTCATACAGCTGTTTGTGTTCCATTACACTTAGTGTAAAATCCAATCTTTTCTAGTGTTCTAAAATGTTTTTCCTGATCTGGGCTCTTTATCTCTACAACCTCATCAATCACCAGTTACCTTTTCCTTGGCCATCCACAGCAATATTATGTCTACCTTAGGACTTTTATATTTACTGCTTCCTCTGTACAGATGTTCCACTACCAGGAAAATCTTCAGTTGTTCCTTCTTATTATTCAGACTTCAGCTTCTCTACTAAGATCTTCCCTGACTGTCCCAATATAAATTATCATCATTCCCCCAATTACCCTCAATTATATTATTGCTACCTACATTTTTTTTGGTTTTAAATTATTTATTTTCCTTTTATATTCTCTGAAATATAAGCTCTAATAACGTAGAGTTCATGTCTGTCTTGGGCATCTATGTATTCCTCAGGCCTATAATAATTTTTATACTTAGTACTCATTCTATATATATTTGTTGAATGAGTTACCCATATTATACCTTTCAAATTCTTTTGACTAAATCTAAAATGCATAGTAAGCTGAAGACGGGTATACAAAAAAGAATTAATAACTTCCTCCTTCCAAACTTAGTTTCTCCCAAACCTACATTAGGGGATCAGCTGATCAAATTATTTTAGTGGGATAACCCATTTTTAAGGGTTCATGAAATATCCAATGGGCATAGTAATCAAATCAGATCTTCCCACTTGCAATCCACCTTTGGTCTGAAATTCCCAAATCAAATATCTTTCCATTTGAGAGAATATACTGACATGACTTAAAAAGCATTCCCCAAAACTGGTTTTCTTAACAGATTGACATTATGTATATTAAGCATAATATATTTTTGCAATTGTGCTATTTCTTTCCCTTTTCTAAATGTTATATTATTCTTTTAAATATAACTATGTCTAATGCTCTATAAATATTTTAGAATATTAAATCCTTAGCTTCTTACCTTTTTCATGAGTCTTAATCAGATTGTGGAATTACAAATCATGTGCAAAAATTTGGTTGGACTTAGATGATGATATCCGTGATTAATGAATCTTAAAAGAGAAGGTAAAGAAAATTACACCTTTTTAACCAGTTGTAAAGTTCATTCTGTAAGAGCAATAACAAATATACTCTTTATCCTTCTCTGCTTTAAACCATCAGAAATAAAATAAAGGGTATCCAAACATTACATTAACAATCCAAAGATTAATACTTAATAACCATAGGTGCTTTTAATGGGCACAAGCAATTTTAATGGGCACTAAGCATTTTGTACATTTTCTCTCATTTAATTTTTATAATTTTCCAAATAATTTGTATTATTAATAGACTATTTTTAAAATTTTCACTTTTTTTAGTTGGAATATAGTTGACATACAGTGTTACATTAGTTATAGGTGTACAACTTAGATTTGACAACTTTATATAATGTGATACATCCAACACAAGTGTAGCTACCATCTATCCTATACCATTGGTATTACAGTATCATTGACTGTATTCCTTATGCTATGCCTTTTATTCCCATGGCTTATTCATTCCATAACTGGAAGCTTTTATCTCCCACTCCCCTTCATCCATTTTTCCTAAGCCCTTACCCCTCTCCCCTCTGGCAACCAACTGTCTGTTCTCTGTATTTATGTCTTGTTCTGCTTTTTTGTGTATTCATTTGTTTGTTTTGGTTTTTTTTTAGATTCTGCATATGAGTGGAATCATATGATATTTGTCTTTCTCAGTTTGACTTATTTCACTATCATAATACCCTCTAGGTCGATCCAAGTTGTCTCAAATGGCACTATCTTATCTTTTATGACTGTATAATATTCCATTGTATATATTCATATATATGTATAGATATATATAGGCATACATATAGACATAGATACACACACACCATTCATATACTGATGGAGACAGATTGTTTCCATATCTTGCTATTGAAAATATGCTGTAGTAAACATAGCGGTGCATATATCTCTTTGGATTTGTGTTTTTGTTTTCTCTGGGTAAGTAGCCAATTCTGGAATTACTGGATCCTAGGGTAGTTCTATTATTAATTTTGAGGAACCTCCATACTATTTTCCACAGTAGCAGGACCAGTTTGCATTCCCACCAGCAGTGCATGAGGGTTCCTCTTTCTCTTCACCAACACTTGTTATTTCTTGTCATTTTTATTTTAGCTATTCTAACTGGTGTAAGACAGTATCTCATTGTGGTTTTGATTTGCATTTCCCTGATGAGAAATGATGTTGAGTGTCTTCACATGAAGAAACTAAGGTCTAAAGAGGTTTTTAAAAGTGCCAAGGTAATACAATAATATTTGACAATTTTGTCAGTGATGGGGAAGCCTTTCTACTTTAAGATCCATGCTCTTAACCATCACACCAAACTGCAATTTTACTAAAATTCTGACAGCAAAGAAGAGGAATGTTGTGACCTTCCAAAGATAAAATAGTGCTTAACCATAGTTCTGGTTATTATAGAAGAGTCTAACATCCTACAATCATCCTATAAGACCAGGCCACATGATAGAACTCAGTGTCTCTCATTATTCTAATACATACTTTTGTGAATACATAGTATATGCCTATGTTATGTTTCATGTAAAATCCTTTCTAATCTTTAGTGTAAGTCTTTGAAATGTGCATTAATATTCAAATTTTACCTGGTCAACTTCAATGCTAAATAATTACTAAGAAGTTTATGATTAGAAGAGGGAAATTAGTGTATGCTGATTCACACCACAGCAACATATATACTCGTGTGTGTGTGTGTGTGTATAAATGCTTCTTAAAGTTGATGACAACAATAAAATTTAAGTATTACCATTTCAGTTTTACAGTAAGCAACAAACAGTGACATGGGCCTTCAGTGAAGAGCCAAATTAAAGAGAAGCAGATAATGAAGGATCCAGTGGGAGAGAAAGTTCACACTCCACGGGGCTGAACAGAGAAGTCTCTGTACATGGCATTTTAGCTGGGTCTGAAAAGGCCATTTCAGAGGCAGGTACAGTTGTAAAAGGAAGTGCAGAAATGGAAGAAGTCATATTATATCATATGGTTAGTTTCTTTAAAGAAGGAAATGCTACAATCATGGATGACAAAGATCTATTTTGTTCTTTAATTTATTTAGGTATTTTAAACTATTTTAAAAAAATTCAGCATTTCCAAATTTGATATGTGTAAACTGAAATATCACTTTTTAATATATTCAATACCACCTTTCTTCCAAAATGTATCTTCTTATAGATTTTAAAAAATGAAAATGAAATTGCATACTATTATTGACTCATCAAGCTCTCCTAGATTGATCAAGCATTTTGAAAAATAACATTATTGGGGCACCTGGGTGGCACGTGGTTTAAAACCTCTGCCTGTGGCTCAGGTCATGATCTCAGGGTCCTGGGATGGAGCCCCGCACCAGGCTCTCTGCTCAGCAGGGAGCCTGCTTCCTCTCTCTCTCTACCTGCTTCTTTCCCTACTTGTGATCTCTCTCTCTGTCAAATAAATAAATAAAATCTTTAAAAAATAAAACAAAGAAAAAGGACATTATGGAACAAGCAAAAATTATTATAAAATTTCTCTTATTTTTAGGAAAACAATTGAGTTGATTTATGTTTTAATTATCTGTGCTATTTTGTATAGTGGATTGGAATAGCTTTTTCCCTGAATTACTAATAAAAAAATACTGCAGGCTTGGTGAGTCAAATAAATGGTTAAATGTAGAATAGTCTGGGATACACTTACTACTAAGTTGGATAAAAGTACTAATTGACACGTAAAAGATAAAAACAGTCGATTGACCCCAAAAACACTGAGATTAACAAGAATTTTATAATAATCGTTATGAAATGCTTTAAGAAGCAGTTACAAATCCTCTTGAAACAAATGAAAAAATAGAAAATATTAGAAAATATGTTATAAAGAAAAAACAAAAGGAAATTTTATAACTGAAATAACATAATAAACCAAAAAAACCTCACATGATTGTCTCAAAGTAGAGACTACATAGGATAAAATCAGTAAACTTGAGAAAAGAGCAATAATCTACTTAACTTGAATAGTGCTGTTATCAGTAAGCAAATTCAATTTGTATACAATTTGTATATAACAAATTTGTTACAAAGCTCCTCCCTCACCAAAACAAAAACAAAAAACAATAACAACTATAAAAACAAAAATCCTCTAGGCTTACATATTTTCACTGTATAATTTAAAGAATTAACACAAATTTACACTATCTCAGTAAATAGAAGAGAAAGGAATATTTTCTACTCATTTTGAGGCCAATATTACCTGATATCAAAACCCCATAAATACAGTACAAAAAAAAAAGAGGAAACTATAGGCCAATACCTCCCATGAATTTAGATGCCAAAATTCTAAACAAAATATCAGTAAATTGAATCCATGATTGTATAAAAAGTTATACACCATATCCAGTGGGGGGCTTGATCTCAAGTAGGCAAGGATAGTTCTTTTTTTTTTGAAAATCAATCAACATGGTTCGCCATAACAACATACTAAAAAAGGAAACTTAAAACTTATCATATAAAGCAGAAAAACATTTTACAGGAGTGCAGGGGTGCCTGGTGGCTCAGTTGGTTGAATATCTGACTCTTGATTTTGGCTTAGGTCATGATCTCAGGGTGGTGAGATAGAGCCCCACTCCGGGCTTCACCCTCGCGGGAGTTGGGTTCAGGTTCTCCCTCTTCCTCTGCCCCTTCCCTAGCCCCTATGGCTTTTTCTCTCTCTCTGAAAAAGAAAAAGGAAGGGAGGGAGGGAGGAGGGAAGAAATGAAAGAAAAGAAGAAAAAGAAAGCAAAAGCATTTGGCAAAATCCAATACCTATTCCAGATAAAAGTTTTCAGCAGCCTATCAATAAAGGAGAATTTGCTCAACTGGTAAAGATTATCTACCAAAAATCTAGTGTTTGCTTCATCTTACCTAATGGTGACAGACTTCTTTACCCCTCAAGTTGAGAATAAGGAATGGACTTATACTGTCATCATTCTTATTTATCATAGAACTGGAATCTCTAGGCAGCGTAGTAAGGCAAGAAAAGGAAAGAAAAGGCATATAATTGGAAAGGAAGAAATAAAACTGTCTATTTGCAGATTATACAATTATATATATATATATATAGTGGTTGGTAGGGTTTAGACTAGGGAAGGATTATGTGATAGTAGTTATAGGAAGTTAGTCATGTGATAAAATTGCATAAAAGTGTACATACTCACATTACTGCATTTATTATTGGTAAAATCTGAATAAGCTCTGTAGATATTATTAATGCCAATTACCTGGTTTGGTATATTATATTATATTATATTATATTATATTATATGTTAATATTGGGAGAGGCTTGGAAAAGGATGCAAAGGACTAATCTATACATTTCTTTGCAACTTCCTGTGAATCTATGATTATTTCAAAATAAAAACTTTTTTCTTAAGAGGCTGATTACATCATAAATATCATAGAGTTACCTTTCTACAGTGAAGGTTTAATCATCTATAAGTTAATTGCTTTGCTTTCTTTATTAAATCATAATAGAGTATCTTTATTATAGTCTTATTATTTATCAGATACCTACAGTCTCTCAATACTTTCAGTAAATATTGCCCTGTGTTATGTGAGAAATTATTTAAAAATCAAAATATTTTAATATAATGGAATAACATTTTGTTCTCATTTTTGAACTCACTCTTTAAAACTATAAACATGGTTATCTCCATGGATTATTTCATTTCAGAAAAATTCTCGTTTGGTGATCTCCATTTTCTTATCTGACAAGGAAGGTATTTTTGAGGACCTATCTCAGTATGTTTGGGATGCTATAACAAAATATCTCAAACTGGGTGCTTATAATATAATTCTGGAAGCTGAAAGTCCAAGATCAAGGTGCTGGCATAGTCGGGTTCTAGTGAAGGCCCTCTTCTGGCTTACAAACTCCTCACGTCTCATTATCTCCTCAAATGGAAGAGAGGGTGATGGTCTCTCCGGGGTCTCCCTTATAAGGACACTAAATCCTATCATGAGGACTCTGCACTCATGTCCTAATCACCTTACAAAGGCTCCACCTCCTAATAACATCATGTTGGGCATTAGATGTTCAGCATATGAATTTTGGGGCAACACCAACATTCAAGCTATAGCAGAACTATTCCAACCTTCACTGTTAGAAATAGCATAAGGACCACACAGGTGGTGAGAATTGTAGAAAAAAGGTTTGAGGGAGAAAAAAGAGTGGTTTCTAATACTTGATTCCTGGGGAAGCAACCGTAATTATCTTTGGCAAAGTTTCCATACATCATCTTTTCAAATATGAACCTATTTCTCTTTCCCTGAAATAAGAGTAGCAGGTCAATCTGAAAACAAACAAGAAGTTTGCTGCTGATGTGTCACATTTTTCTTTGAGTGCAATTGAAGAACTGAGAGAGTGCTAGGGGCTTGGCAGCTGGGTTCTTGTCAGCAAACCATCTCTTGCTTGGTTGGCAAGATTAAAAATGGTTATTGCCTTAGGAAGTAAAGGGTAGCCTGGAGGAAATGGCCTGGAGGAAACTCAAATGCAGCACTGTAAAATCAATAACATTGCAGAAAGAAGGTTATTTAGTCAGCAGAGGACCTTCAGAAGATCTTTTTGTTCAGGAGTTATAGTAGCTGCAGTGACAAGTTACAAAGCAAACAAGCTTTTAAGGGCCCTATACTGATATGTAAGCAAACAAGCTCACAAAAATTTCAGAAAATATTTTGAATGTCAGTGCTTATTTTATGCAATGATACTACCTCATCCTAAGAGATAAAGACATTGGCCTTTCTTGTCTTACTCTTGTTATTATTTCCTTAGATGTAATAATATATACATCTAATATTACAGTTGGTATACTAAGTTACCATTTGTGGGATTTCGTTTTGTAAGAGGATACACGTGTCTTCGTAGTTAGAATCTTATACCAATCTGTCTAATTTAAACCTGGACGTGAGGTATATTTTTTAAGAAAAGCAAAACCAGAAAACGAGATTAAGGGTCAAAGATTTCTTATCACTGAAGAAAGTGTACAAGTGAAGAAAATTGTTTCTGTAATGGATAGCCATCCATGAGTATAGATGGATGAAACACTGAAACTACCCAATAAGGTAAAGGGTAGTAATGTAGGGACCAGCAGTTCAGAATACCATGTGGACCCAAGAGAGTTATTTGCTGATTAGTGTCAGGCCTTGTTTGACCACAGCTAAAAGACATAACAAGCCACTGAAACATATCCGTGAAAGCTTCATACAAGCTATGTAATGATGGCAAAATAAAGGCTCATGAAGAATGCCCAAAATACACTGGAACTTTCTCACCTATAATGGTTGAGCAATGCCTTCAAAATAACCGTTAGCAAAAGATCCGTGATTAGGATGAATCAACTGACCAGTATGAAAATAGCAGACATGGCATCTGTTCATGCCAGAGAGGCAATGGGAGAAAAAACAGTGTCACCCAGTCTGTACTGATGTATCCTAGAGCCAAGGGCTCTATTTCTATCCACTAAATTCTATAGAAAGATAGGAATCAAAATAAAGGTGTATGAATAGATTGATGTAAACTCATCATCCTGCCTCAGAAACTATCTCCAGATCCAACTGCTGAGTGCTTTTTACTGAGAAGAGATTTTAAATAGAATATGTACTTGTGAATGAATATATAGAAGTAATATACATACATATAAATTCAGTTCGATGTGAGAAATAACTGTGAAGCCTATTTGATTGCTGTGAGATGTGGAATATTTCTTTTTCTTGGAATTTTTCAAGTCCCTGCTTTGACAATGAGCTTCAGCAGTAGATCTCTGAAGAAATAGGAAAGAAGAAAATCCATTTTGGGAGACTATAATCCTCCAACTATTCTAGTCTCTTCATTGGATTTTGTGGTTAAACGAAATGCCGGGAACTTAATATTAGAGTTAGGACCTTTTTAAGGGCCCTATATTGATATGTAATTACAAAGCTAAGAGGGACTAACTGTTGTTGACAATTTTATGCTAAAACTTGTTGCAAACATAAGAAATAAATGCCAAATGAAGACTGAATTCATCTAGAAACTGTGTTCAGGATATTTACTAAAGTGTCACTAGAAATTGTGACCATTGATCTAATCTAATTGTGACCATTAATCTAATCTAATCTAAACATCAAATGTTGTTGATGAGGAAAGATAATTTACAGCCTTTCAGTTATTTGGAAATCATATATCTGATAAGGGACTTATATTTAAAATATACAAAATCATTACAACTAAGTAGTAAAAGATGAATAACCCAATTTAAAAATGAGCAAAGCATCTAAATAGACATTTGTATAAGGAAGGTATATAAGTGACCAGTAAGCCCATAAAATTACTTAACACCTCTAGTCTTTAAGGAAATGCAAATGAGAAATACAATGAAATACCACTGCACACTCATTAAGATAATTCTAATAAAAAAAGATAATTCTAATCAAGTTATTTAATAACATATGTTGAATATGTGGAAAAATTAGAACACTTATACCATGCTGATGGGGATGTAAAATGATGCAGTCCCTTTGGCTGTAAAATGATGTCATTTCCTCAAATTGTTAAATATACACTTACTATATGATCCAGCAATTATACTCCTGTTCATATTTCCAGGAGAAATGAAACACAAAAACTTACATATAAATGTATATAAACAGCATTATTCATAATAGTCAAAAGATAGAAACAAACCTAACATCCATCAGCTAACAAATGTTTAAAGAAAATATTGTATATCCATATAATAGTAATGGTATAATATTCGGGCATAAAAAGGAATAATGTAGTAATATATGTTACAATATGGATGAATCTTGAGAACATTAGATTAAGTGAAAGAAGCCACTCATAAAATACTACATGTGATATGATATTCCATTCATATAAAAGGTCCAGAATAGAGAAACCTATAGAGACAGAAATTAGATTAGTGGTTATAGGGCTAAAGGAGGAGGAGATAGGAGAAGTGATAAAAGTATGGGGTTTTTTTTGAGATGATGAAAATGAATTAAAGCTGACTGTGATGATAGTTGCACATATCTGTGTATATACTAGAAAATATTGAATTGTATACCTTAAATGGTTTAGGGAATTGTAGGGTATGTGAATTATATCTCAATAAACCTGCTGAAGGAGCAGAAGAAGAAGGAGGAAGGTGTAGGGGGAGAAGATGAGGATGACAAAAGAAAAATCTGTAGCCACTCAGTTAATTCCTAGCATTAGCCACACTTTAGTGCTGATATTGTGGGATGGAGGGAAAGAAAGACATGCCTGCCTAGCAAGGCAAATGCATGAAAACACAGCAACATGAAATAAGGAAAAGATCTCATCCTTTAGAAACAGAAATGACTCACTGATAAGAACTAATGCGATAATGCCTTCGTATCAGGTAACAAAAGTCAGGAAACAAATAGAATTACAGTATTTGATCAAGCATTGAACTCTAAAGTATGTAGAGACATTTAGTATCAGAGACAGTCAGTGCAGAAGAATGTCGGATGCTACAGATCCATTGTGATTCCATAAACAGTTGCAGTCAATTACAATTCACTTGCAATGCTAAACTAATTTTTTTTTGCTTTGACTCATTAGAAGATATGTTTCCTGCACTCTCAATTAAGTTTTCAATGGATGTGTAACAAAGTAAGAATTCTGAGACCAGAAATTGTTTTATAAAAAAATTAAATGAGCTAATTCCTAGTTAATTACAATAGAGGTATGACAATTTATTGGGCGAGTAGATAATATAAATGTATTGAAACATAATGAATATTTCTCTGAACTTCATTAGGCTTTCATATACTCATTTCTATTTAATTATAACTAAATCACCAACATTTATTGCCGAGTTAGAAACACTTTCAAATAATAGCATGGTTAATACTGAATTAAAGCACAATCCAATGGGAGTCTCTACATAAAAACAAATGAATTAATAACTAGAAATAAATTTGTCACTGTAAGTACTAGAAGAGTTATCATAATTATGTCCTTATTTCAATATGATATGCAGAAACATTTCAGAATTTGTAGGCTCAGAAAAAGGGGCATATTTAAAAAGTTAATTTTGTTGTCCTCTGTGGTTTCTCATGTCAATAAAGTATTTCTCTTTAGATCATTTGTCATTTGAGCCATTTTGTACTGAATTCTCCTGGCCCCTAACTGAATTGGCCTCAGGTTTCAAGAGTTACAGATGAAAATGAAGCATAAGGAATTTAAAGTCATTGGATTAAAAACATTCATTATCATAATGAAAATCAAAACATGTCATACAGGGCTGAAGAAAGTTTGAATTTATTTTCTCCTATTCTAAAAATATTCCATTTATAAGAAATTTATTTCTTCACATACTAAGTTTATGAGAAATACATGAATAAGAAAGTGATTGTAAATTGCTGTGTCCCCTTCTGATTTTTTTCAAAATACGTTATGTTTTGCGGGAAACTGACTGTAATGTGGCAAACACACTACTGATTTCCAAGACTTACATTTCCTATGATAATTTTCCTTCATTAGTAGTTTGAGAAGCATTTTGCCAAGTTGACCAAAATTTGTAGCTATTTCATTTATTTGAACACAGAATTTAAAGTGAATCTTTGCCCTTTCTTTTTAATCCTTTCTAACATAGCACTACCATGTTGGGCACATTGTATGTCTAAAAAAATATTGGTCGCTTAATTGATTGTCTCAATTATTAATAGGTGGGATTTGGAAATATAGTGACACAGCTTTCAACTCCGGGCTGCAATCTCTGGGAGGTGGCAAAGCCCCCATCACTCGAAGACTACAAGGATCTGGGCGGCATATTTAATATTAAGGGTTCTCTGTCCTCCTTGGTTTCTAGCATCTAGATGCTTCCACTTGGACCTCTCTGTCATCTGGGTGAATATTCTCTTTTGTCTTCCTCAATAATATCTAGCTTGCTACCCTGGTTAACTGTCTGATTTGTATCTAGATGTGACTACTGTTAAGACCCAAAATCCCTCACATCTCTTCTTGTATCTTCGAATTGGAATTCTAAAGATTAACTGCATCCCATAGATTAGAAGTCCTTTCTCCTGGCATTCTCTTTCTCCATCCATCTCTTGAATATCTACTCAACATTAAGCCCAGACTCAAACATGAGAACCACGGCAAGTTTATTCCCTCTTCTCTACACTCTTTATCATTGCACTTCCAAATCAAAGCAAGCCCATTTAATACAATGTCATAATATATGTTTAGGTATGAATAATCACAGCTGGATCAGGTGGTCTTCAGGATTTGTTCTTTGCCTTTGATCATGAAACGCTGTCAGGCAGTGTCAGGTGAATTTGAATTGCAAATAGAGGAGAAAAACATGAGGCAAAAAGCATTTGGGAGGCTTAGAAAAATACAAAGAACCAGATAGGACAATTCGGAAAGTTTTCTTTTCCTACGTTTGATAGAACTGAATAAAGTGAAACTCAAAGGAGAAAAGAAGGCCTGGTGAGTACTCAAGACACAGTGAGTGAATGGGTTAATAATGAATGAATGAGGGGGCTCTTAATGTCATTACGAGATAATCCCTTCAAAATGTAATTTAAAAAATATGAAATACTGTATAAAGCACATGTAATTGTTACTAACATATGTGGTCATTTATCTTCCCCTCTAACCTCTCATCCTTAACTAAGTGGATCTTTCTACTAATATATATGACTTTGTTTTCATATTGTAGTTATGTTTCCAGTTGTTTTCTAGACAGAAATAATGACCCAGTGTCCAGGTGCAGGATCACTTATCCCCTAATACTGTGCAAATAATAGGAGATGTAGCAGGAAAGAGGGAAGAAACAAATTCTAATATGTCTAAATTGAACCCTCTAAGGGTAGTTTTCTATGTATCTTGAGATATTGGTGAGTAAATTTGCATAGATACCTCCTTGAAACTGCTATTTGGATATCTTGGATGTAGATAATCTGTTTTCCTCTTTGACAAAAAATAAAAAGTAAGCATTCAGAACATAACCATTAGTCTGCTACCATGTAAATATTTCTAGATCCTTTGGCTTTCCAAATTTGCTCACCAGAATTCCAAGATAAACTACTAAAAAAATATATCTCTCCTAATCAGACCCCATTATCTTTTTGATCTACAAATTATTTTTGTTGTGTTTAAAGAAAGATTCTACCCTAGTGGGAAAAATAAATCAATTCTAAAAAGAAGTAAAAGAAGGAGCATTATAGTTATGAACTAAGCCTTAGAATTCAAAACTTCTTTCTGTCAATCTGATCTGGTTCAGTGACCCATGGAAAATTACTTAACCTCTTTTAAACCTCTTCTGTAAAATGAAGATACTACCTGTATTCAGAGATTGTTGTGAGAATTACATAATGCAAGTAAAGATAGAATTGTGTCTGCTCTGTGGTAAGTATTCAATGAGTGCTCATTATTTTTATTATTCTTAATGGCTCTCAGGCATGGATAACTGCCACAGTATCAGCTCATTTTGTTGCTAAATTGAAATGTGCATATATATGTATATATACACATACATAGACACACACACACACATATGCTAGAAAACACAGGCCTAGGAATATTAACCACATTCTATTTATGAAAATATAATTTCTATAACATTTCATTTTAACATAATTTCGAATTTGTAGTTAATTGACAAGAATAGTACCAGGGACTGCCCTATACACTTTATACAGATTCACCAGTTGTGTGTATTTTGCCCTATTGGCCTTATGATTCTTTCTCATTCTGTCTTGCATATGTGAATATATATGGTTTTAGAAAGTAGTTATATATAATAAATTGTTTATTTTTATATGTAATTATTGGTTACATATAATATTATGTAGTAATAGTTTAGAAAATCCTTATATAACATTTACATAATTATATCCTAAACCTTCTGAGAATAATTGCATGCATAGTAATGCATTACCCCAAAAAGCTAAGAAATTGAATATTCTCTTACAGAACCAAACTACACTTAAAATCAAGCGGTTTACCATTTATACAATTCTATTACCTAACCCATACTCAATGTTCAAATTCTATCTCTTGTCCCAGTAATATCCTTGTAGTTTTTATTTTAGTTCACCCCTCGCACTGCCCTCACCCCCAGTATAAGAGCCTCTATGACCTCCATTAACCTGGCACTATACTTTAGCTCTTCTTTGTTTTGTTTTTTATGTTTTGTTTATAGATATGGACATTTTGAAGAGTAATGATCAGTTATTTTGTAGAATGTCATTCAGTTTAGGTTCTGAAATTTCCTATGTTCAGATTATTATACATTTTTGCCAGGAATACTGCAGAATTGATGCTATTCCTTTTTAGTGCATCATCACACATTGTGGATTATGTTAGTTTTGATCACTAGGGTAAGTTGGTGTCTGCCAGATTCTTCCACTTTACAGTTACTGATTTTCTCTTGGATTTAATAAGAGATTTGTGAGAAAATAGTTTGAGAACTCTCCTGTTCCTCACAAAACTTTCCCCTATTAGTTTCAGTTAGCATCCATCGATTATTCTTGCTGGCATAAATAATTATTCTGATAATTGCCAAATTATGATTTTCTTAACTCAGTTATTCTCTCTACCTTTCCTGAAGAGATTTCTATTCTCTATATATTTAATCTTTCATTTATATTTCTATCAATATGGACCTATATATTATTATTTTATTCAATGAGTTATAATCCATTATCGTCGGTATTAATTTTGATTCTCATGTTATCTAAAATTTTTCCAGCGTGAATCTCTTCAAGCTGGCTGCTTGTTCTCACAGTCTTTGAGCATTTCCTTTCTTTCTGAATCAAAAAGATGTTTCTGCCTTATCCTGTACATTCCCACTTCATCTCTTTAATCAGCAGTTTTTCCAAGGAGATCAGACTATTTTTAAGGCAAAACGATATCTTATAGTCAAGATCAAGTCTACAGGTCATAACTGGAGCATTATTTCATCCAGACCCTCTCAATGGTGAAGCTAGGAAGGTGTATGTGTGCAAAGACAAATTTCTTCCTTTTAATCTACCTTTATATCCATGAGTTGATACAGATACCTCCAACTCCAGTCCAACACCATAGGGTGCATTTTAGCTTTTCACCTTTTCATATTTGTAACTTTCTTTCCAAATAGTGAGAAACTTGGCACCCATTATCCTTCATATATGTACTTATTCTCCCAGCAATAGAAAACACAGAAAATAGTTTCAGAATTGCTAGTTCATACCACTGTGGAAAACAAAACTACTAACCACAGCTCGGTATTTGTTTACAGTTCTTTTTGTCTTTCAGCTGATACTGTATAGTGTAAAGATAAATATTTAAAATAAAAGGCTTAGTTCATCCTGATAAAAATAAGGACAGGCACATCCCCCTCTCTCCCCTTTCTTAGAATGTTTCCTTTTGTGAATCTGTAGTTATAAAGGTATGTAAATCTTTAAAAAAAAAAAGTTCTTGCTAGTTTCACAATCTAAGAACATTTTTCTCAAGGAACTGGGACTATAAACAAATAACAGTAGAAATAATGCTCCTATCCCCCAGGTTCTACAGAAGGGTAGGTTACTAATTTCAGTTGGCACTTGGCTCTAAGTTGCAAATTTACCTGCCATGTAGAGATATGAGAAGTTTATTCTTCTTTTGTATAAGGCCAGTTAACACTGAAGGTTATCCCAATTACCAGGTAAATGTAGGATGGACTGACTGTATGTGTTAAAATGTGCTGGGTGGGGACTAGTAAGGACTCTTTATTGTTTATCTGGAGAACATATATGGAATGAGTTGTGTTCTGGTAATTTAAAAAGGTAAAATGTCTGTCTTTTAAATGTCTTAGGGAATTGCCTGTGTTGCCTATCACATTCTGATTTAATGATTATTCAGTAATAAAACTGTTTTCTCCCCACTACCTTCATGGAGGGTTTGAGAGGTTAGAAAATTTTGTTTTCAATTGTATTTCCCCAACAATCATCAAAACTGTTCAAGTTAGTTAATTCTAGCTTCCCCTTAGTGCTGTTGTATATCATTTGAAATAGAATTAAATTGTTTTATTTCTGTTTGAGTTCTCTTTTGTTCCTTTTTTCTTGTTAAGTTTATTGTTGAGTATATAAAACATCAGTGGTTTCTAAACATATGTGAATAGTTTTATTGAAAGAAATTTAACCTTACCCACCCCCCCCGCCACCACCAGAATCCTTCAACTTATTTCCTACTCACCCTTATGGTTAACGAATTTCATTAATATCTGCTTCATGCTTTTTGTGGTTCCTTTTACACACATGACCAAATATGTACATATTTTCTTATTTCCTCTTCTTTCCTACACAAAAGGTAGCATACTCTATATGCTCTTTTGTACCTTGCTTTTTATACTTAATACATACAAGAAATCATTCCATATCACTTCATTGAGATCTTCCTCATTTTTTCTTATGAACGCATTTTACTAACAGTGTGTGAATATGATATTGTTTATCCAATATTTCATATTTGGGCATATAGCTCATCTACAATATTTTGCAATGACAAACAATGATAGGGGAAAAAACCCTTCTGTGTATGCATTTTTATATTGTTAGAGTTGTATCTTCATGGTAAATTCCTGGAAATAGGATTGCTGAATCAAAAAGTAAACACACATGTAGATTTACTTAGATACTGCAAAATTCTTTTCCCTATTGGTTATACCGATTTGCATTCTCACCAATATATGAATCTGACTACTTTCTTACAACCTCACCAATATAATATGTCATCAAGTTTTTTAATTTTTAATTTTTAATTATGGCTTAGAGGGGCACCTGGGTGGCTCAGTTGATTAAGCATCTGCCTTCAGCTCAGAGTCCTCAGTTAGGCTCCCTGCTCATCAGGAAGCCTGCTTCTCCCTCTCCCTCTGCTACTCTCCCTGCTTGTACTTGCTCTCTCTCTCTCTTTCTCTCTCTGTCAAATAAATAAATAAAATCTTAAAAACAAAAGGAGTCTGACACTTAATCGACTGAGCAACCCAGGTACCCCTATCCCCAACATTTAAAAAGATTTCTTTTACATGATGCATTATTAGTCTTTTATCTGTGATAGATGTTATAAATATTATCTTCCAGGTTCTTGTCTTTTTATATTGCTTAAAATATTTTACAGATTGAGTTCCTCAGGAAGTGCATAAAGATTGAGATAGATACCAGTATGTAGGTGGCTTACTAGGTAATACTCTTGAGATCAATATGGAAGGGAAAAAAGAAGTTGAACTGTTGCATGTGCTACTCTCTTCTATGCCTATATATCTTTTGCTGTGGATCATTCAGTATTTCAGAAAGCAATAGCAATAATAAGCAATACCAGCTAAAAGAAAAACAATAAAAAGAACCATAATATTTTCTTCTAACATGTCTCCATTCTCTGTATCATAGCTCTCCCTAAATAAGTGTCAAAAACAGGTGAAAGATCAAGGTAATTTTTTAAAGTTGGCTTAGGTAAATTAATAATTTAATCAGAATATTTTAGATGGTCTTGCGTCACAGGCAAAAAGGATCAAAGCATTTGGGAAACATAAGAAAATACAAATAGCAAATTCTGAAAATTTTTTGGTATGTTCTTATTTTCCGTATTTTAATTTAAAATTTGTCCAGTTTTAAAAAGCTAAACTGATGGGGCACCTGGGTGGCTCAGTGAGTTAAAGGCTCTGCCTTCAGCTCAGGTCATGATCTCAGGGTCCAGGGATCGAGCCCCACATCGGGCTCTCTGCTCAGCAGGGAGCCTGATTACCCCTCTCTCTCTTCCTGCCTCTTTGCCTACCTGTGATCTTTCTTTCTCTCTCTCTCTTTCTCTCTCTGTCTGTCAAATAAATAAATAAAATCTTTAAATAAAATAAAATAAAATAAAAAGCTAAACTGATGAGCTTAAGTCCCAAATTTCTACTCTCTCTCTCTCCTTTTAGTCACTTTATGTTATTTTACCTCACAAAAGTTTTTAGAAGCAATTAGTAAATCTTGCAGGTAGTAAATTGCCTAATAACAACTGCAGCTGTTCTTGCTTTTTGACAATGTTGTAATCATTTTATTATAATGTAGTGTAGAAGTCATGACTATCACAGACATAGTAAGTTATATTTATAGAGGCAGCCTATTCAGTTTGGGAACAATAGGATTAACCAAAGGGAGAGGAAGAGGCCATCACAAAAACACTCAAAGAACCAAACAGAGAATTAAATGGCTGTAATCAATTGCCTTTGTCAACACATTTGTCTAAATATCTGCAAGCAGGCATGAGTCATTGCTGAGACCTGGGATCTGGGAGAAAAAATGATGGAGGTGATCTCTTAACCACACCATTAGTATTTCCCATGTGCACACCTCTGCAGAAGTGCATTCTGGGACTCTCTGCCCACAGTATGGGTACAAGCATGATATATCAGAGCAATACTGCCTTGGAAATAGCAATATTTTTTCTCAAGAGAATACCTAATTATTTTCTTCTATAAATAAAGAAAACTTAAAACCTTTTAATTTCCTCGCCCCACTTTTGGTTCTTCTATTTCTACTCTATAAAGTTACCAAGTTGGGTGTATCCTTCCAGATATCCTTCTCTGCCCTAAACACACACACAAATATATCCACTCTAATATTCTTTCCATTATCGAGGTCACCTAAAGAAAGATCAGCCCAGGGCAATTCAAACTGTGCACCCAACCACATTTCTTATTTTATCCAAGTTTATTTAAGTGAAACATAACACACAGTTCAATGAAGAAGAAAATAAGCTACAGAAGGATGCTCTATAGTTCGCAGTGTGAGAATATGGAGTGTTATGCTTTATTTTCCCAATGGTAAGAGTGGTTGAGTTGGAAAGAAGGGAGGTTGACGTATGTAATTCTTTCTTCCTTATCCTTTTCCTATCTTCCAATTTTTACAAAATTCTGGTAGGATAGGCTTCAGGAAGTCAAGCTATCACCTCAATTTGGAACATCCTGGGAATAAAAAAAGCTTCCAAAATAGATTGTATAATGTAGCGTTTGCTGTCTCTCAATATTTAGGATGATGATGATGATGATGATGATAATGATTACAGGAGTAGTCTTCTCTAAGGAACATAGCTCATAATCCTGTTACAATTCCAAATTCACTGTTTGAAGAACACCTTTTAATAAAATGCTTAAACCTGAAGCTACATTATAAAACCACCAGTCCCTGCATATATCTCTAAATACATAGAACATTACCTAGTGATTGAATTCCTGGATATTGTGGGTGCACTTACTTTAGATAATAATACCAGAGAATACTAGAAATGCCTTAGGATTTGAGTTGGTATTATGAAACCTGGCCCCATCTCAGGGATACAGCAGCCCTAGAGGGACATCTGCCATGTTTGAGCTTCAGTTAAAGCCCTCCCCACTGGCCATCTGAAATGATAGTTGAGATCCTGGTAAAATGGTTTTCTAGTCATTTTGGCTTCTTTTATTCAGATCTTCAACACAATACAGTACTTTATATTTTATTCAAAAAAAAAAAAGAAAGAAAGAAAGGAAAGACAAATAAAGTAATTTCCAAAAGGCCTAGGTGCTCAAGGGCAAAGGAAGGTGACTGAGTTGGCTGCAGTTGGCTTGAAAGAACACAGATGGGTTGTGTGCAAGATGATAAAATGCTTGGGGAGGTGAAATGACTCTCGAGGACAGGAGACAGCAATGGCAAATAAGGCATTAAATTGGCAAAGGAAGTGAAAATTAAAGTTCACAAACTAACTGGAGCCTCTGAAGATATACAACTCCCAAGCGCCCAACAATCTTAAATGATTTAAATGGTTTTAATGGTTTACAAAAAAAGGCAAATGTAATTACATGGGTCAGTATTTAAATCATTTTTACTTTATTCTTTGTTGTGCATTTTATTAAAGATAATTTTATATGCAGCCCCTTAATTTATGTAAAACAAAAACAGGATGCTGCCCCAGCCAAAGAAAAGAAACAACAAACAACTGTAGTCAGCCTGCAACATATTTTTAAATTATTTATTTTATCAATTTTTAAACTTTAAAATAATTATTTTTATTTGGAAATAATTATAGATTTAAATAGAGTTGTAAAAATAATCCAAGAGATCCTGCATATCTTTTACCAGTTTCCCCCAATGGTATTATCTTACATCATTATAGTACAGTATCATAACCAGGATATTGATACCGATACAGGCAAGATACAAAACAATACCATTAGCACAGACTTCTGGCTATTCAATGCATTTAAAGTCCAGGTCTTACAAGTACTGGCTTAACACATTAAATGAGAAGCATGGTACTAGGAACCAAAATGGGTACATACATATAAAGAATATGCTGGGTGTTTTTCAAGGAACTGAAAATACAGTTAGGTACGAAATACATACATTTGTAGAGTTAACAACATCTGCTGCCAAGAGTTGTGGTGGGAATTAACAGTTAATAAGTAGCTTTATGCATCAAGCATATTTATATTATAATTTAATCTTTACAACTTCTTAAAATAGATGTAATTATTATCGCCATTTTATAGATGAAGAAAATGTACTTCTTATAGTTAGTAATACATGGAGTTAGAATTTAAACCTGTCTAGACAATATGTGTCAAATGAGATTGAGAAGACAGAGATCTCTTTGGGACCCCCAGGATGGTGTTCAGAAATTGTGAAATTTAGATTCCACTCAGAGTGTAAATAGAACCTAGTTAGGTGAAAGGAATAGAGATGGGCCCAATTACAGGAAAAAGAGGTAAAAATGCAAATGGAATCATCAGGTGATGGTGACTAGAAGTTGGCCTAGAGAGGTTTGTGTAGGTTGGTAGAAAGAAGAAAGAATTTGTACTGATTCTGTGATACCAGATGAGGGGAGCCATTATATTAAAATGATAGTGATATAATGAATGAATAAAATGAATACAATAGTAACAGCTACTTATGTGTAGCAGACCACATTCTTGGTGCTTTATATGTATTACATCAATGATATCACACAATAACCCTTTCTAATAGTCCCTTCAAACTATGTTGATTACTAAAAATATTTTTACTACGGTTAGTAAACTATGCATTTTGGTATATTTGAAATGAGCAGTAGTGAAGGAAGCACAAGGAAAAACAGTCAACTCTCAGTAATACAAGATGTCATTTTCCAGGTTCTTGAAATTCTTGGTCCCAAACTTTGATTATCTGCCTCCTATCCACTTTACTGCTCCTCTGCACGTTTCCCAAAGACCTGGAAACTTTGAGAGAGGGGCTAAGATTGAATAATTGTGTGAACATTGCTTGGATTAACACGTAGGTATTTTAGTTAGTTAGTTAGTTAGTTAGTTAGTTAGTGATAGCTCCCTCAACACAACCATATTTCTTGCAAGTAATCTAGCAGTTTTCCATTTAATAATGCCATATTTTTTTAATCTTACCAGAGTTGTCAAAGGAGGGTTTTTACACCCCTAAGTCGCAACTGCTACCCGGTAGCAGAAAATTTTAAGACTTTATAAATTTTAAGTACACCTGAATTTAACAAAGATTTAACTGTGGAAAACCTTTATCTAGAAGTCTATGAAAGTGAGTAATAATGGCTAATAATTGCTAGGCCTTTATAAATCAGGAACTGGTCTAAGCAGGTTGTATACGCTATCTCAGTTAATGTTGTATGCCATGTCCTTTGTTCCATTTGTCTTACTCATTTTGTTCATTTTGTCTCTTGCCCAACTATTGGATTTTAGGAATTAATCTTTCCCCAAACCACAGAAATGGTTTTGGTATGCACTTTCCTGAATACATGACCTGTCCTTTCACCTCTTTCCCCCAGACATTTCTTCTGCGTAAATTATTTCTCTTAAAATTCACATTCATGCACATCTCATCTCAGACCAACTTTTAAAGCTAGTTTCTAAAAGTTTGATTCCCTGGACTATTGCTTCAGTTCTAGTGTAACTTTAAAGCTGTTCATCCATTCTAAACTTTGCTCTCTTCATGGAATATAGCCTTAGGGGCAAGTTGTGCTATTTCTGTGAGTCAAACTTTGCCCTTCAATAAAAGTCAATAGGTACTATCTGCAGACACCTCAGGACATACTTCAGCGAGCTAAATTTACTCTACTACCATATAGGTAGCTCTAATGCTAGTTTGTAAACCATGTTTTTACAAAAAAACAAAAACCCTATTATTAGAAAAGAAGAACAGAAGTTGAGGAATAAAAATACGAAATAGCTTTCTCCAATCATCCAGGACAGGACTAACATAGTGTGCTTTGAGGGTTGCCCACAGAATTCCCCACGGGAAGGAATATGTTACTCCAGACAAAAGCACATGCCCACCAATGTCCCTTTCCT
Source organism: Nasua narica (assembly GCA_028533885.1). Taxonomy (NCBI): domain Eukaryota; kingdom Metazoa; phylum Chordata; class Mammalia; order Carnivora; family Procyonidae; genus Nasua; species Nasua narica. The sequence continues at coordinate 59,400,476 of CM052811.1, forward strand.
TGCTGAGAGGCTTGCCAGGTGACATACAGGGTGCTCAGGTGAATTTCAATTTCAGATAAATGAGGACAATTTTTAGTATAAGTTAATTACTCTTATCTATCTAAAATTCAAATTCAACTGGAGGTCCTTATGTGCTACATCTGGCAACCCTACTCTGGGTGTAAGAATGATAACACTCCCTGGCCCCAGAAACTAACAGGGCAGGTGACCAGTTCTGGCCAGTGAAATGTGGATAGAGATAGTGTGTCAACTCCAGACTGAGGTTCTGAACAGCCCTTCACAATTTCCCAGTCCCTCTCTTCCTCCTCCAAGAGCAACATGGTTTTAGAACATGTTTTATTCTGTAAAACGCAATAAATAATCTTATTTATTAACTGTTGCCCCCTCCTTGCATGCCTTAAAATATTCATGGATTCTCAAAGGATTAAAAAAGCTCCAACTTATCTAATATTTGCTTTATGTTTTTCTGAATTATCTATAGTATCTTGAATTTTCTTCTCTGAATCTTCGCTTACAAGGCTGGACTCACAGGCCCAATGTTGATTCCCTAGTATCACAGGTATTCTAACTCCATTCCAGAGAAATAGGGAAAGAGTAACGCATTAATATCAGTAGATTCTATTTATAACATCCATCAAGTCTGAGAAACCCCCTCCTCCAACTGATGTAAACTAACCTTCTTGATAACAGGTATGTTTAAAGTTATATTTAAAGTTATGTAAAATATCAGCCATCCAAAGGAAATGAGTACTTTACGTATAGAACCAAAATAGTGCAAAATAAATACAACCTAGAATGTGAGCCATACTTGCACATAATATATCTTAAATATTTTTTGCACTAAATACCTGATTGAATGATGAATCAGTATATGAAATAATGAAATAAAAAAAGCCCACCTCTAAGAATTAGCCTTTGCAGGCCTGATTTCTTATGTCTATTGTAAGAAAACATATTAAGCAAATACTATATGCCATTTTTTTTCTTTTTTAAATTTATTTATTTATTAACATAAAATGTATTATTT
>CM052811.1:59402002-59448502 GCA_028533885.1 Nasua narica
TCTTTACTGAAATGTCTGTTCATATCTTCTGCCCATTTCTGGATTGGATTATTTGTTCTTTGAGTGTTGAGTTTGAGAAGTTCTTTATAGATTTTGGATACTAACCCTTTATCTGATATGTCATTTGCAAATATCTTCTCCCATTCTGTCAGTTGTCTTTTGGTTTTGTTGACAGTTTCCTTTGCTGTGCAAAAGCTTTTGATCTTGATGAAGTCCCAATAGTTCATTTTTGCCCTCGCTTCCCTTGCCTTTGGTGATGTTTCTAGGAAGAAGTTGTTGCAGCTGAGGTCGAAGAGGTTGCTGCCTGTGTTCTCCTCCTGGTTTTTGATGGAGTCTTGTTTCACATTGAGGTCTCTGATCCATTTTAGGTCTATTTTTGTGTGTTGTGTAAGGAAATGGTCCAGTTTCATTCTTTTGCATGTGGCTCTCCAGTTTTCCCAACACCACTCTATGTCATTTTTTAGTCACCTTCTGCAGAGCAAGGACTAGGATTTTGAAATAATGTTAACATTATTATGGAACATTAACATTGAAACATTAACATTAACAATGAAAAATAACATCACATCCTTATCTCTCCCCTGGTGAGGGATGAATAGAAATATTGTGAGTTTTGAGGATCACAATAGAGAATTAACTTGTGTTTCTAGTTAGAGCTACATCAGTTTAGAGGGAATGATATTTTCTATTACATTCAAGACTTGAAGCATGACCCACTCCTGTAAAACTACTATGGCTTTTGCTTTCCAGCCTGAAAACCACATCTCTGAATTAAAAGCACAAATTTGGGGGGCGCCTGGGTGGCTCAGTGGGTTGAAGCCTCTGCCTTCGGCTCAGGTCATGATCTCAGAGTCCTGGGATCAACCCCCGCATCAGGCTTCCTGCTCGGTGGGGAGCCTGCTTCCCCTTCTCTCTCTGCCTGCCTCTCTGCCTACTTGTGATCTCTCTCTATGTCAAATAAATAAATAAAATCTTTTAAAAAAAAGCACAAATTTGGAATGAAGCAAAGCCAGTAAATTAAAGTGAGGTTAAAACAAACAAAACAAAACAAACAAACAAACAAAAAACCCACAACACCTCAGCTTAGAAGAACGAAGAGCTAGAGGACTAAACCCAGTTTAGGAACAAAAGAAAAGTGATAGAGCCCAGATGTCCAGACCAGAACAAACTAGGATTAAGAAGGCAAGACCTCAGGTGGGATAAGAGGGCCTCTAGTTTCCTGTGCTCATGGCTTTTGTCAATATGACCCTACCTCCAAGTTAAATCCTTAGGCATGTCTTCTTAATGGCTATAAAAGAGGAGAGGTACGTTTCAAAAAGATGACCCTTGGTATATTTATATTCCAAATATAAAATATATTTTGAGTTCAGTGTCACCTTATGACTTACCTGGGCCCTAGACATGTTTGCCTTCATGGGCTCCTTCCCCCATAAAAAACATAAAGATTATATTTTATAATCACATTATAAAGAATATGTTAATACTCTTTATATATAAAGAATATATTAATACTGTGCATTAAAGAATATATTAATATATAGTATATATAGTATAAAGAATATATTAATACTGTATATTAAAACATTTCCTTTATCCTAAATATTGTTCTTTTGGATTTTAAAGGAAGTTAAAAGATTTTTTGTAGGTTCCTGAAAGTATTTTGTGGGCTCTTGGTATGGCCGACCTTGCCTTGCCTAAAATAGAGTTTTTCCTTCTAGAATCTATCAAATAGCACATTTTTTCCAACCTATCTGGACTGTGATTGGAATGTCAAAGTTTTAAATGGTGGTGGTGGGGGGAGCCACTTTAGCAGGAAAGTGACTGCACTTAATGAATTTGCTTTCTAATTGGAGAGCAAAATTTATGTAAAGAAACCAAATTAAGATAATTCTGAATCCTTAATATTTTCCATAGTATTTAAATGTGACCTCCCCCCTAAATGTTAGACTTTAAATACTCTTCATATTGACCACAAGCATGGATTTTTACTATAATACGGAAATATTCTGAGTTATTGGAAGTCAAAATTTCTTGTAAAAGTCTGTAATCCTTTAAATCTTGAAGTTGGTGGGTTCATACTCTGTGTAGTAAAGTTAATCTCCAGCATAGTAAGCAAATGCTCACTAATTTCTTTCGTAAGAGTTAAAAAGAGGCACAAGGAATACAACTGGCGTCAGCCCCTCAGTATGAAAGTAGAGGGCCTGCCTGGGATTGTAATTAGGATTATCTTTGTTTGGGTCCTTATCTCTCAGTACAGACTCTTCTTAAATGGGAAACTCAGCTATCTGGAGGCTGACAGAAAGCTAAGTCATTACTCAAAATTCATTGTCCATCCCTGGGTAATTCCCTGATTAGACAGTTGATCAAGTGGCACCTCATTTTAACCCGAATTTTCTTGAGAATTTATTCTTTTTATTTATTTTTTTTTGAGAATTTATTCTTGTCTCATATCCTTCAGAGTATTATTTGATATCAGCATGGTGGATTAGATTTGCTGATGGTTCTCAGGTTTAGATTTGGGGACAGATGGGCTTTTTTTTTTCCTTTTGAGTTCTTCTTTGACATATACAAATACAGTATAACCATCAGGTCAGGGAATAGACATGGAATGGAAGAAGGTGTAATATTTACTAATACATTTGTAAGGCATTTATCCTGTAGTATTTCCCCTAATTCCTGTAACACTTCTATGAGGTAGTTAGCCCTGTGTCAGTCATTGGGGGACTGAGATTGAGAGTAGTCATGAATCTTGCTCTAAATCATATAGCTAGTAAGTGATAGAGTTGGATATTAATTTAAGTTGAATAGTTAAGGGCATAGACTCTGAGCTAGAGTATTTGAGTTTAAATTTAGGGTCGATCACTTATTAGCTATGTGCTTTTATTTCCTATACTTTCCCCATCACTCATTTCTTCTAGCCACACTGGTGTCCTTGGTGCCTGCCACTCCTATGTTGACTCTTTGAACTTTCTTTCCCCCCCTTCTGGAACAAAGTCTTTGCAAGTAACCACATGATTTACTTCCTTACTGCATTTATGTCCTTGTTCAGATGTCAGCTTCATGTAGTCAATCAATAAATATTTATTAAGCACTACTACTGTAAACTTCAAATAAATCAGGGAATAAACAGACACATTTTCCTGGCCTGTAAAACTTCTTGGGGCACCTGGGTGGCTCAGTCAGTTAAGCATCTGCCTTTGGCTCAGATCAGGATCTCCAGGTCCTGGGATCCAGCCCCTTATTGGGCTCCCTGTTCAAAGGGGAGTCTGCTTCTCCCTCTCCCTCTGTCCCTTCCCCCTACCCCCGCTTTTGTGTGCTCTCTCTTTCAAATAAATTAATAAAACCTTTAAAAAACAAAAAGCTTGCATCCTAGCAGTGAGGGAAAATAGTGTTTGATTAAGAAATTAATCAATTTCTTGGGGCGCCTGGGTGACTCAGTGGATTAGGCCTCTGCCTTTGGCTCAGGTCATGATCTCAGAGTCCTTGGATCGAGCCCCGCCTTGGGCTCTCTGCTTAGCAGGAGCCTTCTTTCTCCTCTCTCTGCCTGCCTTTCTGCCTACTTGTGATCTCTCTCTGTCAAATAAATAAATAAAATCTTTTAAAAAATCGATTTCTTAATCAAAAAATTAAAAAGTTAATTATAGTGTATTAGAAGGTGATACGTGCTAGGAAAAAGGGAGACTAAGGCAAATTCAGTATTAAGTCAGGCATTAATAGTAGGATAGTAGAAAACGTCAGCATAGATTGAATACAAGATGTGAGGGAAAACGTACGAAGCATAAAAGACTCAGAACTTTGGGGCCAAACTAATTACAGAATGACCAATAATTTGTCTTGATTCCTATAGTTCTTCCAGGTCCCTGAAACCTCCTCATCCAGGCCACCTAGCCACTAGATTTTTCTGAAGAGAGAGTTCTGATATCGTCTGATGAAAGTTCATAGTCTTAAACCATGAGGAATAGAAATTAGCTCATGTGTGGTTGATGTCCTCCCACTCAGAAAAATTAAGGAAACAATGAAAAAGATCTTGCTTTAAGAATTTGCATATGCTCGAGTGCCTGGGTGGCTCAGTTGGTTAAGCGACTGCCCCTGAGTTCCTGGAATTGAGTCCCATATCCGGTTCCCAGCTCCGTGGGGAGTCCGCTTCTCCCTCCGACCTTCTCCCCTCTCATGCTTTCTCTCTCTCTCTCAAATAAATAAATAAAATCTTTTTAAAAAAAGAATTTGCAGGGACGCCTGGGTGGCTCAGTTGGTTGAGCAGCTGCCTTCGGCTCAGGTCATGATCCCAGTGTCCTGGGATCGAGTCCCGCATCGGGCTCCTTGCTCGGCAGGGAGCCTGCTCCTCTCTGTCTTCCTCTGCCTGCCTCTCTGCCTGCTTGTGTTCTCTCTCTGTTAGATGAATAAATAAAATCTTAAAAAAAAAAAAGAATTTGCATATGCTCAAACACTACACATAATCTGGCAGTTAAGATATTGTTGCTTGTAAGAGGTGAGTAGTAAGTACCTTTCTCTGTGAGGATATGTCCGTTTAATGTGAGCTATCTAATGCCTCTATAAGGGTCTGGTTTCATATGCAGGTATACTTATGTGTGAAGAGCAAGCAAACAAAAATTATACTGTGATGCTAGTTATTTCTGGAGCCATATATTGGGAAAAATTAAATTATTGTTATCCTTGCAAAAATGAGTTAATGCCTTTGTAGTAATTTGTCCTCAAATGAATGTGAAGACCTAATATCCAGTATCTGCAAATAATTTGGGCTAGAAATAAATTTTTGAATATCCAATCCAGTATCCTTATGTTAAATTTTGCTTGAAGAGTTTCATTCCTATGTGATATAGCCAGGGATACCATGAAAAGAATTATAAAGCAGGAGTAAAGTGTGAAAATTACTCAGCATAGTTAGCTTATCTTTCATGTTAGTTTCCTGGAAACCAGATTCTGATGTGTTACTCTTCAGTAGCTATACTGTTAGTAAAAGCCAAGTTCAACTGCCCTTCACTGGAATTGCCAATACTCAACAGACAGGTTTTGATTGGAAAGGAACATGAGCTTTATTCAGGAGGTCAGCAACCTGGGGAGAAGGTGGATTCTTATCCGTAGGCCAACTCCAAGGTTTCTTCCTGGCCCAGAGATTCTTAAAGGGGTTTAATCAGTTAAGGGAGTAACAGTGATCTGTGACATTTCTTGATTATGTGCAGACTCAAGGATCCCAGCTATAGAGTTATTTCAGTTTCTAGAAGTGGTACAGAGAGTTATAGTTATAGTTCTGTGGTGCCTGAAGGGATTATGCAAGGAGGTCCAGTTCTTTGGTACCCAGGGGTGCTTTTGCAAGAAGATCTGATACCCTGGGGTTGTACAAGAGTCCTATGTTCTTTCTGCACAGAAGGGCGAGGTCTACAGATGCACAAAGAGAGGTCAATAGGGTCATTTGTGTGACCTTAAAAAAGAAAAACATTTTCCTAAAAAATTTGCTGGGCTAATGGAAACCTGAGGCATCTTCTAACAGACTTGCTGGCCTTCGTGGCCTGGGAAAATTCTAGTCCTTCATTCCCCAAGGCCAGTGGTCTGCAAATCTCAAAGAAAGTAAATTAGTTCTGTTGCAGATCAAAGTCCTTACATCAGCAAGCAAAGAGTATGTAAACCTAAAGCAAGTTAACCCTTAAGATTTGCTAGAGTGCTGTTATAATACCACAATAGAAATAGCAAAAAACTCTCTACTTCCCCACTAAAACCCTAACTAATGTCTGAACCACTCTTCTGGACTAGTTTAATACAAATGTTTTTTTATAATGTTTCTCTCTCTTACCATCCTGCCTTCCTGAACTCCCCACTCCTGTCCCTAATAATCCCTAATAATCCCTAACAATCTCTCCACTGGCCCACTCAAAAAATCTGTCCAGAAACATTTTACACATGATTTAAATGTTGGAATATATTTGTTATTGATTTGTTAGGCATTTGTTAGATAATTTGTAGACACTGATTTTATCAGATATTTAAGCTTTGTCTATATCAAGCAAAGAAGAGATGCGAATGATTTTTTTTCATTAAATTTTTTTTCATTAAATTAATCAGATATTTATGCAGATTGTAAAAGGAATTACCTGAAACCTCCTGTTGGTCTCTTCTTTCCAGGGATTTACTTTGGACTTAATTTCAGTTCTTGCTGTGCCACACTGAAAGTAGTAAAATTTTCTTGTTGCTCCAAATTTCCAAAGGAAGTTTCTGAAGATATTTTTTGAGAAGAATGTCCTCATTTGTGTTGACGGAGCACTGTGTCCACATATCTATTATAGTCTCCCTGATACAATTCAAGATCCTTGAAGTCAAGACTGAGTATTTTATATTGATATCACTAGTGCCTCTAGCAGTGTATGTCATGCAGTAGGAATGCGAAAATGGCTCTTAAAATAACTCAGTATCCTTAAAAATTATGTCTAAATATCTCACGAGTTTCACGTTGATCTCCATCTCTGGTGTATATTTAGGAAAGAAAAAAAAAAAAACCCAGTGCGGTGCTTACTTAATGAAATTGGGGTTAAATGGTGACTGAAGACTGACATTCTCTTAGCACTTGGTACCCTCATCCTCTCTTTTTGGAGATGACTATGTTTTCTCAGCTTTGGAAATCTCAGTACCATTTACATCAGACAGTCATATGTATCAGCTGGCATTTTTATTACCATTTCAGGGACAATGATAACAAATGATTTTGAATAAATGTATAGTATTTAGTAAAGATGGAAGAAAGACATAAAGGGAGGGTGTTATATAATGGTTTAAAGTAATGGAAGAAGCAATATATGATCTTGACAAGGTCATTCCCTATAAAAATTGTGCTGTCACAAAGATTATTTCCAGTAATCCTCCATGGCCTTTCAGGCTGCCTTCTCTTGTCAGAGGTCGGTGCTTCAGGTACACAGAGCCCTAATAATTTATTATCTAGATTCTTGGAAGCTACTGTTTTTCAGTCCCTAATTGCTCATGATCTTTCAAACCAGACAGCCTCAGATTTCATTGAATATCAGTTCCTATGGCATTCTAAAAATAAAATACTGTGTTTTTTTTAATTTTTTAAAAAATGAGTGAAGTTTGGAAACCAAAGAAAAATAGTAGAGAGTAAACAGATGCATCTGTTTTCTTCTTACTTCAGGTTTTTTGGTGACTATATCTGAAAATTATTTATTATGATTTGGAGGGAATATTATGCAAAACCAAACTTGGATTTCAAGTTTCAAGTAGATATATACTTGGATTTCAAATATATATATATATATATATATATATATATATATATATATATATATCACATGGGGAAACCAGTTTTTGTTAATTCATTCCGATTTGTCAATGATTGTTTAGTATTATAAATAAATAAATAAATAAATAAATAAATAAATAAATAAGCAAGCTTAAATAAGGCCACCTCCATGCTTTAGGGCATGAAATGTCAGCCATTTTTCACTGAGCTGTAATCAACAATAGATAAGTCACATCAACCACATACATCAGGCCCAGGGCATTTATTTTCAGAGTCTAATCAATCAGATTCTGACAGAAAGGCTGTTGGTAAAAGAGACCTAGAAAGTTGGGTAAGAAGGATAGGCTATTTGCATGTCCTTGTTGTTTTTTAATTGGCATAGTATGGTAAATCTTCAAATAAACTCACCCATACTTTCAGTTAAAAGCTTTCTAGCTTATCTCTTCCTAACATAGATTTGTAGGTTTTTCTTACTTCTGCAAGTAAAATCACCCATAATTCTAGTTGAAAGCTTTTTAGTGTACCTCCTAATATACTGCTACTTAGGTTTCCTTAGTATAATTAAAATCTTATTCTTCTTGGACTTTAGGAGTAGCTGTACAGACTTACCATACCCTTGCCCATTCTATTCCCCAAGGTGAAATAGTATTGAAAAGGATTTTCCCAAATTCCCACTTTTCCTCCAAAAAATGGGGGGGGGGGAGTTGTTTATCAGATTGTTGAAAATAAAAATCAAAAATTCTTCCTGAGTTCTTTTTGCAGAATAGTAGAATCCAGTTCACTCAGCTCCTTCTCTAAGGGAAGCCCACGTGGGTAAGAATTCAGTCTATTCTAGGCAGCACCATGTAGACAGGCAACCCAAAGCTAGACCTAGAGAACAGGATCAGGAAGTGTAGTGTGGAAAGATCTAAGCCATGTTTCACAATATATCTTTTTTTTAATTGAAGCTGATATTTTGATTCATATCTGCATAAAACATCTGCCTGGTTGTCAATCATTTTAGAACTTAGAGGGCTAGAAAGGGGTGTTTGTAATTAATACCCATAATCCACACAGTGGAAATTGGACAAAGTAATCCTGTTGCCTATAACTTAAAATGTCAGAATAAAATTATATGTATACTGTCATCACAGAGAGCACATTCCTTATGAATTTGGGTAGAACTGTGTTGTCTAATATGACAGCCACTAGCCACATATGGCCACTGAGATTTGAGATGTGAGTGCCCTGAATTGAGAAATATTGTAAATGTAACACACACACCAGATTATGAAGACTTGGTTAAAAAATACCTTAATAATCTTTGTATTGATTATATGTTAACATAGTAATATTTAGATATACTGAATTAAATAAAATGTATTAAAATTAATTTTAGAGGCAGCTGGGTGGTTTAGTCGGGTAAGTGCCTGCCTTCAGTTCAGGTTGTGATCCTGTGGTCCTGGATCAAGCCCTGCCTTGGGCTCCTGGCTCAGTGGGGAGTCTGCTCCCTCAACTTTTCACCCCACTCATGCTCACACTCTCTCTCTCAAATAAAATAAAGTCTGTAAAAAAATAAAAAGAAAAATAATTTAATTTTACATGCTTCTTTTTACTTTTTAAATGTTGCCACTAGAAAAGTCAAAATGCCACATGAAGCTTACATTTTATTTTAATTGGATAGCACTGGGTTACAATAATGGAAGAAAAGCTGTTCTTTTCAAAGCTGTGGATAATGAGAGGACCTGGAAGATCTTGGGCAAATGTAATTTTAAGAAAATAAGAGCATGAAATATAGACAGTGGTAATCACTGGCACTGTTATACAATGTCTACAACTGATTCCTATGTGGAAGTTTCTATTGGGCTTGAGTTATTTTTCCCTTTGTACTTTACTCTTTGTAATTATACATTCCACTAAAATTCCAGCCTCAGAACAGAAATCTATGTTATCTGTTTATTGTTGTTGTTGTTGCTTTTGAGTCTCAAGTAATTAATTAAACACATGTGAGTTTCTTTACACTTTAAGTGTAATTAAAATAATACTATTATAAAGGGCAAATAGTTAAATTTTTCCATCCCCCTTCTTTAATGTTTCCTTAGAAACATAGTAAATTTGAGTCTTCATGATAATCTTTGAAATAGAGGTAAATCCTGATGGGGATTAAGTTTACCAGCCGGTTTTAGCAGTATAGAGCTCTCTCTAAAGTTCTATGCCAGATAACCTGCAGATATATTAAAATGTAATCCAGAACTAGCTCAGGAGTTCTTCATGAGGTACAATGGAGATGGTCAGGAGATGGAGCCCCTAGTCTCTCAAGGAGATAGTGAATTCTTTTTTCTTTCTTCTTCTTTGCTGTATAAAATGTGTGACATCTTGTCTGAACTTCATCATCACTGCTGTGCTTCCTTACATGTATGTAAGCCAGTTAATGCTTAGTAATAATGTGTTCTTGCGTCTATATTGGTATGGAGGAACATTTTTTTATTTCTCTAACATTGTTCAACTTGTTGTGTGAGTCTGAGTAGGTACAGGTCCCTACTGAATATAAGTGTGAATTGAGCTTTAAGAAATTATGGTATAATGAGCCAAAGCTAAAATAGTGAAAGAGTTCCAGAAGCTGCATCAATCACTGTGGTTGCTGGGGAGCTGCTGGACCAGGCCCATTCAGTGCTAAACAATTGAAGCTGGGAAGTATTCTAGATTTCATAGAAATAATTAACTTACTTTACAGAGAAGAGAATTAGGAGAGAGAGAGAGAGCTTAGGTAACGTACTTGAGGACATATCCTCCGTACAGTAGAATAACTAGGATTAGAACCCAGGGTCAAAGTCTGTGTAGAATGCTGTAGATCTTTTTCACTTTGATCCAGTCCTATTTTGCTATAGCTTTTCTCATCTCCTTGATGATTATTAATCAGTTAAAACTTGGGCTCTTCCCAGCATGGTGCTCAATGAAGATAGAACACGAGGTGAAAATAAGTGTTGTTCATGAGATATAGTGAGCAATCACCACCAGATATCTAAAGAACATTTTCATCTGCCAGTTCATATTGCGCTAACACTCTTTCAAAAACAAAAATAACATTCTCATGTTCTTTCTGTGCTTTTTCTCAAATTATTCTTTTTAATTAGCTTCCTTCATGATAGCTTTTAAAGACACTATCACTGGATGAATACAAATCCATAGTTGTTTGGTTTCCTTCTGGTATTTCTGTCTTAGAATTCCAATGTCTCTGTCTTGACCCTTTCCCTGCTGCTTCTAATTACTTCATGTCAACAACAGTTTTGGTTAAAGTCAAGGAAAAAAAGCTTCCTCATTAAAATTTCTTGGAAGGTTGAGACATAGAGTTGACTACCCTCATAGTCCACTCTTCTGAGATTCTAATCTATTTCCAGGGAATGGTCAAAGCATTATTACCAAGTGGTTTAAACTGAAAATCCCATTATACCTTAATACAAAGGACATTATTTATAGATAGAGTTTTATAAATATTGTCAAATAGCCATTTATGAAAAGATACAAACTAGGACATGCTGTATTTATTTAAAAATACAGGGGCACCTGGGTGGCTCAGTAGGTTAAAGCCTCTGCCTTCAGCTCAGGTCATGATCTCAGGGTCCTGGGATAGAGCCCCGCATCGGGCTCTGCTCATCAGGGAGCCTGCTTCCCTCTCTCTCTCTCTGCCTACTTGTAATCTCTCTCTCTCTGTCAAATAAATAAATAAAATCTTTAAAAAAATAAATAAAATAAAATAAAAATATGGAAATGAGATCCCTTAGCTCAAAGAAACTGTCTGACATTATTTGATTGTTAATATATATCCTTCTCAGGACATTAACTCTATAGAGATTCACCACAAAATGCTTGTATAGATGGAAATTATTTTTCTGAAGGGAAGGATATATATTTCAATGTATCTGGAAACTAAAAAAAAAAAATTGAACAGTTATGTAAATATATTTCTCCCAGGACACAAGGTGCATTTCTTAGAAATATTGAAAGAAGATGAGTACTCTGCAAACTAAAATTTCTTTACTGGATAATAAACCAGCTGGCCCTACATTAGAGCCATTTTAAGTATATCTATTTACACTGGTGTAAGCCTCTCTCTTCATGGGGTAAAGAATGACCTAAAGGGATTGGTGTCCATTTGCAAATGTTACTGACTTCTTAACTGACTTTTGTAATAAGAATTCATTTCATATAACCTCAGTCTTCATGTCTTATTCAGAAAATTAGGCAAACATCTGTTCAAGGAAATCATTAAGAAATGGGATTCTCTTATTATTTACATATCTGGAATTTAGTACTAGATACTGATTCAAAAATACTTTTCACTTATCCCATAGTATTAGATTACTTTAGGACTGGGCCATATTTCTACCATGACTTCATCCGTACAAGAACTCAAGAACATTTTTAAATCAATGAAACATCAAAAAATTCCCTAATTTATGAATGAATTTAGTGAAGTCCTATCATGTCTCTGAAATCGTGCTTGACTTTTCCTACCTCCATAACCTCAGGCCATATGTTGTTATTCATCTATTTATTGCATCTGCCAAGAGAACATTGTCAGTACCCTATTGCCAAAAGCTGGCCTTCAGAGCAGGAGTGAGCATTTTTAATACTATTTCATTGATTTTTTAAAAAAGCTTCAGATTTTATTCATATTTTTTGTGTACTAAACAAATGTTCACATTTAAAACAATGACATTTTTCAAAGCAGGATTTCAACTCTTTCTTCATTCTTTTGTTTGTTTTATTTGTTTGATTTTGTTTGATGGTTTTTGTTGTAAGAAGAATTCACTGTCCTAAATAGTTCTGCACATGCTCTTGGAAACCAAAGAAAGAATTTACCATTCTGTACATTTAGATTATTTTTTAATCTACTTGGGACTAAATTAGTGTCAGTTCTGTATACATGGACAGACTGGATAAGAGAGAAATGCTTTGAATACCCAGGCAATTGAGCCATATGAAAAAGGATTACATTCATCTTTTCCCTTCTGTAGCAGACTCTCCTCCAACATGCACATTGTACTGATATAGTAACTCCCTTCATTTTCATTCTAGACACAGAGCGTGGGTTTGTAAGAATCAAACTGCTTATGACAAGGTAGGTCTGAATTATTCACAAATCAGTTTGATCATGTCATTTAAAAATTTTTAAAAATTACCTTTGATGATGGATCATCTTTTTTCCAAGAATATCAGAGGATCCATGTATCTAATATTTCCTCATTAGACAACTTATTTTCTCATTGTTTAAAAACTAAGTTGTATATTGTTCTTAAATATTTTTCTTTCATTTATTTAATAAATACTTACTATATGCCTAGTGTGAATCAAGCACTATGCTCGAGCACTAGAAAGATAATATTGAGTAGGATAAATACAGTCCCTGATGCCCAGAAACTTATTCACTGGAGAAGGCAGACATTAATCAAATGATTATGCAAATTAACATATTTTAAAAACAGTGATTAATTGTTCTAAATAAACTTACTGGGATGTTGAGAATAAATAATAGAAAAACCTAATTTATTTATCAAATCAAGGAAAACTTTCCTGAGAATGCAATATTTGAGCTAGAATTTAAAATGTAGTAGTATTTAATTAGTAGAATGGAAAACCTTTCCAGAAGGAAATGGCACATGTAAAGGTATCTAGATAAGAAAAACTCAAAAAGGGTCAACTTGATTAAGGCACTTAGAGTAAGGAGAAGAATGGAATACTTCATGGCTGGGGAGGTAGGATGTGGCTGACCAGAAGAGCTTTGCAAGCATAGATAATAGATTTTGGTCTGTAGCCTAAAAGTAAAAATTATTGAAACCATTTGTGCTAGTGAAGAATAAAACCCTGCTTGCATCTTAGATCACTCTGGTTGGATAGGTTGGGGTTTGGAAGTGTTTATCATTAATGTAGATAAGTCACTTAGGAGAGACAAACTGCTGTAGCTTGGACTAAGTTGGAGGTAGCAGAAAGAAAAAGAAACACATATTTGAGAGACATTTCTGAGGTTATCCACTGGACATGCGGTAGATATTGGTAACAGGTTTAAAAGACAATTTAGCATCTTGGTTTATACAGTGGGAGGATTTCAGTGGCTCAGACTGAAAACCCGAAAATTTCAGTGGCTCAGACTGAAAATAGAAAATACAAGAAGCAGAACCCATTTGAAGTGGAGCATACAATGTGTTCTCAACAGATTAACTTTACGTGTATTTAAAACATCCCAGTAGAGATCTTACTCAGACAGTTAGATATTGGCTTAGACGAAAGATCTTGACTAAAAGCTAATTCAAGATTGGTTATTATATAGATTATAATATACTCTGTAAATGATTTTACTAAGAGAGAAAATAACAAGTAAAGAGAACCTATCATGAAACTTTGAGAAATTCTTAATAAAGGAGAACAGGAGGAGACAGAGTAGGAAAAGAGGAGACAATGCATCAGAAGAAGCAAGGTAGAGAGTGTATCAAGGACAAAATTGCCAGAAGTGTTAAGGACTCCTGAGAATCAGCTGAAATGAACATTGAAAAATATTGCCTGAGCTGAGTAAAGTGGTAGTCATTGGTTTACTTCCCAGGAGTCACTTTGGGGGTACAGTGGAGATGGAAGCCAGGCTATTTGGAATAAGGATTAAGTGGAAAGTGAGAAAATTGACACCCTGGATTAAGCCTCACATTTAAAGAATTTGACCTTGCAAATAATAAGACAGTTAAGTGGTGGAGAAAGTGGGATCCTGAATCAAGAGAAGATGTTATTGTGCCACTGAGATGGCACAATATGAGTGGCACAGATCTGCCACTGTGCCATATTGAGATGTTATCTAGGCCACTATAGTTATTGCTATTCTGGGGAATGATTTTGTTTGTTTTTAAGAGAGCAGAGATTTTTATCATACTTAAATACTGATTGAAAAGACATGTTTCAAAAGGGAGCTATGGATTCTGGAAAGATAAACTTTACTTTGTAGAATTGAATTTCAACCCCGGCTGCCTGAAATCACTAAATGTGGGGCACTTTCAAAAATTTCCGGTACCTTGGTTCCACCCTGAGATATTCTGATTAAAACAGTCAGAAGTGGTAACAGAAACTCTGCATATTTAAAAGCTCCCAGGCAATTTAATTATAGCCATGATAAAACAAACAAAACCACAGCAGAGCTCTGGAGTAGCACTGTCAAAAATTATTTTCTTGACATATAATGATAGAAGCATTCTATGTTTATGTCGTCCAATACAATGGGTTATGACTCTTGAGCACCTATTTCTATGGCTTGTGCAAACGAGGAGCTCAAATTTAAATTTAATTTAAATTTAAACAATATTTAAATTAAAATATACATTTATGTGATCTAGTTCTATAGTGCCAGTTTCCTACAGCAGAGAGGGGATCAGTTGTTCATAGCAAATGGAGTAATTGACCTCAGGTAGAAAAGATGATTGTAGGACCAGAATGTTGACTGTGTGTAACAATTGGTTGCATCTTGATATTCATCCTTTAGAAAAAAAGGAAAAAAAAGAGAGAGAGAGAGAGAAAGAGGGTGATTTTTTCCCTTAGGAAGCACACACACACAGTTTGCTTTAAAAGCAAACATTGAGAATCGAAGGAATGAGAACCTTGTCAGAAGATGCCTATATTCTAAGTGTAGTGGCCTCCATGAATGTATCAGTCCTTAACAGAAATTTGTTATTTGGAAGAACAGAAGATGGTTGAATATCTAAGGGTCCCTAGGATGGTACTGTAGGGGAGAAAAGATTTTCTATCTATTCTCCTAAGTTCAATTGCTGGGCTTATAAAAAAAAAAAGTATTCACATACATTAACAGGAGACAAGATATAGACATTTATTAATTTTTGATATTCGTTGCATGGAAGCATCACAGGGGGAAAAGGTGAACACCCAAAAATGCAGTGAGGTTTAACAGTTTATATACTATGTTACTAGGGGAGGGGGTGGGAGATATAGGCAACTTAGGGTAGGATAACTTTTTTTTTTTTTGGAAAGATAAATGTTTCCTTAATAAAATAGAAAGGAGATATAAGAGTTCATGACAATGTTTGTCTGGGAGTGGTGTTGACTTTCATTCTCCTCTTCTGTGATAAGAATCAGTTTTCCTTGCTGAATGAAACTCCTAGGGAGGGATTTATGACAATTGAGTTTCTTTTGAAGGATCTGTCTTTAGGCAAATAAGGGGAGTTCAGAGAAAGCCTCTCTCTGCATGTGCTGTCTTTCAAGTGCCTTCAGCTCTAAATAATCAAAAACAGCAAATTTGGGGGTAGCATGTTCTGAACTCTTTCAATACCCAAACCAACTAAATTGCCATCCAAGGTGTAATGTTTATGAAGCAAAAATGGATACTTGAAAAATGTCTCCATAAAAATTCTCTCTAATATTATTTCCCCCCCCTCAAATAAACATGAAATTCCATCTTACTTTCTCAATGTTCATCTTTCTGTATCCTAGGCTGATTCTGTAAAACTTCTTTTACTTCAGTGTTTTACTTACAGATACATTTCCTGACCTGGAGTTATAGATGGAGTAGTGAATTGCCTATGTGGTTTGATTTCATTGGTTTAGGAAAGGACATAATGTATTTCCTGAATGGTACAGCACAGTAGTTAAGGGTTAGGAATCTAGATTTCATGTTAACAAGTTCAAATCCCATCTCTTCCTCTTACCAACTACATGACCATGGGAAAATTATCTAGTATTTCTTGGCACCATGCTTTTATATAAAGTTGGAAAAACCAGTAACAATTTCATAGATTGTTTTGAGAAATACTTGTAACATGTAACTTGGTATATATTAGATACTTTTAACTACAGCTAGTGTATAGCTATACACACCTACATACATAGAAAGAGACAGAGATAGAAACAGAGAAAGAAGTAGAAATTGGTCTGGATTTGACAGAGACAAGACTTCAAAAATTCAAAGGAAGTGGAAAGTGTTTTCTAAAGGAAAGTAAACAATGAAAAAATGAATAACGAAGAAATAGGTATGATGTTTGAATGGTGGGGATATTGGTGTGGCTATAATGGAAAAAGAATATTAAAAGTCACAGAGAAGCTTAGACTTAATATGCGATGAATAAGGAATGAAATAAGAAACTATATTTTTGAGAAAGAATGGTTTGATAGAAGCATTCTTTAGGAAGATCCTAAGGCAAACAAATGCAGAATTGATTTGGAGAGGAAGAGGATAGGGTCAGAAAGTAAGATGAGAAGATTCATAATGGACACCCAAGATAAGGCAGGGCCAGAGGTATGGGGAATTAGGGACAATAAAAAGGATGTTCTTCAGGAGAAATTGATAACCTTTGACAGCATGACATAGGCACCAGATACTCATTCTGAACTGATAGACCTGTTGGGCACATGAAAGAATGGGGTTTAAGGAGAAGCAGGCAGAGGCACACAATCCCCAGAACCTATGAGTGCCAAGAAATGTTTCATTTACAGAAATTTTGCCAAGGGACATTACACTCAATATGTACATCTTCAGTGGTACTTCCTCCTGGTTTAGGAATATTATCTTGGTTTCTAATGACAAGTCTGAGCACCAACAAAAATGTATTAAAGAAGTGGCTTAAGCTAAGAAGTAGCTTCTACATAAATTTTCAGGATTTAATCAGTCACAGAACAGTAAGAACAGAATTTAAGTTTTCTACGTTAAAAGAAGCAATCAAATATTTCAAATTCTAGGGGAATTGAAATATAAATTTAACTTATTAAATCACCCAGTAAGGATTTATTGTAATATCATGAAATAGATTACAACTAAAATTTAAAATAAAACATATAGCATTGATTTATTCACAGCAAAATATTATTTTTTGAGAAGAACAGATTCTAGGAATATTCTGAATACCAAGTAGAGTAGTTCTGCTACAGAAATACATTAATGAATTAAAAGTTAATTATTGTATTAAAAAATAGTTACAGCATCCTTACTTTTTGAAGCTTTAGGCACTTTACCACCTTTAGAATTAAGAGTTAATTAGAAATCTAAAATTAAAATTGCTGCATTCGTGTAGGTTTCATTATTTTTCAAAGGAGAATTCTTAGATGTATCAACACTATTGCTTTTGAATAGGATGATCAGTATAAATTACTCTTACTCTTTAAGATATTTTCAAGATGACTAGTGACCATAATTTGTCTTAAAGGTCTTTTGTGTGTGTGTGTGTGTGTGTGTGTGTGTGTGTGTTTGTGTGTGCACATGTGTCTTAGAGTTTTAACTATTTGATGACAAAATATAAACAAAAAATTACATATTAAGAAAGAAAGGGAAGGACGGAAGGGAGGCAGGAAGAAAGAATAAAAAAATAATGAAGTTATTTGGATAATCTTAAATCACTGAGAGGAGGGAAAAAGTCAGGCAAACACCTCACCAGAGAGGAAAACTCCAAGATGTGAGACACAGTGAAAAGCAGGGTGAAAAAGGCAAGGCATTTTACTGGAAACAGGGTTTGTGTGAAAGTACAAATGTTAAACAGTAAGCTTCTCAAGCATGTTCTACCACTTGTCTCTTAAAACACCAACTGCCAAATTTTCTCCAAAGAAACTGGGCCAAGAGAAAAAAAATCTATAGAGATTAAAACTAGAGGATGAGCCAAAAAGGAGCCGAGTCCTGTCCAATCACTCTACATAAAATCTGAAATTCAAAAGCCAAACCCTTCATATAGAACTCCTCCTCAGCTCCTCATGCTTCACTCTTAAATGAGAGTTGATTTCCCAAGATCATCATGGTTCAAAGGAACAAGCACCAGCAACAATAGGATGCAAAGACCTAAGAATACAATTAAGTCAAGAAGGAGGATGGTGTAAAAAGGAAATATCCAAGGTACTAGGTTGGCAAATAGGGCAAATCAGTGTGCCTTGCACCAGTGGGAAGGTAGTTAGTTAGTTAACCAGTTAGTTAACTAACACATGTTAGTTAACAAAATAATAAAATTGATGTTTGTCCATGCTGAGAGTACATGCACAATTTCATCACAAGAGTTTGGAGAAGAAGAACTTGTGTAGAAACTAAAATAAGCAAATAACTAATTAAGGAAAAATGAGATAACTTTTTCACTCTGGAAGAAGAAAAAGTTTGCCCAAAAAAAGCAAAAGAAAAGGAAATACAATCATAGTTTATTTTACTATATGGCCCTGCTCTGAACCACATCTTCAAAATTACAATAGACTAAAGATAAATAATTAAACCACATTAGATTATGGAACTATATATTAGCTCCTAAGGGGTAAGGAGAGGGTTTGAAAATGTGGCAATGTTGGGGTGGTGAGAGCTAGTTATATTTTTTTCTACACCAATAAATACTGTCTTAAATCTTCCAAATTAATTGAGATCATCTAAATTTAAAAAACAAATAGGGGCACCTGGCTGGCCCAGTTAGCAGACCATACTACTCTTGATCTCAGGGTTGTGAGTCCAAACCCCACATTAGGTGTAGACATTACCTTAAAAATAAGCTATATCTGAGGAAATAAGTTGGAAGAATGGAGGTAAATTCAAGAAGAAATAAATACCTCAAAGAGTGGGAAGTTGTCTTCTCAGGGAATTGAGAATCTGATGGGTTTGGAGGCAGATGGAGAAGAAGTAGATGCTAATTTGCATCACAAACCTTAGAGTTTCATTTGACTCTTAAACATGTATATATATTTCTTTGATGTTTAAAAATGAATGATTATGGGCTACATTTCCTGGTTTAGCATGTAAGGAGCTTGAAAGACATTGTGAGAAGGAAAGGAAGGGTGAATTGGGGGAAATCAAATCGGAGGGGGAGATGAACCATGAGACACTGTGGCCTTTGAGCAACAAACTGAGGATTTTGGAGGGGAGGAGATGGGGGGTTGGGTGAGCCTGGTGGTAGGTATTGAGGAGGGCACGTATTGCATGGAACACTGGGTGTGGTGCATGAACAATTAATCTTGGAACACTGAAAAATGAAATAAAAGTATTTGGGAAAAAATAAAATAAAAAAATAAATCAAGAAAGAAAGAAAGAAAAAAGAAAGAAAGAAAAAGAAAGAAAGAAAGAAAGAAAGAAAAAGAAAGAAAGAAGCAAGCTATCATTCTGTCCTAACAAGAAATAAAAATCCTAATAATCTGAAAAATCAAAAACTCTTTTCAGATCTGTCAGAGAAGTGAGATCACAAGGTAAAACACTGCCCCCAGATTGGGGAGACAAACAAGCAATGAATATAGAGAATCACAACTAACTGGAACAGAAACCCGTGCACTGAAACCTCTGCAGGAACTAGTATGAGTACAGGAAAACCTAAACAGTAACTGAAAAATTGCTGGAGGCTCAGCGTGGACAAGTCAGAGAATGAAAAACTCCAGAGTGGGAACCAGTCTTAAGGGGTGGGGGAAGCCCACTTTTTAAAATTGTTACCTCCAGGAACTCTGCCAGTTTCTCACAGTGAAGATCAAAGAAAATTCCACTTGTGCTTTCAGCCTGGGGAGGGAAAAGTAACCAAAGTAACCATTTTGAAACATGCCAGGCCATTCTGTTCTCAACCATGCCTACCTACCCTTAGGAGAATCTGGTTAACCAAAGTCTGACACATTGGAGTTTTATCAAAGCCTGACCAACAAGGGACATAACTGACTCAAGCCCACTCTAGTCATCTTGTCGCCCCTAAGAATGAGGGGAGCAGCGGGAAGCCTGAGAAGCATGTGTCAAGTTCATAGTCCAGAGAAGATTCCCTAAAAGACTGAGACCTAGTTATAGGACAAATAGAACATTTCCCTTCCCTGCACACCTTAACACCACACCATTAAAAGTATATTTACAAGGTTCCTTTTGTCTAGTGCATCGTCTCTGGCTTTCAGCAAAAAAATCACAAGGCATATTAAAAGGCGGAAAGTAATGAGTAATTTATTTTAATCAAAATAACCGAACACAATGTTTTTTAGGCAATTTTACAGTTTGCAACATCTATGCAATCCAGTGGTGAGACAATAAAGTGAAACAACACATCTGATCAGTTTGGTACCTACTGAATCATAAAAAGGGATAGCAGCCGTTTAATCAGAAATATAAAAGGAAATTAATTAAAATAGCAAATTACCAAATCATTTCGACTTGTTCATATTTGACCCAATACCAGGTAAATGTTTATCTTTAGTCAATATTATATAATAGTTACATGAATTGGGAAAATAAAACAGCAATGTCATCTTCTTTAAAATCTTTAACCTAAGGTATTTAAAAATACTAATTTTCTTCCCACATTCCCACAAGGAATAAACGTATTCCAGTATATCAGGAACAATTTTACCTTTCATTTAAAAAAATAAGATTTAAAAAATGTTTATTAGAGAAGCTCTTTGCCAGAACTCTATTTCATTATTGGAATTGAAATCAAAACATAGAAATAGCAATACTTTGGCATATGATCTACCAATAAGAATTAATCAATATTTTTTCCCCAGACCTTTTCACAGTCACAAAATTGTAAGTCATTCAGGCCTTTTTCCAACTTCAAATGTGTGAGCATAAAAACAGTATGAATTATTCATAGCTCCAGAACTCAGGTTCTCCCTAACTTTTCCCTTTTCTTTCTTTTGGACAATGTGTCTTGCAAATGTGGAATTAATTACATAAAAGATTGTCTTTTTTTTTTAAATTAATTTTATTCTTTCAGTGTTCCAAGATTCATTAATTATGCACCACACCCAGTGCTCCATGCAATATGTGCTCTCCTTAGTACCCACCACCAGGCTCGCCTAACGCCCCACCCACCTTTCCTCCAAAACCTTCGGTTTGTTTCTCAGTTTGAGTCCTGTCCAGCTACCTCATGTTCCTTTAGGAATGTAGTAAGTGTCTGTTTTTCTCTTTTCTGAAACAAGAGGAACCCTGAACACCATCTTCAAAGGGCCCGTTGCTCCTTACAGGTATAACGTCCAGTCAGATGTTTATTTTACAGTGACTAGTAAGAACCCATCATAAATATCACCAGTTAAATCTAAGTCTTCAGCTACACTTTATACTGGAATGGAATGTCTGCATTCATTTGAGCCCCTAGCAGAGTTCTTGAATTTCATTCAATATTGAATGGCCTAATTTCCCATGAATTTAAGACAGAGTGATTTGTTTTAGATTGAGCAATGTACATATATGTGCTTATTCAGAGGCAGAAAATATCACTTGAAAAATAGCTTTCTTATCAAAACTTACAACAGAAATAGCTAACATTTATTAAACTTACTATGGGCTAGGCATTGTAAGTGCTTTATATACATTATTTCAGTTTCTTACAGGTATGCTGTTACAATGTTACCAGTATCATTGCCATTCTAGAGATGAGGAAAATGTAACTTACTTAGTATTAACCACCTAGTAAGAGCCTGAATCAGAATTCAAAAATAGTCACTTTAACTCCAGACCTCAAGCTTTTAATCATTATACTGAAAGATCAGTTTGATGCAGGGTATTTGGAAGATATAAGTAATTAGGAAGGATAAAAATAAAATTAGCCTTAAATCCGCCACCTAAATATTACAATTGTAACATGCCTGTGGGTTTTTCTTACTTTTATTTATGCTTGTGTATATCTCTCAAAATTAAACCTCACTAATAGAGTTTTAATGTGACTTCTCTCCATTTCAAAATAGTGAATATTTCCTATGTCATCAAATGGTCTTTGAAAACATATTTTAATGGCTACAAGAGAAAAACGTTTTTCGCTTAAATGATCCAAAGAATTGTCAAATTCTTTATGTCACTCAGCCTGTGTAGATTCGGCCAAAAGGACCACATTTTCTTTCTTTCTTTTTTTTTTTTTTTTTTTTTGCCATTTTAGACACTTTTGATTTCCTCTTTAGTAATCAAAATATATCAGTGGAGCTACACATTCTGTTTGAATTCCGTATTAAGCAGGTCTGGAACAGGCTGAAGACATTTTAGCTTTGTTCCCTGACAAGCCACTGAAATCTACAAGGCCTTAGCCTAAAGGGATGACCTTTGCTCTTCAAAACAAGTAGCTGTGTACTGGCTAGAGAACTTCACTAGGCAAAATAGTGGGATTTTTTTCTTTCAACTGTAGTTAGATATTCAAAATTTTTCTAGCTTTAAAAGTATAAAGGAATCCAGGTGCCTTGGTGGCTCAGTCGTCAAGCTTCTGCCTTCGGCTCAGGTCATGATCCCAGGCTCCTGGGATCTAGGCCCGTATAGGGCACGCTGCTCAGCGGGAAGCCCACTTCTCCCTCTCGCACTCCCCCTGCTTGTTTTCCTGCTGTTGCTGTCCCTTTCTCTGTCAAATAAATAAATAAAATCTTAAAGAAAAAAAAAGTTTTAAGGAATCTATTTGATGAACTTTGTCCACATACTCACTGGGAAAGGTAGAACACTGGAGACCACTATGGTTATAGGACCGGAGAAGAGAGCGTTTTTTCATTCAAGACCAGGGAGTCTTGGTTGGCCAGCTTCTATCCAGAGTAATAGAGAATAGAGTCTTGTTCCAAACCTAACAGTTCTTTTCGCTGCTTGTTCATTTCCTTGCTCAGTATTTCTTCCCTGGGGCTACGTAGGTCTCTATGGGAATGATGCAAAGAATACAATCAAAACGAAGCATTTATTTTGCTTTTCTGTTTTTCTTCCACTGTGCAGAAAAGACTGTGCCTTGTATGAAGTTAAGTAAAAATAATCCATTAACAGAGTACTGGAGGAAAGAAAGCTAAATTATATTCTCTGTGTGTAGAATATTATGGCAGTTGGTTAGGAATATCCATGGGGCATTCCGAAAATGCACATGATACACACTGGAGGTGGGAAGCTTTAAAGAATCAAACTGAGAGATGGGGAAAAGGCAATCAGCTGGATGTTCAAAAGTACACAACTGGGCTGCCTAATTTAATATATAGATTTAGTCAAAACCCACATCAGATTTTTGTGTACTGTGCAGTATAAGTAAACTTAAGTAAAAACAGTACATTTCCATATGTGGTGTATTTTTAGATATAATAAGATAATTTTGTAGGAATGGAAAAGACACTTGCTTTATGTTCTTAGAAAGTATTATGGAATTAAGTGGATTGGTATTCTATTCTTCTGAACCCTCTGAAGTGGCTGTGTCTTACTAAACTCTTTTTTGAGGCAACAATTTACTTTCCCTCACCAAATATATGTTCTAAATGGAAATGGCCTCTTAAAGGAACCCACCTCCCTGGCTGTCAACATTGGACTAGATGAAGGATAGAGACATGACCATAACTGGTGGGCACCTAAAACACTATTGGCGAGTTGGTGTTCTTCCTCAGAATTTTCTTTTTTTTTTTTTTAAAGATTTTATTTATTTATTTGACAAAGAGAGAGAGAGAGAGATCACAAGTAGGCAGAGAGGCAGGCAGAGAGAGAGAAGGAAGCAGGCTCCCTGCCGAGCAGAGAGCCCGATGCGGGGCTCAATCCCACGACCTTGAGATCATGACCTGAGCCGAAGGCAGAGGCCTTAACCCACTGAGCCACCCAGGCGCCCCAGAATTTTCTAATTTCACCTGGAAACAAAAGATCATTTACTCTCTGGTGATAAAGCTTTAAGAATTGAGATGTACTTATAGCCTTACTTCCAGGTACTGAGATGCCAATTGAAAATAATGAAGTTAACATGTAGAAAAAGTAGAGAAATGGAAAGGATGAAAATTTTTAAAAATCTAATTAGTGTATCATACTATATGCAATGTGTACTATATCGTCCACAAATTTTGTGATGAAATAAAACCCTGTCGTGTAATAAACACAAGTACAAGAGGTACCAAGTCTAGTTGTGTCTAACAATTTGGTATTGTCTTTTTTGGTTGGGAGGAATTAAAGAGAAAAGTAAAATCCTATTTTTCCAATTTTGCTTTCCATTTAAATGGAAAATTTACACTAGAGAATTAAATTTTTTGCCCTACAGAAGAGCTTGGGTTTTTATGTTTCTGCTTGGTAAAATTCTGGAAAACACATATTTTATAGTAGAGTATACATACCATAAAATGCCTTAGTTGTTGGGTTTGTTTGTTTGTTTGTTTGGATATTTGAAGGGCTGAGAACAAAGGAATAATTATTTAAAAGAAAGTCATTAAAGAAAAGAAAACTCACAAAGGATTTAAAGCTACAGTAATTCAAAATTATCTAATTCTCATCTGTGAAAGAAGGTGGTGTTATTGGTTTGTAGACAGTTAGGGTTCGTGTAATTTAAATTTCAACTGACATTTGTTTAGCAATGATTTATTTAAACCTTTGCTTAGCAAGTTTTAGATACTGTGCTAGGTGTTTAAGGTATTACATTTAATAAAGAGAGGTCATTTTAGTAATACGCTGTTGACACATGATAAAGTATATACTTTTAATGATAATTTCGGATTTGGTATTTTGATTAGTAAACAGTTAAACAATTTACTGTGAACTAAAACTGCTCTAAAAAATCTATTAAAAAGTTTTTGTTAAAAATTAACTAAAAACAAGAATGAAAAATTAACTAAAAACCAAATAGTAGTATACAGCATCAATAATTTGCTTCACTAATTTCCAGGTCCTTCAAAAATAAACAAAGTTAAATAGTGATGCAAATATCCAATCTTGTCTACCAGTTGCACATTAGGAAATTATTATACCCATTTAACAGTCTTGGTTCCAGCCTAATCTCTTTCTCTCTGCCTTTCTTGCTTTGTCTAACAAAATTCTTTTGTAGTGGACCAGAGGGAGATGGATCTCTTCTGATATTTTGTAACCATTTATTTATACGTTACTTTCTCCTGCCAGGGTTCAGTTTGCCTATTATTCTATGCTCTATTTTATTCCCTAATACATTTCTTTTCTTATGCTGATTTGGAATAAGACTCTTCTATTTAACTCATGTCTTTAAGGATTGGATTTAGGTGGTCTTCCCAAACTTCCACTGAATCTCAACCTGATTATAAAGGCCACAGATCAAACAACTCTTCAGTGATCTTTTTGGGTTTTTTCTGGCTTTCTTAACTACTGATGCTTGCATACTGCCAAATAACCAGACACTGGTCAACCAGCCTTCTAGATAATGTCAGTAATTCTACAAAAACTCAGTTTTTGTTGTGCATCATTAAAGACTAGATATGTACTATGGATATTACAAGTGGGTATTCTAATTTAAATTATTAATTTCATTTTAAGCAACATTTTAAGATGCAGTTCCCCCGTCATACTAACCACATTCCAATTGTTCAGTAGTTACATATGACTAGTGGCTGTTTTGCCTCAACAAAGACTAGGCTTTCTCTATCATCACAGAGAGTTTTATTGAACAGTTCTAGATCAGAACATAATAAATGTAATACAGTACCAGTCAACATGCAAGGCATTCCTTTTTAGACAATTAGCCATTCCCTAATAACATATCACCCTCTAGCTCAATATGGTATTCCATTTAATGCCCTATATATAAATATTAAATTGTGTCACAGTATTTTAATATATAGCCCTTAAGCATGTAAGCAAGCACATGGGCCATAAAATATTACAAAGAGGTCAAGAAGCATCATTTCCCCAAAAACTTCTGTTAAACTATTCATGGTAAAAATAACTAAGCCATCAGTAATTTCCACATATTAAAAAATCTAAAATTCATACTAGTGACAAAAATGCAAAGATAATAGAGTTATATTTTGGATGGCCTGATGAAAGGACAGGAATACCAACCAAGCAAATGAAAAAGAGAAAAGCACTGAAGATTAAGATGTGGATTAAAAACAGAAAAACATTTTCCCAAGTAATTATAGACTTTATTAAAAAAAACAGCATTTCTTTAAAATGCTGAGCAGAGAAAAACTAAAAATGTCCTAGTAAAAACTCTGGCAATTTAAAACTAATATTTAGCCCTAATACTAGTTGAAATTTATGAAATGGCATCGATATTCTCTTTATCTACTAAGCTGTATATTTTCATTAGTGAGCATAAAATGTTCAACAGATAAAAACCAAATATTTAGCATTCTTTATTTTCATTTTAGGATTCGTAAAATGGTACTATTTTCTTAATCTAATGTGCTATTATAAAATCTTAAGATAAACTATCTCAAATCTTATTTAAAT
Source organism: Nasua narica (assembly GCA_028533885.1). Lineage (NCBI taxonomy): Eukaryota > Metazoa > Chordata > Mammalia > Carnivora > Procyonidae > Nasua > Nasua narica. Next base: position 59,428,324 of record CM052811.1, read on the forward strand.
ATTATTTTTTTGAACATTGAATTATCCTCCAAATGCCATTTATTCATTTATACATTTATTTGCTCAACCAGTACTTCTGATCCCCTTATATGGGTCATGCTGTGCTAGATCTTGGGAAGATAACAGTGAACAAGAGAAATCTGGACTCTTCTTATGGAATTTAGTCCACTGTGGACACCAACATTCAGGAAATAACCACTAGTAAATTTATAATTATGAATGTGAGAAAAATGGGTTTTTGGGAATATTTTTAAAGAAAATTGAGAATGAAGGGAGATTTTTCTGAGGAAAGAATTCTTGAAATCTATTTTGAAGCTTGTGCAAAAATGTTCTTGTGAAAAAAAACATTTCAGACGGGGGAATAAAGTGAATGAGGTTATCAAGCCATGAAAAGACATGGAAGAAACTTAAGTGCCTATTACTAAATGGAGGAAACCAGTCTGAAAAAGCCACACACTGTATGATTCCAACTATAAGAAATTCTGGAAAAGGGAAATCTAAACTGTGGAACCAGGGAATTACAAATTAAAGCAAAAATGAGATATCACTACACACTTCCTTGAATGGCCGAAATACTGTATACCGACATCACCTAATACTGGCAAGGATGTGGAACAATAGGAGTTCTCACTTGTTTCTGGTGGGAATGCAAAATGCAAACTGCAGCCACTTGGAAGACGTTATGGCTATTTACATATAAAACTAAATATATTCTTAACACTTGATACAGTAACTGCAGACCTCAGTATTTATCCAAATGGGTTGAAAACTTAAGTCTACACAAAAACCTGCAAATAGATATTTATACCAGCTTTGTTTGTAATTGCCAAAACTTGGAAGCTACCAAGATGTCCTTCAGTAGGTGAATAGACAAACTATGCTATATGCAGACAATGGAATATTACCCAGTACTAAAGAGAAATGAGCTGTCAAACCATGAAAAAACATGGAGAAACCTTAAATGGATATTACTAAATGAAATAAACCAAGTAGAAAAAGCTGCAATATTGTATGTTTGCAATAATATGACATTCTGGAAGAGGCAAACTATGAGGACAGTGAAAAGATCAGTGGTTTCCAGGGATTAGGAGAAGATAAGGGTGAAAAGACTGAGCACAGATTTTTTGGACAATGAAACTATTCTGTATGATACTATAATTTGGATAATACCATTATACATTTGTACAAACCCATAGAATGTACAAGAGTCATTCCTAATATAAACTATTGACTTTGGGTCATTATGATGTAGGTTGCTGAGGGTTTATCAATTGGAACAAATGTATCACCCTGTGAAGGAATGTTGACAATAGGGCAGGCTATGCATGTGTGGCAGCAAGTAATATATGGGAAAATCTCCCTTCTGCTTAATTTGCTGTGAACCCAAAAACTTCTCTAAAAAATAAAGTCTTAAAAAAATTGAACAGAAGCTGGTGTCATGGACAGGAAACGAAGGTGAGGGTGGTGTCAGATGACCCTGGAAAGATAGTAGGTGATCAGATTATATAGGCCTCATAGGTCATTTTAAGAATTTTCATCTTATCTTTAGCATAATGTGAAAACATTAAGATATTTTAAACAAAGAGGAATGTAAAATCTACAGAATCACATCTTGATAAAATCAGTCTCACTGCAATATGGAGAACCAGTAACAGGATGGTAGAGTGGATGTGGGGAATATTTTGGAAACTGTTTTAAGAATCCAGATGAGAAAGGACGGTATCTTGGACTAGGATATAGGCACCGAAAATACAGAGAAGTAGATAAAATCTAGAGATTTAGGAAGGGGTAGCAGAGGTGACTGTAATTTCTGATCCACAGAATTGGATGGAGGGCATTCCATTTACTGAGATAGAAGACTATGCAAGGATTTTAGGGAGAGTAGTCTGTGTTTAAATTGGACATTGAAGATTTTGAGGATCATTTTGGTTAATTATGTGCATACAAACCAGAGAAGGTATGTCTTTGCTGGGGACATGCATCTGAAAGCCACAGCATATACTGAATTAATTTCATGCCTACAGAAGGCATGAAATGGTGGGAAGATCAGCAATATATATGATATATGCCATATGTGATAATATGTCACAGTAAAGAAAATACAAGTGTTCCAAATTTGTCACCATGTCGACAGCTCATAGCCAGGTAAAAGTGGATGAGCATCTAAATTAGAATGAAAATAATGATCTTTCAGACAGACAAGAAGAAATCCAAAAGTGAATCCAAAGGAAGAGAGAATATCAAGAAGAAAAATGTGGCCAATAGCATTAAAGTCTCCTAAGAATTGAGACAAGAACAACCCCCCCCCCCAAGATTCCTTAGATTTAATGACATAAAAATCCTTAGTGACCACACAGTTACTAAGAAGACACTAAGAAACTTAGTGTCAACATAGTTACAGAGGCAGAAACCCGACTGGAGTAGGAGGTGCAGATTCAATATTTAAGACCAATTTCTAAGACATTTGACTATAAATGGGGATGAGGGAATTAAGGTAATAGATACAAGAGGCTGTAGCTCCTGAAGAAGTATTGTTGCATGTAAAAGTGTGGGTGTTGAGGTCAGGGAGATTGAACATATTCAAATACCAATGAGAGAACTCTGGTGAGTATATAGGAGAGCAGGAGTCTGGAAGGGGCAGTAGGGAACGTAACTGAATTAAGTTCACACCTACTCTGTGAGTAGCATGTTTGTACATTTTGACTTCTTTTGTACTTAGACCTACATTGTTTAATAGGCAGTGGGAAAAAGTAATATATCTATTTATTCACATGAGAGAATGCAGGCTCAGGATGTAGACAATCAGTGGCAAAACCTTAGGTTATTAGACCTTCGGGTCATTGCTTCTTAATGGTCTGAGGTGAGGTTGGAACAGAGAACTGGATGAAAATATTACCACAGAAGGAAAGAAAACCTTCAATTGGGACATATTTTGTTCCTCTGCTTTAAAAAGCAGAAATGAGGAAAATCAGAAAATACAAATAGTAAATAAGAAGTCTGTATTGGCATATCAGCCTCCTATGACATCTTTCAAGAAGCGTTCCCTACAAAGTCATTCTGAAGCTGTGGAAGTAATACCTGTGGTCCCCTTAGGGTTTGTGATCCTGAAATCTTCTCTCATGTAGCAAGGCCAACCATTCCTGATCTATTGCTTCCAACACCTGGTATATGACATGCAAATTATCAAGTAACGTTTGCCACATTTGGCCTTGGTTGACTAGCTCCAATACAATATTTGCATATTATATTCTTTAATGATTTAATTAATGATAAATTGAACCTAATCATTTGTAAGACTTACAGTACCATTTTAACTTTTCTAGGTCCTCACGATACAATTTTATTAATAATTCACAATAGTGAGCTGAATAATGGAAGGTTCAGCCAAAGTGGCTGTCATGTTATCCAGCCCAAACCTTTCCCAAGACTTGGCCTTGTTTGTTGTACACAAATGCTATTGGCAGAACTCCACAGGAAAACATGTTCCTGCCAATCAAACCCCAGGAGGTGAGGACAGCCTGCTGATAGATCCACACTATAGATTCAATTCTGCAAAACATAAAACTCCGTGTTAAGTGTTTCTAGAACAAAACATGGTGGCCCAATTGAAATATAAATGAAAATGCATTAACTCACAGTCCTGAGTGTTAAAAAAGAGCGATTTAAAAATACGAAGAATGTTTTTTTCCAGAATGATAGTACCTCAAGCGTTGGTCTTTAATGCTGGGTATAGATCATTATCACCTGGGGAGCATTTTTCAAATTTCATGTCCTGATGTCATCAGCAGAGATTCTGATTTAATATATCTGAGGGGTGGCCTGACTGAGCATCGGGATTTTTTCCCTTTCTTTTCATTTCATCTCATGTGATTCAAATGTAATTGAAATCACTACTTGAGAGTCAACTTGCCAACAATATGGATTAAAAAGGCATGAACAAAGATGGATGAGTTTGTCATTTCCTGAACCTAACCTAAGTCAAGCAGTTCACCTGAATATTTATCTAGATAAACGAAGGGAAGCTGAAATTGCTAATTAAAAAGGATTAGGATCTTGACTGGTTCAGATTGGTTTCTTTTATTGGCTGACATAAAAGCCCTCACCTTTTGAAATTATAACAGAGTGTGTACAGCAGAGTGTTGTACTTTTGATGAAAAAGTGATCGCATTTCTTTTTTTTAAGATTTTATTCATTTGACAGAGAGAGAGATCACAAGTAGGCAGAGAGGCAGGCAGAGAGAGAGAGAGAGAGAAGCAGGCTCCCTGCTGAGGAAAGAGCCCAATGCAGGACTCAATCCCAGCACCCTGAGATCATGACCTGAGCTGAAAGCAGAGGCTTTAACCCACTGAGCCACCCAGGCTCCCAATTGTGTTTCTTCCAGAAAAACTTCACTCTCACACATTTCTAGGACTTACAGATGAAATCCTCGCAGGCAGAGTTTGTATGAATAAGAACACTGTAATTTTTACTTTCCATTCTAGAATGGATAAACTTCGGATCCTTGACAATAATCTGACAACCTCTCTCCAAATTTCAAGTACTATTAACTAAAAGATATTTTCCCTGCTACCTTGAAATATCAAGCATGAGATTTCCCCTGCTGAGGACTGTGGTGAATGGAGATGTGCTTTCTCTGGTTTATTATTAGATAGATTTCTAATAGCGATTAGATAGATTTCTAATAGCAATTTCCTGATTTCTAATAGCAACAGGCACATTCTTTAGATTTTCAAGATAGAAAACTCATATTTGAGTAAGACATCTTCTTTCACTTCCCCAGTTAATTTACCATCAAATCCCAGTGTATTTTCCTGAGATACATCTCTTGGATTTCCAACTGCTTCCCATTACCAACACCGTATCCAGAATCTTCTTACTTTGTTGACATACTACATTCATCCTGCACAGGATAAGAATCAACATTTTAAAATGCAACCTTCATTCTGTCTTGTTCAAGAATATATCATTGTTCTATATCATCAATAAAGCATTTCCCAGTAAACCCCAGTAAGCTCTTTTTTTACCAAGTGCAGAAAGTTAAAGTGCCTCAATTTCTTCCATTCACATTTACTCTCTTTCCTTAGAAATTGCCCAGAGGAAAATGAATTCATTTTGTCATTTGAAGCCTACAGTCACTGTGTTATACCCAATTCTATAAACACCCCAATGTGCATAGTAGGATGGACATGGATGTTGGAGTGAAATATATCTCAATTCAGATATTGACTTCATCACTTTGTGGCCATGAGCAGGTTTCTAAGTCTCTTCAATGTTCAGTTTGTTATTTTTAAAATGAGTCCTAACAAAAGTCAAGCTATTGAATTGTGGTAAGAGTTTTGTGGGAAGCTTTTTTTCCTTATGCTATGCCTTGAACATAGTAGGTCCTCTTTCAGGGAACCTCTTGTTTTGTTGTTGTTGTTGTTGTTGTTTTGTTTTCTTTTTGCTTGCTGTTGTTTGTTAACATGCTTTTGATAAAACATTCCCTTGGAAGAAGATGATAGTCCTTCTTCAGAGGGGTTAATTTTTTTCTGAAAGCTTCAGGAGCTGTAGGCTGAGGTGTAATTTCTTCTTGTTTGCAGCATAAGTTTAAACCAAAGAAAACATCAAAGCCCAGCCTGTCTTTGTTTAGTATGTGTCATAACTTAGAGATTCAAAGGATCTTTGCCTTTTAGCTTCGAAGTGAAAGGGGTTGATTTATGGTGTCTACAAAGGTAAAAACAAAATTTGCTAATTAGAAATTGAAAAACTTAGTCAATCAACAGGCCTTTGTTTTTAGGTTTTGATCACTGCAAAAGGAGGAGTTTTGCATTTGCCTAGACACATACAAAAGACAATTTGTTAAAATTGCAAAAGAGCAGCAAAGGCCGTCTGCTGTTCTACTTTCTCTGAAAATACTGCCAGTAGAGAGAGGAGACTGACTTTTAGAAACTCATCAGTAACAGCATTTTTGGTAAAAAAGGAAACCAGAAAAGGCAAACTTATTTAGGCTTAAAGGTAATTCTTGTTCATCCTCCCAATGAAATACCACTTGGGACACATTGTTTGGTTCTCAGTAGTAGAAAACATATACCTTGGACAGGACCTTCCTGTAATTGGCAGGGAACTATTATTACCACAGGGACCCTTCTCATTTTCTATAGGTACATTTTATCTATGCAGGAAATCAAGCAAGTCTTCTGCTGACAGGCGAGGATAGGAGAAGCTATAAGGGCAAGGAACAGAATGTGGACATAAAATCCTACTGTGAGCCCAGGAAAACCCCATTTGAGCTGATCATTTTATTTCATTTGCCTGAATATGGGAAAGTATTTGTTTTTGTCATTTAAATTGATTTGGTTAATAGATGACTTAAAATTATAAAAATGGAAATGTGAGTGGAAAGAAGTACATTCTCTCCCTAGGAACTTTGTGCAGGAGTTTGAACCTGCAGGAGAGGTGGGTGTCCATTCCATGATGTCCCAGGAGAAAAGAAGGAGTGATTTTTTTAAGACTGTTTATTTATTTAGAGCGTAGGGGAGGAGGCAGAGGCAGAAGGAGAGAGAGAATCTCAAGCAGACCCCAAGCTAAGCCCAGAGCCTGATGCACTGCTCAATCTCAAAACCCTGAGATCATAACCTGAGCTGAAATCAAGAGTATGACTCTTAACTGACTGAGCCCCCAAGTGCCCCTGAAAGAGTGATTTTTGCAGTGAGAACAATGAGGCTTCTTTCTAGTTTGCATGTTGAAATTATTTCAGCTCAGATGTGATTTCAAAGAGGAATAACAACAATATCAAAACATTACCTACAGTTCATCTCCTCTTTTTTCATGAAATGCTTATTCTTTAATCCAGGATTAACTTCCATATTCTCCACAAACCTTTCCATTCCCACTTGCAGACACAGGATTCCTTCCCTTCTTACCATATAATCTTCCTTTGTGGAGAGAGGCTTTTTCACACTCCGGTGTCAGCATTCCCCACGGCAGACTTTCAGCAAGGCAATTTTGAAATATGTATGAAAAAACTTAAGGTCAAGTACCAGGAATTTATCTTAAGAAAATGAAATGTGTGTGAAGATGCAAGCACAAGGATATTATTTGAAATGTTAATTATACATTAAGAAAAAAGAAAAAAAATCCTAATGTTCCACCACATTGGATTGGTTAAATAAGTTTTGGAAAATCCAAAAATGGGTACTATGCAATGCTTCATATGATAATACATATGTAATGAATTTTAAGTATCATTTATAAAATAGTACATTAATTGCATAATAAAAATATATGTTGGATGATCCCATTTTGTATATATATGTATATATTTTGATATATACGTATCTGTGTGTATATAAACTTCAAAGATAAAGGAAACAAATGTGTTAGCAGTGCCTATATCTTCATCCATGGAGTTTGAATAAGTTCAATTATTTTTCCCTAAAATTTACGTTACTCCACAATTAATATATTCTATTCAGACAGTGAGAAAAAAAAACATTTTTATAGTTAGGTTTTTTCTTATATTGGTGATCTTTCTAACTATAAATTCCATAATGGTGAGGATTTTATATCTTCATAAAAGTTCCTCTATCCCCACAATTGTTGTTGATAGCGTCAAATTGACCCACACAGTCATTTGAAGGCGATTTGGGGTTGTTTCTAGAAAGAATATTGATTTCCAGGTCATCTCTCCAATTCTTACTTGAAATCTCAAGAGAAGTAACTCTGGGATCACTGACGAGTTTCAAACTAAACTGCACAGGGGTGAAATCTATAAGTTCCTCAACTCTGAGATTCTCATTCGGCATTGAGCGTTCTGGGGGCCGTCTCCTTGACTGTCCTGAATTTTATCTGTAATATATTCTAAAGATCACTCTCCTTGTCATTAGTCTCTTAAATCAAACATATAAATGCCACTCAGGAATCAGAGCCACTAGATAGCCCGCATGCATTTTACAGTGGGGAGAGCAGAGGTGAGAGCCCCAGCAGGACGGGCCTGCTAATGAAGCATGGCTTTTAACCCCTGATGAGAATCCCTGCAAACCACATCCAGCAGAGCATGACCTGCCTGCAGAAGAGAATGAACAGCTTCCTGGACATCTTAATAGCAAGCTTGCTCAAAATAGGTGTTAAATGGGCCTTCAGTAGCAATATTGCATAAACCAAATGTAACACAAAAATATGAATATCTCATCTTTTGGAAGAAAAAAAATGACCCCCCTCCAATTACTTTTGTAACTGTAATCTTTAATTTGTAATTTTGTACTACCCTGCAATTACTCTAATTACAGTTACTTTTGTTGAGTAAAGGGCAGCATCTATCCTCTTTGTTACACTGTGCTGCTGTGTGGGAAGATCTGAAGGTACATCATGCCTTCCAGTGAATTCACGTCCTGAATATATGTTTGTTTGTTTGTTTGTTTGTTTCTAGAGACTCATATCAGCCAGCACAACAACTGTACGCTTTCCAAACTGATTTGGAGACTGACATCATTTAGATTCTGAAAAGAAGGCCTCATAAAACAAATATTCACTGGACATCTACTTGAAGTAGTGTGCTCTGCCAGAGGGAGATGGGAAAGAATGACAGGGTTTGAACCTCACTGAGTCCACAGAAAAGGTAAGGGAATAACTTATTATTAATAGAAGTAAAGTTTACACAGTAACTTCTGGAAATCTATGGCAAGCATAAAGATTACCAGATTTAGCAGATAAAAATATAGGATACCCAGTTAAATTTTAATTCCAGATAGACAATGAATCTTTTCTTTGGTATAAGTATGTTCCAAATATTGCATGGTATATACTTTTACTGAAAATTGTTTGTTACTCATCTAGAATGTAAATTCAACTGGCTATTCATGATTTCATCTGGCCACCCTACCAAGGTATGATTTTCAAGCCATTGATGAGTACAAATTAGAAGTAAAGGGAGTCTAGAATGGTGATTGATAAGATAGGGAAAAAATAGAAGATCTCTTCAGGTAATAAAGAGATTAATTTAACCAATAAAAATGGTTAAGGAAATTGGCATCTAGGTGAACGTGAAACTAATCGCATATTAAAATCTTGGCTTAGAATTTCTACATAACATGGTAATCAAAATTTTTGCTATGAAGGGTACTGAGCATATTCATGTGTACTGGGGAAGAATCCAGTTTGTACAGCCCAGACCCAGGTTCTGAGTGAGTATCTTTGATAGTAGGTAACTTTGTACCTGGACCATTTTGTCACTCTGTCAGCTCAGCTAGCCAAAGTTAGTAAAATTGCTCCTATTTAAGTGAATGCATGATTTTGCAAATCAAAAAAAAAAAAAAAAAAAGGATAGACATGGTAGAGAGATGATGAGGTGATCAAAACTCATAACATTAACATTTTTATATAAAATCCACTGGCATTATTTATTTATTTATTTATTTAGTATTATTATTCTTAAAATTGGTTTCAGCCTTTTGATTTTAATTTGGAAGGTGTAAGAGAACTTGATCATTTTGATTAACTGTATTTGATCATGTATGAGAAGCTGATATATTACCTTGTTCAGTTTTAATTATTAGATTCATTATAGTTGTTTAAGACCTAGGGTGAACTTGATTGTTAGACTATTAGGGCTACCCTGTCAGTTGTTAGAAATGCTTTTTAAAAGTCTAATATATTATTAAATCTAGAATATTGTTTTAGTATGTTCACAAGAGTAAAACTACATTTATAAGTGAGACTAGTTTTTAAGGAATTTTAATCTGCTAAAACTGAGAAATCAAGCATCTATCAGGGAAAAAGTGAAAAGTATGTCCTTCTTTTATTTTTTTTTTTAATTTTTTCAGTGTTCCAAGATTCATTGTTCCTGCACCACACCCCGTGCTCCATGCAATACGTGCCCTCCTCAATACCCACCACTAGGCTTAATCAACCTCCCACCCCCCTTCCCCTCCAAAACCCTTGGTTTGTTACTCAGAATCCACAGTCTCTCATGGTTAGTCTCCCCTCTGATTTTCCCCAATTCACCCTTCCTTTCCTTCTCCCAATGTCCTCCAAGTTTTTCCTTATGCTCCACATGTAAGTGAAACCATATGATAACTGTCTCTACTTGACTTATTTCACTCAGCATAATCTCTTCCAACCCCACCCATGTTGATACAAAAGTTGGGTATTCATCCTTTCTGATGGAGGCATAATATTCCATTGTATATATGAACCATATCTTCTTTATCCATTCATCTGTTGAAGGGTATCTTGGCTCTCTCCACAGTTTGGCGATTGTGGACATTGCTGCTATGAACATTGGGGTACATGTGGCCCTTCTTTGTACTGCATCTGCTTCTTTGGGGTAAATACCCAGTAGTGCAAATGCAGGGTCACAAGGTAGCTCTATTTTTAATTTCTTGAGGAATCTCCACACTGTTTTCAAAAGTGACTGCACCAACTTGCATACCCACCAAAAGTATGTCTTCTTTTAATACTAAATTGACTACGTCTGTGAATGGAACAAAAATATTAATAAGTTAAATAGAGGGGCGCCTGGGTGGTTCAGTGGGTTAAAGCCTCTGCATTCAGCTCAGGTCATGATCTTAAGGTCCTGGGATTGAGCCCCACATCAGGCTCTCTGCTCAGCGGGGAGCACACTTCCCTTCCCCCGCCCGTCTCTCTGCCTGCCTCTCTGCCTACTTGTGATCTCTCTATCAAATAAATAAATAAAATCTTTAAAAAAAAAGTTAAATAGAAAGTTTAAAAATTTAGATCATTTAGGTTATAATTTAAAAATATTGAATGTAATTTAAACTTGAGGAATTTTAATAGTCTTTTTGTGTACATACCATGGACATTAGAGACCGGAATGACAATAAGCAAGAGTCTAAGAAGTTGATTCCATTCCCAGGAGTGTTAACACTCAAAGCAGTTCTACAATATTTTGAAAATGAATTTGCCCTATAATAAAGGGTATCTATCAAACCTATTGTTGATATCTTTTGCTTTTTGATGTTCAAAAGAAGTAAGATGGGACAAATTAGACTTAACAGTAATAAAAACTTTTAAATACAACTACTGCCAATGGACTGTAACTTCGTTTCTCCCAAATCATCTTTTGGATGTGCCTGCTTTAGTGATATGTCAGGAACAATATTATAAGTTATATAAGCACTTAAAAAGCATCAATTTAGGACAAAGAAATAAAAATATGTGCCTTCTGCACATATTCTACCAAGGCCCCAGTTTCTTCATTGATGTAGTTAGATGACTGGATATGATCATTACTTTACCCAGATTTACTGGGAAGCTATTTAAAACTACATATGCCAAGGCCTTGTCCCCACTCTTTCAATAATATTCAGAGGGGAGGGGCAGGAATCTGAGTTCTTGAATTCCCAGAAGACTTGGCAGTTAGTTCTAATGATTAGCCAGAAAGATATGGAGAAAATTGACCTCTGAAGTCCCTTGCTACTCTAAAATTCCAAAATGACTACTGTAAAACCCAAACATAGTCCTTTAAAAAAAATAAATCATAACCATCAATGAAGGAAGCTGGAGAGACAGTTTCAGTGTCTTTCATAATGTCCATTTGAGATAAGGCCTATTAAAGGACATCTTTTATTAATAGACACAGTCAGATATTTTTGCTGTGACACTGCATAGGGGATCCCCTGGTTTCTTACTGAGGTTGAGTTGTTATAGATATTTATCTTGTGACTATGAAATATTTAAGAGAAAGACCTTGAGGTCTTTAATAAATGATATTAAACTCTTTTGACCCTTTCTTCTTTACTATTTCCAGATAATTTGGAAAGCATTTGGAAATTTAATATTCATTGCATGGTGTAATTTCAGCAGGTTTCCCTCTATTTAGGTGAAGACAAAAGATGCACCCACAGAAAGTACCTCTCTAATAATTTTTTAATGAAAACATGCAGAGGAATGAAGTGGAATAAAAGCTACTCCCACATGAAGGGAGCCAGAGCAAAGGAAAACACAGATTTCATAATAGGACGGATTCCCACCATAAACATCACACACTGTTCCTTAATATTCTGAGTAAACACTGTATGGGAACAGATAGCAGCAGGAGATCCTGGCTAGTTTGGAATCCAATATCTTGGTCCTAATATTCTAGAAACATGCTTTTTTCTTAGTGTTAAATTGGCAGCAGCAATCTCATTTCAGTTCTTTTCACTGGAATGTGGATCTGTGCTTTGGGGCAGCAGAGCAAATTTCTCTTTGAATTAAATATGAGTCCACTCACACTAGAAAATAATGAAGGGTCTTCCTTTTCTTATACTGTGGCCACTAAGAGGCTGGAAGACTCGTCCACAGAAAACAACTAAAAATAGTGGAGTAGATGTGACACACACAGACACACACTGATACCTTTACATGTACAGAAACATAAGCAAAGTATATCTCAGAGGCCAAAAACTGAGAGGAGAAACATAAAGCAGAAATAGATTTTCATGTGAAGGGTATTTTGGCATTTGCCAAACCTGAGAAACTTGAGCTTGGCTTTTAAGGCTACTGAAAGTGGGTGCATCAGTAGAAATGACCTGGAGGATGAACCACAGTGAAATGAGGATATCCCTGTGTTGGTGCTCTGTGGACAGAAAAAAGGCATATCCCTTGGAAAACTATAACGATAATCTGACATTCTAGGTTACTGCAGATTTTTTTTTTTTCATTACCTTGGTAGCCTAAGTGACCTCAAGTAGAGAATTTGGCTTAAGATAGCCTCTGACTACTGGTCTCCATGGCAGAAGCTGACATGCTTACCTTCAAAGTAGATCACAAAGATAAAAAACCATGATACTTTCATAAAATTCACAGAACACAAAGAAACAAGGCACCATGAGTGAAAGCCACAAATAGCCGTATCAAACCCATGGACACTATAAACATTAGAATAATTATGCAAAGATTATAAAATTGATGTGTTTAATACATTTAAAAAAATATTATAGGTGATTGAAAATAGAAGTAAATTGCAAGAAATAGTTAAAAAAAAGAAAAGACCAAGCTGATCAAAAATAAATCTGAATTGAACTAGTATGAAAAATATAATAGTTTCTTTTTAAAAAATTTTTTTAAAGATTTTATTTATTTATTTGACAAAGAGAGAAAGATCACAAGTAGGCAGAGAGGCAGGCAGAGAGAGAGGGGGAAGCAGTCTCCCCACCGAGCAGAGAGCCCGATGCAGGGCTCGATCCCAGGACCCTGAGATTATGACCTGAACTGAAGGCAGAGGCTTTAACCCACCGAGCCACTCAGGTGCCCTGAAAAATATAATAGTTTTTCTATTTAAAGCTCATCAGCAGTTTTGACATGGATAAAATCAGTCGAATACCCGATTGATAAACTAGAATATCAATTTAAGTTAATTATATAGAATGCAGCCCATAAAGATAAATTATCAAAATATTAAATATGAATTGATTTGATTGAATTGATTTATTATTTCAGTGCATTTCTAATCCAATTACCATCCTGATAAAAACTGAATAATCATCCATAGAAAAGGAAATCTTATTGGCCAATAAACATAAGCATTCTTTACCTCATTATTAAATAGTTAAATGAAAATTTAAAATAACATAAAATATAATTTTATACTTCACATATTGCCAAAAATGAAAAGCTAATGACAAGGATGGGGAATAACAGAAATAATTGTATTCTACTTTTGGTATTGCAAATTGGTTTGCCAAAATCAAAAAGAATTTGGCCTTATATGGTAAAGTTAAAGATGTGGATAACGTAATCTTACAACATTACTTCTACACATTCACACTAAAACTCTGATCCATGAGTACTAAAATCACATAGAATAAAGCAATAAGGCTGATAAGACAAAACTAAAACAAGTAAAAAAACCTGAAAACTGAAGTTCCTATCATTGAGTAGATTGGAAAAATAAACTGTGGTATATTCATACATTAGATTTCTTTTAAACTGTAGTAAAATGAAAAAAATATATAGCTGTACACAAAATGGATCAATTTTGACATTATTTTTTTGAGTAAAAGAGCAAGTTACAGTACATTTACAGTGTTTCATTTATACAAGATCAAAGAAGATGCAGAACTTGGCAAACTCAGACACACAGATTTAATTTGTAAAACTATGAGGAAAAGCAAAAGAAGAATAAACACACCCTAGAAATAATGGAGAAGAGAAGTCATGGAATGAAGGAAAATCATAAGGATGACTTTATCAAAGTTATTATAATTTCTTATTTAACTGAGGTAGTTAGTAGGTATTCTCCACAAATTATGTCTTTCATAAATGTTTTTGTATTTTTATTTATGTTTTTAATATTAAATTAAAATAATTTAAAATTATTTAATCTTAAATGCCATTGTGTGCATCTGTGAAAACATGAGTTGTACAAAAGGACACATACCCTTGTGGAGAGAGAAGGCTGGAAGGATGAAGGCATCTGTAGTTTACTTGTTGAGTTTAGCAGCACTGACTTATCACTGATTAGGTGGAGCTCAAAGATGGCAATCAACTTAATTTTATTTGAAAGTTAATTTCTTCAAATGCTTTTGTAGCAAGAAAAATTAAATTTGTGTGAGGATTTTGAACAGAGACAGGAGAGTGGTCAATCAGGAGAGTGACATTGGCACTTGGTCCAAAATTTAATCTTAATTATCCAGATCTGACGATATTACTCTCCCCTTCATGGTGCTACTCATTGCATGGTAAATACTCTATGCTCTTTATCACATACAATATTAATGTTACTCATAAACTCATGTTAAAAATTAATAACATTAAGTGTTTACTATGTTCCAGTTTCCTGTCTAAATGTTACATGTAGGACCTCATTTCTTCTACATCACAACCCTAGAAATAATATCAACTTTTCAGCAATGAGAAAAGTAGGGTGGTTCTTTGAATCTAGGAGACTCGTATTCTGTTTACTAAATGCATTTGATGTTGACAATGATAATAAGCGTCTCGTGTCTATCTATGATCTAAATACTATTGGCCACTGCTGCGAGGATAAATGAAATTATGCTAAAGACTTATCACTCAAGCAAATTAAACCTCTAAGATAATAGGATAAAGTAAATTCATAAAGGCTGACTAGGAAGCAATGCAAGTGGAAAATACTATGCATTTTCTCGGGGACATATTACTGTATATAGGAATTTCCCACAATTTAAAATGTAAAACAAATACAAAACAAAATGGTGTGGATTTGGGAGCTCAGGGAGGATTGGTACCTATGAATTGAAAATTTCTTAAAATTAAGAAAGATGCTTTAGTTAGTTACCTTGTTGCTATCTTTGCTTTGCAAATGGTAGATGTTCAATAACTTCCTAAGGAGTAAAACTCATAACGAAGAAATTCTTGAAGGAATTGGATTTTACATGGTATTTAAAAATAGCGGGTTTTCTTTTATAGGAAAGGAGATCTCATACAAGTAATTGAAGGAGAAATATAATGTTGAAACATTGGAATACAATGTAATATATGACCTATGGGATCCCATGGAACACTAGCACTTCTTCATTTGTTAAATGTTTCTCCTGGTCTCACTAGGACAGCACTACCTCTTAGGGGCAGGGTCGCATCTTTTCCTTATTGCAGCACTTGCCACAGTATTCCTTGTAAGTTAGAATTCAATAAATATTGACTGTTGTTCTGGAAACTGGTCGTTTCTTTTCTTTTTCTGTTGCTTTTTTTTTTCTAGAGGAGTACATTGCCACACAGAAGACCACACATAAAATCTCTTACCTCTTCATGTATAGTATGCTATTTACATTTTTTTCTAATGGAATTATACAAAAACATTCAGTATAATCACATCCCATTAGGAAATACTATGAAATCCAGCATAAAACCTTGAAGAGAATCATTTATCAAATTTGTAAGTTTAAGAAATGGTAGTTGTTATACTCTAGTAAAAGGACTGAGGCTCTTTGGAGAGGTGATTGATTTCAGGCGGAGGCAGAGAAAATATAAAATGATCCTGGAGCATATTGTGGTGCTAGGGAAAAAAAATGAGAAGTTGAAAAGTGTAGGAACCAACTCGATAAAGCTCCAAATGGCCAAAGTTGGCACCATTTGGGCAACAAAATTAATTTTGACAGTATCGGATTATAACTCAAAGTATAAAATATCTATAAATAACCGAATAAATAAGTAAATGAGAGAGAAGGGCCAACTCTTAGAAGATAATTCCAATTAATATATGTGGAATGAATGAGGAAAATAGAAAATCACCTCAGCAGTGATGGCTGCAGGCAAGCTATATCAATAGTTGCTAAAAACTAGTGGGTCAAAGTTTTATGGAAAGCAAGATATTGCATAGACTTAAATGAGCTCTCTTCTCATATTTATCTCCCCAATTACAAGGAGAGCAATACTAACTAAACAGTTAAGGAACCTGGCAGACACCACTGTAGACAAATAATGCCAGTAAGAAAACATATTATCATGGTGAACCATCTGATGTGATGAACCAAAGTCAAATCACCACTGTGGTATTCTTCCCAATAAGGCATTACTGTGCATAGGTGTCAATCTAATCATGAGAAAATATCCCACAATCCCAAACTGAGGAAACGTCCGCAAAATTTTAGACTGAGTTTCCTCAGGTATGTCAAACTGTGAAAGACTGAGGAATGGTCAGAGTTCAGAGAATGCTGTGGGTACAGAATATCTAAATGCAATCAGATCCTGAATTGGATCCTGAAGTAAAGGACATCAGTGAAAAAAAACCAATAAACTCTGAATAAAATCACTAGTTGTTTTTTTTTAAGTGAGGTTGTTGTTTGTTGCTTTTGTTTTGCAATATAGTAATTTTTCTGTGTATATGAATTTCTATTTTTGTTGGATTGATTTCTCATAAATAGAAGGGTAAATCTGAATGGCAATAAGGGCTTTCTCACTTCAATCTCATGTTCCGAACAAAAGTTTTCCAGTTTTCTATTTAAGGGAACTTGGGATAAAGAACTTCATAATTTCCTGGAGGTAAGTTTGCTTTTGGCAACATGTACAGCGAGCAGTGTGAATCTTCTCAGTGGCTATTTAAACGCATATACCTCTGGGTACTCGGTCGTGGCCTGGCATGGGTATGACTCATTCTACCAAGATATTTCCCATGCTGGCTGTACTTAGATTCCCTTTATAAAATATAATACTAAATGTTCACTTATTTTATAAACCTAAAATCTGTTATTTTGACTTAAAATGAAAGGGTTGGTCAGGTTTAGAGATTTCTTTGTCTACCTTACCATATATTTTTTCCAGCACCTTTTAAACATTACAAAGCCTGCAGCCCATACTAAAAACACAGAGTAGTTTAGGTATTGCAATGACATAGATATTCTGTGACCTAGAGATTTGGAAAATGCCAAAAAAAGGAAAATAGGGAAAGTCTAAAACAGCCAAATGGAGTAGTTCTTCCACACTCATACATACACACACACACACGCACACACACAAGCATGCATACACACAGGAAATTCTTGTGCAACACTTCATGATGTTAAAGATGTATCACTAATACTAAACGATAATGTTTTTAAAATCATAACTTTAATATAAATCTAAAAAAATACAAACATCCAGGATTTTTCTAACACATTAATGATGGAGCCAATAAGATGTTAAAACCAATTCAAAGAAAAATCCAAACATAATACATACAAAAAAATATGTATACATGTGGGCAATAAATACTGTAGGTAATTTAGGCAACCTACAATGCTGACACAAATTAACTCACAAGGCAAATTTCATTTGCTTTTTTAATGGATAAGGAATCATTTGCATTACTATCAGTTTTCAGTACAGATGATTAAAATAGCCCAGAGATAATGAAAAGTGCAGATATCCAGAAGAGTATGCTAGATAGTACCTCAGTAATCTTTATGGTCAATTTCAATGTCATTCATACTTTTACTGATACTGGATATACCGATGAAAGTCTTCCTCTAGCCTTCACAGACCAGCCCAAACATTCATTCAGTATATATTTATAAAGAATTTGCTACATGCTAGGCACTGTGCCAGGTCTCAATCTTATAAAATTAGGAACTGTGAAGGGTCTGTGATTTTAAACTTCATACAAGCTAACATGTCCCGCCACAGTTTCATATGCGTATACTGAGGACCACTACACACCCTGGGTCAGAAGCTAATAGTTGATTACTCACAGTAAAGAGCAATAACAAGAACAATACTTCAGCTCTGGTTCTCAAAGCCACGATCCCATAGGACAATGGGATGAAGGCCAGTGTTTATCTCTGCATGGAATGGGTTTTCATTACAGGAAGAGGATCCCCAATTAGGAGGCTCTTAACTTTTACAAGCTGCTGACACTCATGCCCGTCCTCTGCCCCGGAGATAGATTTATTCACTAAACAAATCTCTGCAAGAGAGAGAAAAGGCATCTCTAGAGAGCGACACTTTATCTTTGGAAGGGCATAAAATCTACCTTCCAAGGCTGTCTGTTGAGGCAAACATCCCTTACAGTTCCCTTTGCTCAGAAGCTCTGACCTCTGCAGCAATATGGTAAAAACCATAGACAATTTTCCCACAACATAAACTACTAGAGAAACATATCTTTACATTTCTACATATTGTATTAAAATAATCAAAATTCGAGATATTTATTTGTGCTAAGACCACAGAAGCAAAGGAGAAAGGAAATTCTAGTCTGTTACTGAAAATCAGAGAATGTTGCAAAAAGGCAAAACATCTGAACTCAAATAGAACAGTTAAGAAATATCTAAGTTGGGGCACATGGGTGACTCATTCAGTCATTAAGCATCTGCCTTGGGTTCAGGTTGTGATCCCAGGGTCCTGGGATCCAGCCCCGCATCAGGCTCCCCACTCAGTGGAAGCCAGCTTCTCCCTCTCCCACTCCCCCTCTTTGTGTTCTCTCTCTCGCTGTGTCTCTATCTGTCAAATAAATAAATAAAATCTTAAAAAAAAAAGAAATATGTAAGTTGGCTAATATGAAGACCATTTCAAATGGAAGTAATAATATGCCCATTGCAAAGGAGTTTGGAAAGAGCAGGTTCCTTGGTGAATGAGAAGTAGTTCTATATTACTCTATTATAAAGTATAAGGGAGAGAGAAAATGGCAAGAGAGGAGAATGAACATAGAGGCAGAAACCATATTGTGAAGAGCATTGCCCAATGGGAGTTTATCTGGATGTTATCTTTTTGGCAGTGTATAAACACGGAAAACTGCTGGTCAAGAAAAAAAGGGATCGTTATCAAGTTAGAATGAATCTCTGGCAAAAACTGCTGAGGATTCAAGCTAGAAGCGGGGAAACTGGAGGAGAGGGAATCCTCTCTTGACCAACTTAAAATCTATAATAAATTGACTCTTAGATTAACTTGATATTGTTATTTACACAGATTATATTTAGGGTAATGCCACACATTCTTTTTTTTCCCAAATACATTTATTTAATTTTTTCAGTGTTACAAGATTAATTGTTCATGCACCATACCCAGTGCTCCATGCAATACATGCCTTCCTCAATACCTGCCACCAGTCTCGTCCAACAAACCCCCTGCCCTCCAAAACCCTCAGTTTGTTGCTCAGAGTCCACAATCTCTCATGGTTCATCATCCCCTTCAATTTCCCACCATTCACCCTTCCTTTCCTTCTCACAATGCCCTCCATGTTTTTCCTTATGCTCCACACGTAAGTGAGTCCATAAGATAATTGAATCTCTCCGCTTGACTTATTTCACTCCGCATAATCTCTTCCAGTCCTGTCCATGTTGATACAAAAGTTGGGTATTCATCCTTTCTGATAAAGGCATAATATTCCATTGTATAGATGTACCACATCTTCCTTATCCACTCATCTGTTGAAGGGCCTTTTGGTTCTTTCCACAGTCTGGCGATTGTGGCCGTTGCTGCTATGAACATTGGGGTACATGTGGCCCTTCTTTGTACTACGTCTGCTTCTTTGGGGTAAATACCCAGTAGTGCAATTTCAGGGTCACAAGGTAGCTCTATTTTTAATTTCTTGAGGCATCTCCACACTGTTTTCCTAAGTGGCTGCACCAACTTGCATTCCCACCAACAGTGGAGGAGGGTTCCCCTTTCTCCACATCCTCTCCAGCATTTGTTGTTTACTGTCTTGTTGATTTTGGCCATTCTAACTGGTGTAAGGTGGTATCTCAGTGTGGTTTTGATTTGAATCTCCCTGATGGCTAAAGATGATGAACATTTTTTCATGTGT
>CM052811.1:59449002-59470387 GCA_028533885.1 Nasua narica
TGGAGAGTTCAGTGGTTGACAGTGAGAGCATAAACCACGAGACAGGTCTAAATAGTTGTAGGACAAAAAAGAAGTAGAAGCAGAGATAGAAAGTGCTCATCCTTGTGTGAGAGAGTAAGGGGTTACAGATTCTTGGTGCTGAAGGGCCAACAAGGTAACTTAATTCAAAGAACTGCAACATATCATAAACCATGTCCAATTTAATCTAACAGGATGGCTTTTGAACCAACTCCTTTTTCTTCATTGTTACTTTCCCTTTATCTTCTAGTATTAGCCAATAATCCCTGTAAATTGAGGCAATATCACCGTTCTTTACAACCTGTTAAGATAACTTGGGACGATGAAACCTTGGCAGTGATATATGTGTTCCTTACCACTGAAGTCAGACAAACCATAAATGATCAAAACATCAGTTCATGGTTTTTCTAAGACTCTTATTTGTCTTCTTTTCAGGTAAATTTAAAAACAAAATAACTGAAACCTCAAAATATATAATCTAATAATATTTAACCACAAAATATCTAATCTATAAATTCCGAATTGATCCTTCCAGGTATTGTCTTTGCCCTCATTTTTTTTTTTTTAATTTCTCACTAATCTGAAATCAGACCACTACATTTTGGAGAATGGCAAATCAAAAGAACTAGGATTAAACCTAATTCCCTATACCATCAAATTGACTATTATTCAGAAGCAGGCTTTTCAGAGGTTTAAAATGTGGATCAAACTTGAGGAATATAATGTCTTATATTTATATCCCATTATATTATTTCAACACCCAACACACACCCACACTACATACACCCACACTCCGACATGACACATATACATGCAGTATTTGACCTTGTTTGCCTCTCACAACTTGTATAAGGAGGCTGATTGATTGCCTTTATTGTCTATTTGTCAAATGAACCACCAGGAGAAGTTTAAATGCTCTGTCCAAGGTCCCTAGGACAACTCAGGAGAAGTAGAATTAAGTCAGGTATTACACACAGGGGAATCCTTTATACAGTGTCACACTCCTCAGTCATGCTTGCAACAGACATGCAAGCTTTAGAAGGATTTCAGAGATTTATTGGTAGAAGTATAGTGTATTTGAAGATGCCTGGATTTAGGGAGGTTAAGTGAGAAGATGCTCAGAAAAGTGTAATATGTGGGAGGTGTTGGAGAGGCAGAGTTCTATGGGGAGGGAAATCAAAGATTCCGCTCTCAAAAATTCCCATCCTTTACTCACTATATAATACTCACTGTACTGTGGGCTGCACTTTCTTTAACTGATTAGCCATTCTAACTCTTGTGGGTGGTGGTCTCAAGCTCAAGGCAGTCAGTCAATTTTATGTCTGGGGATATTTTCCCAATTCTCAACTAGTGCTTGTTTCCCAAGGCAGGAAAAGAATAGAATTTATTATTGAAAAGATAATCAAGTATACTCCTCACAGAGATGTGACTGTGTAGACATAGAATACTGTCTAGGAATCACACACACACATAAAACACAAAAAACTGTAAACCAATGATGAGAAACCTTAGAAATCAAATGCTAAGCTACCATTCTAGAAAAAAAATATGTCAGTTTTAAAAAATAGACACCAGACATGAATTTTCCATTACTTTTAAAGGCAACAGAATATATTTTTGGCAAATGAATTCTATTGTTAGAATTTTACTATCTTTCAAATACATGAATGGACAAAAATATTAATTTATTTTGTGGGAGAATGATCAAGTTACATGAAATTGCTCTAGGAATACTCGAACTCTAAACATACAGTAGACTCTGGAATATTCCACCAAATTAACATGTGGCAGGATGAACCTTCCTTGAACCTTACTAGTCCTCAGCACTCTCTCCTATATGGGCTAGATAGTTACTCTCTAGATCTGGTCTAAAGCAATTAACTTAGACCTTCCTTTACCATCAACTTGGAGTTTGTCTTCACCTTTCTGGTATTGGATCCTGGGTCTTTTATTGTTTTCCTTATTTACTTTCCTACTTATGTCCAATAGCTTCTTGAGAAAAGAATTCATGGGAGGTAATGCTTTAGTTCTTTCATATATGATAATACTTTTATTCTACTTTATGTTTATTACTGCTATCAGTTATGCTAATCAAGGTATGTTAAAGTGTTATATGACACCAAATCTCGTTTTGATGTGGGTCATTCTGATCTGTTAATTTTCTATCTTCCATCGCTTTGTCTTTAACCAGTACTTTTTATGAGACCCCAAAACTTACTGAATACTGTTGATTTTTTCACATTTGTCATCATATTTTTACTTCCTACAGCTCTTGTTTATTCTTTTATTAATGTTCTTTAATAGCAGCCTGGCAAACTGTTCTTGATTCATGGATACATTTTCTCTTATCTCTCTGAGGATATTAATAATTTCTTTTTAAGTTTGTTATAAATACATTGTCTGCATTTTTTTCAAGGTATATTATCCTGCTTGTTTGCTTTGGTGTCTGACTTCAATATTAGAGACCTTCCTCAGAATCTCATGGTCCTTGGCTGACTACTAACACTGAAGAAGGGAAATTGAAAAGTTGACTGGAAACCTGGAGTGCTCCAAGAGTTTTGTCAACCATGGGTATTTTGATAGGTGATTGAAATAAAAGGTGAAAAGACACCACTGTACATATCTATAGGTCTTTTCTCTTAGGCTTTTTTAATTTCCTAAGGTATAGTAATAATAAACACTTATCACATGCTTATTACATACCAAGCAGAGCTCTAAGTGCTTGTACGGTATTATTTTATTTAAGTGCTTTATCTAAGTGCTTGTAAGGTATTATTTTATGTAAACCCACAATTCTATGAGAAATGTACTATTTTTATCTTAGTGTTACAGATGAAGGCACTGAGACAAAAAAGTTTTAAGTAACTTGTCCAAGGTCACACAGCTAACTAGTGGTATACAAACATACAGCCCAGTTCATGTTTACTACATCATATTGCCTCTTGAGTGCCAACTGGAAAGAGTAAGTTCTGTGTTATGTGGGTGAAAAGAGTTGTGATATCAACATTCTGTATGTACACAGTTACTTAATCTGTTTTCCATGAAGTATCCCTGCCTTTAAAACTGATGCCTTCTTGGGACGCCTGGGTGGCTCAGTTGGTTGGGCAGCTGCCTTCGGCTCAGGTCATGATCCCGGAGTCCTGGGATCGAGTCCCGCATCGGGCTCCTTGCTCAGCAGGGAGCCTGCTCCTCTCTCTGCCTCTGCCTGCCTCTCTGCCTGCTTGTGTTCTCTCTCTGTTAAATAAATAAATAAAATCTTAAAAAAAAAAAAAACACCTGATTTTACACTCACCTCTTACACTCACTCACTCACCAATGCTTGCTTTGGGAAATTTAGTTACAAGATATCATACCTGGGAGTTTGGAGGGAGAATTATTATTTGTTAAGTAATCACCTATATACAGGCAATAGGATAAGCAATTTAATCATCCTCACTAATTTCATTCATTAATTCATTCAATAAATATTTATATGCCAGGTACTATGTATAGATTCCAATAAACAGTAATTTTAATCATGGGAAGTATTACCTCAGGAATCACTTGCCAATGTCTGGAGACATTTTGGTCATCATAACTGTGGAGGAGGGGGGTTGCTATAGGTATCCATCTAGTGGACATAGGCTAGAGATACTGTCAAATATTCCACAATACACAGAACAGTCCCCACAACAAAGAATTATCTAGCCCCAAATGTCAATAACACCAAGGATGCAATATTCTGAAATAAAATCGTATGAAAATGCTTACCAATTGAAGTTATAAAGACCTGTCTTCTCGTATCAGCACCAATTCAGCTCCTGTCATCATTCTTGTACCTTGGTTCTTGAGCCTCAACTGCATTCCTGTTAGTCTGATAATTTCTCTACCTGATCTTTTGGGTCAAAGTGGGAAAAGTTTTCCTGTTTACTTCATTTTTCATTATCAGCGTTCATCAGAATAGAGTAGAAGACTGCTCCTCTATAGTTGAAGATTGGCCACAGCAGCAGCAATGAAGATCCACAAGAACAACCAAAGACAGTCTACCCCTAACCTTGAGAATACCAGCCAAAAGGTACAGTGAGTGGAGTGACTGTGGTTACACTTCTCTTCACAGACATGGGAGGAAGCAGATTTTTTTCACTAAAGAAACTGACTCTCCATGGGAATGGGAATGCCCATGTTACCATTGTGAATTAAAAAATTGGTCTAATTGTGTTAAAACTGTAAAGCAGATCCAATAACTGAAGGTTTCTAAGGTTGTTATACTTTTTGAAGAATATCTCATAGGAAAAAGTTTATTTAGGAAAAAAATAGTTTTCTTGATTCATAAAAGATTTATTGTGTGAGGGGATTTGTTATACTAGAGACTGAAAATACTGTAACAATTCATCCGCCATAAAATTGTACCACTACTTTCAAAAATAATAAAAAATTCATAGCTCAATTTTTTTCTTCAACAGAGTTGGTATCATTTCCAAGTAGAATGAGAAGTCATACATTCTATATTACCTTCAGTTTTAATGTGGGGAAAAATTTTTATTTTTCTGTAAAATCAGACGATAGTTTTATTTCTTCATAAGTGTCTCTTCACTACTTTATCCTGACCAAACTTCCCCTTATGTTTCACCTGCATCTTTCAGGGTTTCTAAGTCTTATCTTTTATGATTTTTGAACTGTGGGTCTTCATCACAAGTGTGTGTGTGTGTGTATGTGTATGTGTGTGTGTATGTGTGTGTGTGTGTGTGTGTACATGTGTGTATTGGGAGGGTGGAATGTATTCTTTCCAGAATTTTTAAAGAGCCAGGAACTAAGTGTTGAAAATTCACAGCTTTGCCCATGTTGTCCTATTTCTCTTGGGTTTTAAAATACAGGCTCATTAGATTGACCAATTTGCACAATAATACCAGCAATTTTCAAAAGGGTATGGACACTTTTTTTTTTTTTTATGAGGCCTCAATTAAGGTAAACACTTCTAAAATTATGTCATTCACATTTTGGCCCATTTTCTAACATAACTATAAAAATGAACATGAAATTACCTTCTACTATCTTGTCTAAATCTTTATCTTTTTCAATGAATACACTACTAATATTGTGAGTGCTTTTGCCATTAAAATATGATAAGAAGTAGTCAATTTTCTCCCCACAGAACAGATATTTAAAATAACACAATGGATACTTAGGCAGAGCCCATTATGTTCTCCAAGTTGAACTAGAGAGTTGCCAGACCCAGCAGGAAACAAGAAAGCAGACTGGTGAGCATTTATGTTTCAGTTCAAATATACTTAAATACTTAATCACTTCAAAATTTCAGCTAATTCTTTGAAAAGGAAAAGAATTTCCTGGGGTCTTTTATAAGTGAAGTAATATAGCCTTTTTTCAGACCTTTTGGTACTTATGTGATCATGAACATTTTACTCAAATATTTTATAAATTTCAAAAAGGCTCAGTTAAAACTTTCCATAAAATTAATAGAAGTTATCCCAAGAGGTCTTTTTATATAATTAGAATAGTTTATAATCCTACATGAATGGCAAGATATCTTGTTTTACCATTTTTGTACAGCCCTGAAAATCTTTGTTCTTTCCTATCCCCACTGAGGTGACTGGCATGCCAATCACCTTAAAACTTGTGGGTTTTGCAAATTGACAACAGAACCAATGACAATGCATTTGGCTTGATTAGTTTTATGCAATTCATGTCTCTTTCTTCTCTAAGGTTTATAATGTTAAGCTCAGCCTTTGTGATTGCTTCATTTAAGAGGGATTCTGGAATAAGTACCTTGTCAACTCTTAAGTAACTCAACAACTGAGTAAAAATTCTGAAAGAAACACATAAGATCTTGAGATGAAATTAATCCTTCTCTGAGAAAAGTGGTTGACTGAATACAAAATTAAAAGCAACAACAACAAAAAGTTTCCAACAGGGTTGGAGGTAAGCTGGCAATAAAAGCCCTGAGATCCTGTCTGGATCCTCCCAAGAAACAACATGGAAGAAACACTGAATGTGCCTCCTTGATAGCAATAATCTTATGTTTAGGAGCATAGATTCTGAACCAGCCACCCAGGGTAAATACCTTTTCCTACTATTTAACTAATTGTGCAACCTAAGGCAAGATACCTAACCTCTCTTGGTTCAGTTTCTTCATTTAAAACATGAAAATAATAATAATATTTACTTCGGAAGTCCTTGTGAGGATTAAATGTGGTAATATATGTAAAGTGGATAGAAACATGCCTGGCAAACAGCACAGTAAGAATGTTTGTTCTTATATCAGCTTGAGGGGAGTAAGTATGAGGTGAAAACATAAAGTGACCAATGGTCTGGCTGATGCAATGTATGCTGGAGGGGTCTGGAAGTTGCAATTTCCTGAGGATTTTTAAAGTATGGGTGAGGGGCAAAAAAATGAAACAAAAGGACAACACTAGGAATGAAATGATAGAGGGGAGTCCCATTGCTGAACCCCAATACTGAGGCTGCTAGCCCCCAAAACAGAAACCACCTTCAATGAGTCAATACTTCCCTTCCCTCTACCTCAAAGCTACATAAATCCAAACTGTCTATTTAATTTTCTTTAAACATGTGAGGCCATAGTAATTTGTTTTATCTTTTTTTTTTTTTAAGTGCCAGGCTTTGGAAAGGTTTCCTTGTCCTTTATTTTCTCTATAGCAAGGTAGAATTAAACAACACCAGGTGAAAATAATCAGACCAAATATGCTGTAATTCGAGATTTGTCCTCAATAGGAGAAAACACTTATCTTGCCTGAGTATCTCTAATACCTATTTCATATTTTGTGTGGAGGATTAATTGATTTACTCTACCTAAAATGCCTAATACAGGGTCCTGTTGAACAGTGCCTGACATATAGGGGGTACTCAATAAATATTAGATAATCTTTTCCTTTAGAACAAAGGTCAGACAGGTTTTTGTAGCCCACTATAAAAGACTGGAGTTCCCTAAGCTCAGGATTCCTCAGCTGTGCATTGACTGGACTACTCTGCTTCACTCCCTGGGGAACTAGGAGTTGAAAGGCACCAGCCCAAACCTGAAGCTCATGCTAACTGCTGTGCTGTTAAGTAATAAAGTCCTTTCTCTCTGGCCCATGCATCCCTCAAATAGTGAAAATTTCGCTTGTTAGATCTCAATTATGGTAAAATCTCAACTATTTGCAGTTCGTGATGACAATCTGCCCTTTTTCTCAAAAGCTTTCTCCCTGGAGCCCAATAGCAGTGGGCTAGAAACAGCACTCAATGAGTGAGGGAGGAGTTGGGTAAAGGCCTGAGAAGAAATCTACCTCATAGTCCTTGTCCCTTTTTCTCAAAAGCTTTTTCCCTGGAGCCCAATAGCAGTGGGCTAGAAACAGCACTCAATGAGTGAGGGAAGAGTTGGATAAAGGCCTGAGAAGAAATCTACCTCATAGTCCTTGTCCATTTCAAGCTCTAGAACCTGGTTCAGGGAAGGAGAAGTTTTGAATTGGGTGATAGATTGAGGCCTTGATATTAGACTGTAATTAATCTCTTTATTTATGAAAAAGAAACTTCTTTGATACTTGAAATTGTCTGGGGAAGTCATGGATCTACCTAATATATTCTAAGGGCAAGAAAGGGGGCTTTAATGGATCATGATTGACATTTATGGCAGGAAGACAAAAGATTTAAGTTCATGCTTACCTTCTATCAAATCTAGTTTGTTCTAGACACTGATAACATGCTTATGAGTATAAATATACGTACAAATAGCTAATATTTATTAAATGACAAATGCAGGATACACATACATGCACACACCCCAGCCACTATTTTAAGAATTTGGCACATACTGATTTATCTAATCCTCACAACCACGCAAGCTAGGTATGGGTGAGGCAGAGAACAGTTAAAATAAACTGTGATCATGCAGCTAGAAGACAGTGGAACCAGTGTCTGAATGATCTTATTTAAAAAATATTTTATTCTACCAATAGAGCTTTATAATAGTTTTTCCCTTTAATTACACTTGTCATCAGTAACATTTTTTATTTTTTAAAAACAATCCTACAACTTCTTCTTGAGTCTAGTTAACTTTTGAGCCTATTCTTATTCCCTTCAACCTCCAAGGTTTTAAAGAAGCAGTTGATCTGGGAAGACTCATCGATAGAATTCTCAGTACATTATTATTGTATATCATGGGAACCCAAATAATCATTACAAAATTATCAATAAATTGTGAACGAATGAATGAATGTTTCAGTTATCTATTGCCACCTAACACACCACTATAAAACTTAGTGGCTTAAAACTGCACATCATTATTACCTTTTACAGTATTTTGGGTTGGCTGGGATAAGCTGGGTAGATCTTGCCTGATGTCTCTCATGCAGGAACCATCTGATAATGACTAGGCTGAGATCATCTGAAGGCTCCACAAGGCTGGACTTCCAAAACAGCTTCTCAGTTGACAGTTGACATGGTTGACAGTTAATACGGGCTGACATCTGAGAGCTCCTCTGCAGCTGTTAACTAGAATGACCTTTCCATTTAGCCTGGGTTTATCACAGTCTGGTGGCTAGATTTTGAGACAGAACATCCCAAGGGCAAATACCCCAAATGGCAAGAAGGAGAAGCTTCCTGGCCAGTTGTGAGGTGGCACTGTATCACTTCCTCCCAAGCTGAATTATGATTTTCATGAGCCCTAGGTACTGTTGCTTTCATGGGCCTCTTCATCCATAAAATAAACAAACCTAAATATATGTCCTTTATGTGATGGCATTAGTAGAAATGACTACATAAACCTTGTTTATGTTCAAACATTTGTTGATGTTTGAACATATGTTCAAACATTTTCTGAAACCTAAATATTTAACTTTTTATTCTAATTTTAAGAGAAATTAAAATATTTTCATGGGCTCCTAAAAGTCTCATGGCCCCAGACATTATGCTAGTTGTCTCTGATGGACAAGCTGACCCAGACCTCTGCCACTGTCTATATTGGTCAAAACAATCACAAGGCTAACCAGATTCAATGAGGTAGAGGGACAACCTCCACTTTTTGATGGGAAGGGACTAGATAACACTGCAGAAAAGTATGTGGATGAGACATCACTACAACCATCTTTAGAAAATAAAATCTGTCAAAATGAACAAGCTTCTGAAAAACATAAGCCCTTTTTCCCTTCTTTCTTGAAAAGCATGCATATAATAACATTAAGCTCTATTATTCTAATAGTCACTGGGAAGGCTTAAAGTACTATTTGTTAGTATTCAGGGATTTCAAGAAAATGTAAAACAACCACACTGTTTTCAAAATTCTGACATACAAATATAAAGATATATTGTAGGGTAAGGACACTGTTATTGAAGCAATCATAACTTTACAGAAATTTTCAAAAAATTTAAATGGGTTCATGAAGAAATATTAACCTCTATGGGCAAGTCAAAAACACAATACTAAGGAAATTGATGTTGCACTAGACTGTTTCAATTTCAATGCCAGGTGGAACCTAATGGAGTAAACATGCATTCATACCATGACATCAAATGAATAAACAAGTTATGAGAAGTATCCATGTTGGCTTAATGGACCTAGTTGGTTTTTTTCCTCAAGGATTGATATACTTTGCTGCAGAAGACAACCCCTGTCATGTTTTGAGAAACTTCACACACACACACACACACACACACACACACACCTATTATACCAGTTGGAGTTTCAGTAACATTTTCCAAATAATAGAAATATCAGATTTAGGTGACAAAGTACAAATCTGGTGTATGAAGGATTAGCTAGGATATCTTCCTCTTTCTTCCATAAAAATACAATGCCATTTTTATGCCTGGTTAATATACTAGACTGCAGTCTTAGACGTTCACTTACTCAGGATTATTTCAAAGTACAAATTATAGCAGCACAGAGCTAACATGAAAGGCTAGAATGAAAAGATTGCCTGGCCTGTGGAAGATTGATTTTACATGTATAAGACAATAACTGTGTGAGTCAAAGGAGAGCAGAACAATTTCATACAAAATAGTTAATTCAAAAACAAAACACATAAGAATAGACTAGACTACCATACAATTTTTAAAACACTATGGAACATAAGCTAATGCTCACACTAGTAGCAATAATTTAGACACCAATTTTGACCTTACACATGTAGAAGAAATCAGTCTTTTATCTACCAGCAGCCATTCTTTTGGAAATTTTATCTCCATTATTGTTTGGGGAGAATGAATTCTCCACCAACCCCTCTAGCCCACAGGATATCATTCAAATTCAAGTTTCTATCTTATTACCTCACCTTTCCTAACATAGAATTGGTATACTGTGGAGCTTAAATCCAAATGATTTTACTTTGGGATTTTCTTTTTTTAACTTAAATTCAATTAGCCAACATATAGTATAATTAGTTTGTGATGTAGTGTTCAACGATTCATCAGTTTCATATAACACCCAGTGCTCATCACTTCATGTGCCCTTCTTAATGCCCATCACCCAGGAACCCCGACCCCTACCCACCTCCCCTTCTACAACTCTTAGTTTGTTTCCCAGAGTCAAGAGTTTCTCATGGGTTGTCTCCTTTTCTGATTTCTTCAATTTTCCCTCCCTTCCCCTTTGATCCTCTGTGCTACTTCTTACATTCCACTTATGAGTGAAACCATATGATAATTGTCTTTCTCTGGTTGACTTATTTCACTTAGCATAATACCCTCCAGTTCCAGCCATGCTGATGTAAATGGCAGGTATTCATCCTTTCTGATGGCTGAGTAATATTCCATTGTATATATGAATGACATTTTCTTTATCCATTCATCTGTTGAAAGACATCTCAGCTCCTTCCACAGTTTGGCTATTATGGACATTGCTGCTATGAACATTGGGGTGCATATGGCCCTTCTTTTCACTACATCTGTATCTTTGGGGTAAATGCCCAGTAGTGCAATTGCTGGGTCATAGGTTAGCTCTATTTTTAACTTCTTGAGAAATCCCTACACTGTTTTCCAGAGTGGCTATAACAGATTGCATTCCCACCAACAGTGTAAGAGGGTTCCCCTTTCTCCACATCCTCCCCAGCATTTGTAGTCTTTTGTCTTGTTAATTTTAGCCATTCTAACGGGTATAAGGTGATACCTCATTGTGGTTTTGATTTATATTTCCCTGAAGACAGTGATGTGGAACATTTTTTTCATGTGTTTGTTGATAATTTGTATATCTTCTTTGGAGAAATGTCTGCTTATATCTTCCAACAATTTCTTGAATGGATTCTTTTTTTTCTGGGTATTGAGTTTGATAAGTTCTTTATAGATTTGGATACCAGTCCTTTATCTGGTATGTCATTTGCAAATATCTTTGCCCATTCCAAAGTTTGTCTTTTAGTTTTGTTGATTGTTTCCTTTGCTGTGCAGAAGCTTTTTGTCTTGATGAAGTCCCAATAGTTCATTTTTGCTTTTGTTTCCCTTGCCTTTAGAGACATGTCTTGCAAGAGGTTGTCTCGGCCGAGTTGAAGAGGGTACTGCCTATATTCTCTAGGATTTTGATGGATTCCTGTCTCACATTTATTTTCTAAATAAATCCAAGGAAATGATAATTTCAATGGATATTTTTTGAGTATTGCATTATGTAACAAATATTGTTCTAAGCAATTTGCAAATATTAACTCATTTAATTTTTCCAATAGCCCCAAGAGGAAGCAACATTATTAGCCTTATTTTAAAATTGAGGTAACTGATGCACAGAGAACATATAACTTGCTTAGGAATACACAGCTAGTAAGTATGATATTCACACCAAGATTGAAACCCAGACAGTCTAACATTAGAGCTTGTGACCTTTATTATGTCATCTTACCTTTAGGGCATCAAAATTGGAAAGAGCACACATGGGTATCATAGGAATATTCTAGGGGGAATATTAGCAATGGTTACTTTTAATTTGTTTAGGAGGCTTATGTTCATTACCAAAGATACAAAAATAATGCTCATAATAATTAAGTCCTTATAATTACAGATATATTCATAAATGTGAAGTTCAAATTTTCAAATTTTTAAAGATACAAATTGCACTCCTTTCTTGAAGTCATTTACCATATACATATCATATAAAATTTTTATTAGAATCTTATCCATAAAAAGGCACCATTTCATTGTACTAGAATTATGATAGAAATTCGTTTCTCAGCTGATTAGAAAATTGTATCTTACTGCTACAAAAGTAGCATAGGGATCTTCAGTGTTCATTAATGGAAGATCTATGTCTGATTCCAGCCCTCACTAGACTCTAGAATTTTGGGAATGGGTAACTTCACTTGTCTTGAAGATTCTTCAAAATAGAAACCACTCTAATTTCTAATGTGCTATTCTGAGAGTGGCCAGAAGCCTACACTTGTTCTATCAATAAATCAAAAGCCCCAGTCTCCTGGTCTATCATAAGTCCCATGTCTTTCCCAGCTACTATATTCACCCCAAATGATAAATCAATAGGCCTATCCTTAAATGTTTCAGCAGCTACAAAAAGTGGTGTATTTGTTGGTGCCAGACTCTGTGTTCCTTGCAGCTTCTCTGGACACAAATAATAGAGCTCTCACTTTGATATGTGAGGTTAAGAGAGAATACCCTGTAAGTATATATGACACATCTGAGTCTATAAAATAAAGTTGCTTCTTTCCTTGACATCAGTCCTAAAATTCATGTTTTGTAGTTAGAGTGCAAAATAGTCTGTTGATCCTGAATAGCCCAACTCTGGTGCCTTCTTTGATCTTTCTATTCCATAAAGCTTATATTGTGTGTCTCACCTACCCCTTTCATTGAAGTCAAACTTCTTGACCCTTGGGTGAGCTCCAAAAGTTCAGATTAGGTCAAGCAATGATTAAGATTGATTTTTTCCCCCATGATTATCCTCTATATGGAAGACACCAAGAACTGTTATTCATTGTTATATTTGAAAGGAATTACAAATATAAAATAGTTCTAAGAGACATTTCCCCCCTCTAATTGCCTATCTAAATGTTTAATTTCACAGTGGTTGTACATAGTTGCCATTGTCCTTAGGCATCTAGTTTCTTGAAAGAGTGGTTTGTCTCTCTAGACAAGAATTTTCTCTGCAACTTTGGTTTAAATGTCATATACAAATTGTAATTTCTTGCTAATATAAACAATATGATTTATTTTTAAAGTAAATTCTGAATTCAGACTAAAATCAAGAAAAGAGTCTGGGATAGGGTAGAAACCAAAGACAAGCCTTTGAATATTAGTATTTTAGAGTAGGGTCAGGAATAAGCCAGAAGAACTAGGAAATTGACCAACGGAATATAATGGTTACATGAGGCTTAGTTTTGAAAAATCTATTCTTGGCCTGTCTTATTGAGGTGATTTCTGTAGGACTTTCTCTCCTAAATTACAATAGAATTAGCAAATAAGGTAGACTCAAGATTCTCATGTCTGTCATCTGTGTTTTAACTGTTGTCCTTCCCAGGTCTAATCAGCAAAAAGCAAAGAGAAAAAAGTTGTCCTCTTTTCTCCTCAGTTGTCAGTGGCAATGAAGGAAGAAGAAATGAAGAAGAGAAAGGAAAGTAGAATGTAGATTGATTGGTAAAAATATCTTTCTTTCTCTACCATTTAGTATTGGTTAGATTGCCATGAAGAATAAGAATTATGAACTGATATTATTGATAGAAGCCCTATAGAAAGAATTGAGATATAAATGAGGCCTTGGGATTTATTTTAAAAAGTCACTTTGAAACAAAATTATGTTCTAACAGGGAACAGGGATATTTATTTTCACAAACACAGGATACTGAAGAAGGTATGCTTAGCTGGTTTAGTGAGGCCGCCATTAGAAGATTATCCAAAAATACAGTTGAAAGAAAGCTTCTGAACTGACCTTCTGATTGTGACAATATGGTAGGGAAGTCTGCACTAATGATGGGTACAAAGATGAACTTAGTATTAATACATCTATAAATATTAATCAATTTCAGATTCAATCAACTGATTCTATGACCAATCACCAACTTCCATCATTTTATTGATAATTAGACTATGAAGACTTCAGATATTATTATTTGGGCATAATTGTATTAAATAATCTAGGAAGACAGTGAAGATAACCAGAAAGGAAATATAGGTTACACTGCTACAAAGAATCTTATACCCTATCATTAACTTATTCTTTTTGTGTTGAAACTCTTCTTGACGTTAATGTAACTTTTTGCTCGATGAGAACATAGTGGGATTCAGCTTGTTAGTATGAATCACTTGCTGGCACCTCATCCATCACCATTAATTGACTACATAAAACTCAGAAGAACACATTCATGATCTGATTTTATCTCCATATGTTGAAACTGATGTATTTCTGGCAGGTTATATCCAGGTATAACTGTTATGGATCAACTAAGCTCAATCCCTAATACAATAGAAAGAAGATAATACCTCATCATTCCGCATGTCTGTCAAGTACTATATTTTGCTATTTGCTCTTTTCAGCACAAACACATACCTATTTTAAGTAGAAAAACTATTTTCCCC
The DNA here is from genome assembly GCA_028533885.1 of Nasua narica. Taxonomy (NCBI): domain Eukaryota; kingdom Metazoa; phylum Chordata; class Mammalia; order Carnivora; family Procyonidae; genus Nasua; species Nasua narica. The sequence continues at coordinate 59,463,505 of CM052811.1, forward strand.
AAAACATCACTTCATATTCATATTTACTTTATTAATACAAATACGTATTTTCATAATGCATAGTCATGCCAGACAAATCTTCAGAATGCACATCTTTTTTAGGCTATAAAAATTTAGTTCTACACGATAAAAGTAAATACGGTTCACTGCCAATGCAGTAAAATGGTCACTTTCTGGAGGTTCTGAAGAGTTTGAAGTCTACATAGCTGGGAAGACATGGCAGGCCTGAGATAAATATGTTTAAGATAATGTTTATTACTCTAATATCTTGCAACTCTTAAGTTCATGAATTAAAGCATAGGCTTTTATGATGGCTATTGAAAATCTTATAAAACAAGAATGATAGTGATGCTGTTTTTAACTGCTAACACATTAAAAACTGGGCATTTTTTAAAGCACTATATGTAACAACCTGTGGAGTTTCAGTTATCCATCTAATAGGAAACTGAGAGTCAGAAGGGATTCATGGGCAGTATGAAGTAAAATCAAGATAAATGTGACCCCAGAGTTCAAACTAAATCTTCATGATGCAATAGTGGGGGGATGGGTTAGCCCAGTGATGGGTATTAAGAAGGGCATGTATTTCAAGGAGCACTGGGTATTGTGTGCAAATGGTGAATCACAGAGCACTACATTGGGAACTAATGAAGTACTGTATGATGACTAACATAACATAATAAAAAAATGTCAATAATCTAAAAAAGCAAACTAATATTTATAAAGCAATTATTATGTGCTGGTTCTAGTCTAAGTAATTTACAAGTATTCACTCATTCAATCCCTACAATAACCTTACAGAGATAGGTAGTATCATAATTTTTACTTTATAGATGAGGAAACTATGGTGAAGAGCATTTAAGTAACCTGCCCAAGGTCAGATATTTAGTAAGTTGTGGCTTCAGAATTTAGATCTGGTTCTAGAGACCCCAAGCTTAACCACTATGCTCTACTCCCTGAACTCTTCTAAATTTCCTGCAGCTCAAAGTCAACTAGCAATTTTGGCACATCAAGAATATACAGGGGCACCTGGGTGGCTCAGTGGGTTAAGGCCTCTGCCTTTGGCTTGGGTCATGATCTCGGGGTCCTGGGATTGAGCCCCGCATGGGGCTCTCTGCTCAGCAGGGAGCCTGCTTTCCCTCACTCTCTCTGCCTGCCTCTCTGCCCACTTGTGATCTCTCTCTCTCTGTCAAATAAATAAATAAAATCTTTATATAAAAAAAGAATATACATTGTTGTGTAATTGACAATGTCCCTATATTTTCTTAAAGATCAAGAGGTTTGTGTTTCATCAAGCTCCACCCAACGAAGTGCAAACATCTAAAGGGACAAAACTAAGGTATTTCAAGGAGTCTCATCTCTTCAAAACTTCAGAGTGATGGGCAGTTAATGGGTGCCACTGACACTGGTCCCGCAAAACTCCTCAGATGAAATGACTTCTTTGAAACTCAGTTAGTACTCTGATGCTTCTTCTTTATTTCTAGGTCAACGTAATGATCAGGGGCAATCATTCATTCTACCAGAAGGGGAAACCCTTATCAAATGTTGGCCTAGCCATGAAGTAGCCTTAGTCTTGGTGTATGCTGACATTTTATAATCATACATGTATAATCATACAATATTTTATCATCATACATCTATAAATCCTCTTATCCAACAAATCTTCCAAACATATTGAATTTCTGTCCTTATTCTTTGATGTACAACTTAAACACACACACACGCACACACACACACATTCTTTCTCCCTTTTGATGTGCTTATTTAACACTTTCCTCCTTCAATTTGGGTGTCTCTTTTATGACACTAACTCATCGTAACCCATCTTCCTTATTATTTGTTCTGTAGTTTTGGTACTTGTGTAATTTCATAATGTTCTTTTCGAGGGATTCATATACACTTTCATGTTCCTGAAGGCTAATACAATTCCTATAAGATAAAGCACACATTAAAGAAAAAAGATAATTGATCAAGAAACTATCCTTTCCTGAATGTTTTTAATCAGATCTCCTGTTTTTATTTCAGTTTTCAAACAAATGATTTTTATTTTCTACATACCTTAGAGAGTGTTAACCCCCTTGACTATTAAAGGCATTTTTGAAGTGTTTCTGCATAATTCATACTGAATGTAGTACTCAGAAGCTGGCACTATTGGGGTATGCATATTAATTATTCATATGCAAATTGAGAACCATGGGACCCAGCACAGCTGGAATATATAACTCTTGCTGCCTTTTCTAAAGTAGTACATTTCTTGTACCCTTGTGTTATTATTTCTTTATATAACATTTTCCAATTCACCCAAACAAATGTCTAATCATATTAAGATCTTAACTTTTCCATTAGCTAAAGCAATTATGAATGTGAGAAGATGGAAACTGTTAATATAAAACAATTACACTTTATGGCTCATCTTTTGCAGTCCCCAGAAGCAGAAATATATATCTTTTGGATGTTGATCTCTATGAACAGTGTATTTCAAACACTTCACCTTTAAGTCTATTTTTCTCATACTTGAGCACTTTTTATTTATACCCATTGATTTCCCCTTGAAGCAATATTTAGAGAAACATAATTCCAAACTAAAGATGCAATAAGGGTTCGCTTGTATATGACCTATATCACTAAAATCCTCATTTCCTTAGTTGTGACTCCTTCACTGGTGCAGATAAAGGGAATAAATATAGAGGCAGAGGGGTAATCATTAACAGCAGTGGTCTCAGGATACATTATATACCAAATATCAAAAGCATCCTCTGAAATAGATTCAGAGGTGAAACTCTTTGCTTGAACTTTGGAATTATCACAATCTCTCATTCTTAATGTAACAAGTCATCCTAGACCAAGGATCTCTGAGACAGGGAGGGATGTCAGGAGGTACTTTGATCTTGTGGCCCCTGGAAGGCTTACATGGCAATTATCAAATTGAAGTCAAGGACAACAAGAAAACATCAGTCAGGGATCTTCTGTTTCAAGAAGACATACTTAGAAAGATGCCACCATTGTTCTGAATTAATATCTCAGTTCATAATTCACTTCTGACTAAAACTATATGGAACGAATAAATCATGGGCATAAGAGGCACCAGCACAGGGGACAGAGTCGACGGTAATGTAATAGTGTTGTATGGTGACAGATGGCAGCTATACTTATGGGGAGCAGAGCATAATGTATAAAGAAGTTGAATCAATATGTTGCACAGCTGAAACTGATGTAACATTGCGTGTCAAGTATACTCAAAAAAATCTTTAGAACTATATGGAATTTTAAATTGAAGAACGTTGGTCTTTGGCAGCGATGTTGCTGTCACTACACTTGGTATTCATTTCCTCTCTTCTCAGGGTGCCTGTGCCAATTCCCCAGGCCTCCAGCCATTCATTTCCTCTCTCCCATCACCATTCTCCTATTAAAAGCTGTACTCCAGAAAGACCTACACTTAGGCATTTAGAGTAACAATCAGATTGAAATGTATCACATCTCCCAGGTCATTTTCACAGAAACAAAAGGCAAAGCCTTAGAAGAGAAAAATACTGGAGCTGCTGGAATTCCAAGGAGCAACATGCCTATGAGAGACATGTGTTATTTAGTAGAGCCTACAAAGTTGCTTCCTGCAGGGTGGATAACCACCCACCCATAAGACATGGTCTCTTAAAGTCTTGTTGATAAGACATAGGAAGATGAAGACCAGTAGTTCCACATTCCTAATACCCTAAACGTGATGAAATGTCACATAAATGGCTAATCATTAAATTTGGGAATCAAATATATTAGGTAGAGGACATGAAAGCAAGAAGCTAAATTAAAAAAAAAAAGTCTAAGCACAAAGATTATTCTAACTTGTCTCTTAACTACTACTTCCTTATCTAACACTGCGAGTGCCTTCATACCCAATAAGGCATCTTCTCTTTTTACTTAGAATGATTACCTAGTGCAGTCCTCCTTCATCAATTGAGAGTTAGATTCTACAACTGTCTTTAAACCGGACTCCTTGAGCCATCCTCTGTAACTTTATCAGAACTTCAGCAAATAACTTCAGAGTATGGCTCTTTAACAGAAAACAAAAATAAAAACAAATAACAACAAAACAACAACAAAAAAACCTACGTGGAATGAGAAATTAAAATAGAGGTGTACTGAACCGATATATATCTATATCTATATCTATATCTATATATATATCTCATTCTTGCTCTTGACTTTCCCATTGGTATTGTATTCTCAGGATTCAGATTGCAAGATCTGGAATTCCTGCACTGATGCTGGTTTCCAGTTACTATCTCTGAACATAGCCATTCTTTGGGAGGCCTGACATACATTTTCCAAAGTATCATATTCATCATCATATTCCCCTGATCAGGTGGTCATCTGTTTCCATTTATGCATGCCTGTTTTCAAGCTGTTGATAGTGCATATACCGCTAGTCGAGTCATGCTTTTCCACAGCTCCCTGTACTTTTCCCACAAAGACCCACTGTTACTCCAGTGAGAACAATTTCTTCAGGAAATCCCAGAGTTTTCTGGGATTTCAAAAATTCTTTTCTTCCACTTAATTTTTTCTTCTTTTTCTTCCCTTTCTTTAAAATTCTTATGCACTCTTCAGAAAGGATTATACTCATACACTTTTCTACATTTGTCTGGGCCCTTGCGGAACCCATAGTCTAGCTGGCTGGCTATTCGGTACTGCCTTCTTGCATATCTAAAATATGAATCGTTTCATATTTTGGGATCTTCCTTCCCTAACTACATTGTAAGTTAAATAAAGCACATTGGACAGGTTATCTTGGGAACACGTGTCTTTACCTCTACTTTTTTGAAGTCCATTAAATTGAAATTAGATAACTTAAAGAGATATATACTCATAAGGATAAAGAGAATGGGAGAAGGGAGGGCAATCAATAACTTTGGAAGATGGAATTGGCAGAATGGGTAAAATCAGAATCTGAGTGTTTGTATCAGAAACAGATAAGCAATAAGCTGACAAATGCTGTAGAGAGAATTGGAGGCACCAGGAACTTAACACTAGCATAATGGATTACATACTGGTTAAGGAGTAGTGAGATGCCTCAGATAGCCTCCGAAGGCCCATGTCACCAGGCAGCTCTCCTCCCTCATACCAGATGGAGGGACCTGGAGGTTTGTTCACTGCAACAACTGAACCAGATATACTCCATCCTTGTATCTGCCAGACAGTCGATACTGGAAACAACCACTTAGTTAATAAAGGAACTATATCAAACATTGAAATGAATCGTGACCTTCTTCATCGCCTTCTACAAATTAGAACCCAGATTGCTGGTATCCTCCCCCTCAGCACCTAAAAGTATATAATCACTATTTCTCTTTAATTCACAATCCTCCCCCACAAGTACAATGACATTTAGAGATATGGCAGTGAAACAGTAATTTTCTCAGTATTTCTTAAAAATGAATCAAAAGCCAAGGAGAATTTGAAATTTTGAGGAAAGCCTTCAGCATAAAAGACAGACACTAACAAATAAGCTGGAAAACAAAAGAAGAGATTACAGCAGAAACAAGGCAGAAAGCAGAAGACATCAAAATAAAATTTTAATTCATGTACTAATTTTTATACAGAATATTATAACAAAAAATTAAGAAACAGGGTAATTCTTCAGTCTCCTCTAACTATAATTGTCTCAATTGCTATGATAGTAATGTTCAAATAATATCTTTGTTTGCTTATCAAGTAAATGAAAGGTAAATTATTTCTCTTCCATTTTTATTGAATTAAGTCTGCTGTATAATTTCTTGCATATCTAGATATCAAGCAATTGTTGAGGGGCTTATTTAATGCTACTAAGAGCTTCCTTATAAAGCAAAACTCCAGCATTTTTCTAAACAATGCTCTGAGCCCTCTGAAGCAGATTCATTTCTGTTTCCTCTTTCTTGCTAACTAGCCTCACTTCCTAGAAGATCTGTCTTAGTGTCATTATGACCTCAGACCACTCTAATAGCATCTTTGCAACCCTCTGTTCAATTATTTCTTATAACCTGTTTTTTGAAGGAATATTTTAGAACACATATCACAAGTTAAAGATAGTTAAGTTATATATTTTTCTACACTGACACCCAGCTATCCTGCCAGGAACTTTACAGATGACAAACATAATAAATACCTCACTCTGGTTCTTCTTCAAGTTTCTGGATAGTCTAGAAACCAGCCTAAATTAAACCAGCACCAATTTTTTTGCTTATCATAATTATATAAGCCTTGACCATATAAAATTTGGACATTTTCAGTTCATTGTCAATGAATTCATTTTAATAGACACTGGGTTGAATTATCTCTCATCAAATCACATTATGGTTTTCTGATTTGGGTTAATCAAAGAGTAAAGAATAGTTTAATGTTAAGATTTCTTCTATGAAAAATGACTGTGCTCTTCAAGTATTTGGTTGGTGAGCAGCTTCCATGACATCCAGGCTTTCATGGAATTATACATTTACTACTTGGAGAGTCTAATCTTTGTTTTCTGATATGAGTTTAATAACACTCAAAAACCCTAGGGTTTAGTAATTGGAATTTGGTGTTATGCCCAATATGCCCAGCTAGCTCATCAGAAAGAATGAATGAAAATGCTTTACCTTACACGAACAGACACTTCTCCAAAGAAGACATACAAATGGCTAACAGACACATGAAAAAATGTTCATCATCTTTAGCCATCAGAGAGAATCAAATCAAAACCACACTGAGTTACCACCTTACACCAGTTACAATGGCCAAAATCAACAAGACAGTAAACAACAAATGCTGGAGAGGATGTGGAGAAAGGGGAACCCTCCTCCACCTTTGGTGGGAATGCAAGTTGGTGCAGCCCCTTTGGAAAACAGTATGGAGATTCCTCAGGAAATTAAATATACAGCTA
>CM052811.1:59470487-59482316 GCA_028533885.1 Nasua narica
GGTCTCACTTACGTGTGGAGTATAAAGAAAATCATGGAGGGCATCGTGAGAAGGAAGGGAAGGGCGAATGGGGGGAAATCGGAGGGGGTGATGAACCAGGAGAGACTGTGGACTCTGAACAACAAACTGAGGGTTTTGGAGGGGACTGGGTGAGGGGGTGGGCGAGCCTGGTGGTGGGTATCGAGAAGGGCATGTACTGCATGGAGCACTGCGTGTGGTGCATGAACAATCAATCTTGTAACACTGAAAAATTAAAATAAACATATTTGGGGAGAAAAAAAAAGAATAAAAGGGAGAGGAAACTGAAAAAAAAAAGAATTTTGCAAGAGAAAAGAATCACCATAAATGTGGATAGGTTTGTAACAAATTGGAGAATATTATTTCAATTTATTTTAAAGTATAAATGTATGGACTAATTATTCAATTTGGCCTCAAGTTGATTTTCTGTTTGGTTTGGTTTTCATTATTCCTGTTATTGTTATTGAAAAATAAATTGATTAAAAATTCATAAAAGTTTTGAAAGTGATGATTTCAAAGGGACATACCCTACAGAAACTATAATTATAAAAAAATTATTGACAAAATGGAATGACATTCACATGAGAGAATACAAATTATTAAGGAAACAGAAAAAAGCCTTCAGAAAATATATAAATTCAGGTTAAAACTTGCAATATGGCAAAAGTATCTTTGTACAGCGGCTACTTGTATAACTAATTGAGAAAAATACGGTGTACTTAATAATAATTTATATTTATTATTTGTAGTGGGTAAGTAATTTGTAGTGAACAATCTTATTTATTCTTTGAAACCACCCAAGAGGTAGGTGATATAATTCCAGTTTCAAAGTCTAAGTGGCCTGCTTCCTACACTTGTTTTTAGCCAAGGTGTTACATTGGTTGGTTATCACTGATAGAAAACAATATTAAGCCTCTCCTTGGTGTCAATTATTTTGTTTTTTAAGATAGAATAAATCATTAATTTAAAAGAAAGAATTCTGAAAATATACCCAAATGAAAAGAAGAATTACTTAAAAATTGGGGCCCAGGTACACCTTTTCAAATAAGATAGGATGCTCAGACCCCATGAGGTAAAAGAAAATCATATTTGACAAAATAATAGTTTGATATTTTGAGTATCAAAGGATGTACTGGACAATAGAAAAAGTAAAAATAAGAGAAATTAGCAAAAGTAAAAGTTATAAATTTGAAAATCTGTTTTTAAGGGAAAATAATAAAATGGCAAATATCTTCCTTATATATCAATTCTTCTACATTTTTAAAAGAAACTTTTCAGGGACGTCTGGGTGGCTCAGTTGGTTGAGTGGCTGCCTTTGGCTCAGGTCATGATCCCAGCATCTTGGGATCGAGTCCCGCATCAGGCTCCTTGCTCCGCAGGGAGCCTGCTCCTCTCTCTGCCTCTGCCTGCCTCTCTGCCTGCTTGGGTTCTCTCTCTGTTAAATGAATAAATAAAGTCTTTAAAAAAAAAAAAAAAGAAACTTTTCAGTAGAAACAATAAAAGTTGTGAACAAGCAAGTCAAAAAGGTGAATATAATTCAGTAATAAACAGTTTAAAATTTGCTCAGCATTATTAATACTCAGGAAAATGAAAATAAATCCAACTAGATACCATTTTTTCTCACTAGTTTAAACAAATTTTGAAAGAAAAATTAAGATCACTACTTGGGGCATACAAGCACTTTCATACATTGCTGACAGCAGCAAGGACCTTAAGGAAATAAAAGCAGCAAGAGCTGGTAATTTTAAATATATACTCTTTGCCATGCATTCCTGTATTTTTAAATCTATCCTGTATTTTAAAACACTTAGACATAAGCACATAAACCTAATTACTTAGACTGGCAAAAAATCTGAAATAAACACTTCCATTAATATGAAAATAGTTATATAATTAATGATATATTATAAAATCTTATACAATAATTAAAATAAATATATGTTTTCCCAGGAAATGCCCAGAGAAAATTGTTAGATGGAAGGTGGTCTTAGACTGTATTTAAAAATGTACAAATGTATATAACATGTGTGTATGCATATACATGCATACATATTTTTCACATCCTTAAAGGTTTTCTCTGTCTAATTTGTGACTTATCTTAGGTATATAGGCAATTTAACTTCCAATTACTGGCTTAACATATGGTGGTAGATAAGGGGCTATAGAAGAGAAATACAAAGCCAAAGAGGTAGGAAAGCAATCTAGGATAAGAAATGTCAACCGCCTCAATGTCAGGCCATTCAAACAGAGAAAAACATCAGGTAACTCACACACTTAGAACGTAAGGATTCTGAGAATCTGAATTTTCTGGTTAATTAAAGTTAGTGTAAAATTCCTTTTAAGGTGTAACAGAGTTAAAAATGTTCCAGACATGTGCATTTCTCTTACTGTCTTAAAAATGTCATAGAAAGCCTTTAATATTTGGTTGGGGTTTCTTAAGATCTTACAATGCTTATGTTTATAAACATAAATGTTGCTTATGTTTATAAATATAATTTTTCTAACAGATGTTACAGCTATAGACATGAGTGTGAAAGAACATAGATTAAATACAACTGAGCCCTATGCCATAAAAGAGGGTATTTGGGGTCTTGAAGTTTTAGTAGAGTCCAGACAGTTGAAAGCTCAACAGTTGTGATTGTCAATGTAGTTACATGTCACAATGTAACTGCAGAGTTTTAAATATAGATTAAAAATAGAGCTTTAAATCCAATTGTTCAGACCTTAATCTCCCTCTCCTGAATTAGATAAAACTGAGACGTGTAGAATCCCAGTAATGTATGTTTTTCAAAACTCTCGGTGAGTCAGATATGCTTACTTTGTTAAGAACAGCTCATTTCTTCAAGTACTTCCAAATGATAGGAAATTAGGTCCCAGAGGTGCTGAAAATGAGACAAGGACTGTTTCTGTACTCTCAACCCATTTAGTCATTTAATAATTCGTTTTAGGTATTTTGCTTTTATTTGAATGTTGAGGTACCCACGTTCTAAGTGTTATGACTCAGCAAATCAGTGTTGTTTTCTAAATCAGTGGTGCTTTCATGCTTTCAATGATGCGGCATCTACACAAACATCAACACAGGTGAACACAAACATTCCCATCCTACATCTTCTGCTTCTACTCAAATCAACATCTCTGATCACATGCACTAGTTCTGTTTCCACTACTAGCTGTTTTTCCTCTCTTTGCCCCTCCCCTTTCAGACATTGCGCAAGACCCTGCACTCTTCCTCAATTCTCATATTCACACCCGCTCCCTCTATTTGGCTAACTCCTGCTCCTGCCTTAGGTCTTCCCTGAAGTGTTACTTTCTGGATAAGGTCTTCCCTGTCACTGGATTAAATTAGGCCCCACTGCTCTGCACAGTAATTTTACCACCCCTCATCAAAATATACATCTGACACTTGGAAGCTCATATTTGGATCCCTATTATACAGTAATTCATGAGTTAAGTGGTTGTTTACTAATCATCTCTGCTTCTGTACCAATCAACTAGTTAATAGAAATCAGCAAAGTAATTCCAAACACATTTCAGTATTATGGTAATATCCTGAGAAATTTTCCCAAATTGACAGAATAAGTAATTTGATGTGTATTTTAATTGACAACTAGATAGATGGCTGATGGCAATTCCTAGGAATAGAACACATTCAGAAGTTGAGACAGCAAATTTACTTGCATTATGTGCCCCCTGCCCAGCACGACATGGCCCCAATCTACCTTTCTAGGTTTCCACAGAAATATCCTATATATTCTTTTGGTCCTTACTCATTTGAATTAATTTTAATTTTTGGTGCCTAAGTATGCCTTTCACTTTTCACCTTTGCAATATGTATTCATCCAAATCTGGTCTGAGATGACTGGGGTGTTTTCTCCCCAAACCCTCTCCTACCTCTCATATCAAATTCTCTACTTTTGTCTATCAATACCTTTATTTTTTAATGTCAAGGACAGCACTGGACTCTTATACATCTCTGAATATAATTCAGTGTTCCATAAGATTGTTGGAATGGAGGAAGTTAAACTCTTTAAGTAACACTTGATATGAGTAGCAGTCGTGATTTTTTTTTAATGATCACTTACAATCTGCTCTAAAAACAAAGTACTTTGTGCCTCCCCTTTTCCTTTTGTGTACTAAGTTCTCCGGAAGGGCAGGAGAAACTTATCTTATTAATTTCTCCACTCCTCGTATAACCCAGACAATGTCTTGCAGTAACAGTACTTCACTCTGTAGCTAAATACAATTACTTTGATAAGGAAGGATCTTATTCCTTGGCAAATAATCCTCTTTCGAATATGGAAGATATTAGTACAGTTTATAAAAACTGTGAGAAAAATAAGAATACCATTTAGAAAACCATTGAATTCTTTCAGAGTGCCAATGTCTGTTCAGGCCTAAGGAATTTGTGCTTCCAAAAATAAATCAATTTCCTAGTTACTTAATGGAAATGCAAGGGAAAATATTAATGCATTAACAGAGTTGAGCAGAAAATTTCAAAGTAAGTTTAATTCAGTTCAAATGGTTGTTACACACACACACATGCACATAACACACAGGAAAAGTTAAAAATTGCCATAAAGTTTTTTTAAAAATGTAGTTTATTTGCATCTTGGAAAAGCTTTTTGACGTTGCTGGGAAATCTTCCTACTAGACAATGTATGGTTTTTTGGAAGAACAGATAATAGGATTGTAATTATAATCAAATAATCTTAAGAACATGAACAGAAATGGCACCTCAAAATATTAAAGTTTAAACAAATAAAATTTCCAATTAAGAAGTTATGAGTTACTGGTCATGTATACATGAAACCCAATGTGCCTGTTTAAATGTGAAAATATTCAACTAATTATCGAGGCACATTGTTTTCAGGATGCTATGAAACTGGTTTGTTTTGGCTGATGGCCTATTGACATCATGTGAGCACAGATTAAATGTCATAAAAACAAATATAAGCAATTTTTTCAAGGTAGAAAAAAGTATAAAGGCAAGGTAGAAAAAAGTCTGAATCTAATAATGATTGAGATTCAGAAATCAGCAAAGTTACATCTTAATTAGTAGGCAAGCAGGAAGGAATTTAAAATGAATAGCTTATGGCAAATGCAAAGTACACTGACTGACAATAAAGATGAACAATTTCTCTGAAAGACTATTACCTAAGGAAAATGTAAAAAAATTTATCATGAAGTTATATAGACTTGTCAAATAAATAAAAATATATGAATCATATAGTTTTTGATTATTCTGACTTGAAACGGTTAAGGATATAAAGCAAGTACTATCCCTGTGCATAATGGTCAGTTATTTAGGGCCTGATATTGACCCACATGGATTTTTCAATATTCTATTTTCACATTTTTCTGGCAGTAGTGTTCTAAATCTTCTATGTCTGCTGATCTGAAATCATGTTTACTACTTTATTTTGTAAAGATTATCAAATAATACCTAAAACACAGTTAAGACTTAATACGTCCTTGGGAATGAACAAAAGTTGTTAAGCATTACCTTGAAGAAAACATTACTCTTAGACTTTCCAAATTCTCAAATTTATAACTTCATGGAGAATAGCCACAGCTTCTACTGTTATTGTCTCTTCTACTATATAAGTTGTTTGGTTAAAAAAAGGAATCCTGGTTATTGACTTTAAAAAAGGGGGAGAGAGGCCTTTTAAAAGATATAACACAGTATTTTTCTGTTATTCATCAGAGTCGTAGGAAGAAGGTATAAAATGAAGACAAGTGTCAAAGGCAGATGCCTGAGGTCTTTCCTAGCTTCACGACCTTGGAAAATTAATAACCTCTTAACATACATTTTAAAAAAATGTAACTAACAATTCCTACTTTGTACTAATATTGTGATTAAGATAATGTAGAATGGAAGCTAGAATTGTGATTGACATATGGTAGGAGATTAAAAAATTGATTTTGTTTAGTATTTAGTAGTATTAATAGACACTTTTTTTTCAAGAAGTATTGAATGAGTTTTGTCCCACATGACAGTGACTGGTAGAGAGGCATAGGATCTTGTATTTGAAACACCACTGACGCTGTATCTAGACTGAAATCTGCATGGTTCATAAAGGGCTGTGGCAACATGAACGCAATATATATTTTGTTTTTGTTGAAAAGTTGTTTGATTTGCTTAAAGTGATTTAACACTTTCATAAGTAGAAATAAGTTCTCTTACTTTTGGATTTGTAGACATTCAGGATGGAATGCTATTTTTGTTAAGACAGACGTCACCAACGTAACTGGAAATGATGGACATATATGAGACAATTGATACAGTATATCTGAAGATGGACGAGTGCATGTGACCATCAGTCACACCTAAAATAAAACAGTGTATCTGCTATAGATGGAGTTTAAAGTCTATTAGACCAAGTGACATTGCTATAAATCTTGGTAAAAGAAAGGTATTATTACAGTTACTTATTTCTATAGTTACCTATTTTAAGAAATATTTGAAGCAATGTGTTTGATAAATTTAAGTGAAGGAAATTGGCCAGACCCTGAAATGAGTTAACATACTGGTAGTTGCACTCAAATAGGAATAAGGGCAAAGTAAATAGCATGCTTTTTTCCTTTTGACTTTGCTTTACAATTGAACTGGTACATTCTAAATATATACTTTCATTAGCAGCTGTACACTAATTTAGAATTTTTTAAACTATGTATAAGTTTGATTTATAAAGACTGAAATAATATAGTTATATCTTGAATAGTCCCTGGAACGTGAGACCTTTAGTCTTCAGGCAATGCAGTATTAATTCACCAAATACTTAGATGTTCCTCTTAAGTTCCAGGTACTATTCTATGTACTTGGATTGCAACAATGAATGAAATAGATACCTTCACTGTGGAGCTTATATTCTGAAGTGGGAGCAGATAATAAAATTAAATATAATAGAAAAGTAAATTATGTAATGTATTTGAAGGTAGTAAGTGCTACGGGGAAAAAAAAGGAAAAAATAGAAGAGAGTAAGGAGTAAGTTTCAACATTAAATAAAGTGGCTGGATTAAGCTTTGTTAAGAGGAGAGATGTGAAGGAAAACTTGATAGATGTGAGGAAATTAGCTATTTCATATATTCTTGACAAGCTTTCCAACTGGAAAGAAGAGCTAGAACAGGCGACCTATAACTAGAGTATACCTCGCATTAAAGGGTCCAATGTGGCTGTGGCTGGAGCAGAGTAAGGTAGGTGGAAGCCGTAACAGATAAAGTCAGGGAGACAGGGGGCAGGCCCTATATCTAATCTATCTATCTATTTATTCCTATATATATATAGTTTTGTTTCAATTTATATATTTAAGAGAGAGAGACAGAGCATGAGCAGGGGAGGATCTAAAGGAGAGGGGGAAGCAGACTCCCCGCAGAGCAGGGAGCCCAATTCAGGGCTCAATCCCAGGACCCTGAGATCATGACCTGAGCGGAAGGCAGATGCTTAATTGACTGAGCCATCCAGGTGCCCCAAGGGCCTTGGTTGTTTATGGACTTTGACAACAAGTGGGTTCTGAGCAGAGTAGTGACATGACGTGGCCTGATATTATAAGCGTCATTTGATCTTCTATGTTTGGAACACATCAGTGAGGAACAAGAGTAAAAGTTAGAATAGCTAGGAGTCTATTGTAATGATTAAGGCAAGATATCCTGGTGGCTTCAATGAGTAGCAGGAGAGATGGCAAGGAATAGATGGACTCTAAACATATTTTAAAGTCATAATTAACAGGGCTTTACTGAAAAATGTAATGTGAGACATAAGAGAAAAACATCAGGAAAACTTAATGTTTTTGATCCAATCCAATCAGTTAGAAAAAATGAGTAACCTTTTCCCATATAAGGATGGCTATGCATGGAATACTTTTTTTGCACATCAGGAATTCAGTTTTAAACTGGCTTTTAGTTAATTAAATATTCTATTAGATAGTTTCAATTTTAGTTAGATATTCCAAAGAGGACTTGGAGAGACAGTGGATATACGAGCCTGGCATTTGGAAGTGAGGTTTGATCTGAAAATATAAATTTGTAAGTAACTGACAAGTAGACAATGTTAAAGCCATGAGTTTGGGCAAGACCGAAAGATAATGAGTATAAATAGAAAAGATAAGAGGAATGGTTCCTAGAGCTTTCCAAACTTTGAAAGTTGTTATCCTACCCTTGCTTCAGAGACCTTGTAAAGTAGAAATATAATATTATTCTAAGTGTATAATATTTACCATTTGGATATTATGTATAGAATACAATTTCTGGATGCAGTTATAAGGTGATTAAGTCTTCATAGGAAGGACTGTCTTTTGTTTTGAGGTGATGTACTTTCTTTTTGACTTTTCTGTTGAAAACAAATCTTCTTATATATCTTTATCTAGAAGTCTTACTCATTGTGGAAGTCCAAATGCCTATAACCTACCACACCACTCATTTGCTATTTACCACACAAGTGTAAACACATATATACTCTGTTAGGGTAAGTAACCCACAGCGCAGTGGGTGAGGAATATTTACAGGAGAATGCATGTTAAAAGCAAATGAACCTGAATATAAATATACACTTTCCTGAGTTACCTTAAACAACTTATTTAGCCTCCTCAAGCCTTAGATTTCTTAAGTATAAAATGAAGATACTGATAAGGCGTTTTCTGATTTGTCATGAGTATTAATATTAGTGGATGCTAAGTCATTGAGAGGCTGTTTTTGCTTCTATTATTTTACCATGCTTATTAGCATTTATTCATTATTCTATATTCAATTTTTACCTGGTTTGGTGTCTGTAGCTCTGGTTTTTAATTATTTCTTTTAAAAATATACCTACATGATTTAGGGTCATTTTTGATAAAACCTTTTTTTTTTTAATATACAGAATTTATTTTTTCCCAGCTCACCTGGGCAAGAAGCAGTGAAATCTACTATATTTAGCAGTTATTTTCAATGTCAGTATAGATGACCTTCACAAATGTAAATTTTTCTCAAAACCGACTTTCTACTTTTCCCCTAAAGACAAACATTACCTTGACTTCAACTTTTCTGTATATTTAGAAATTATTACAATAAAGTGATGAGGAAAATAATCTATAATCCTTGAAAATAATGGGCAATTCTGAGTTATAGGAATAGAAGTTTGGCTGATACACAAAGAGATTCATATTCTCTTATTTGACTGACTATTGGAGAGTCTTTAGAACAGGAGTGGTAAGATTATGGCTTGGCTGCATTGCACTTCCTCTCCATAAAGGATGGGAAGAAAATAAGAGAACTTAGGGACCTCCCCTCATCTGGAGTCAGTGTGTACTGTCATCCTCACAGTGGGGGTGTCAGTGCTGTCTGTCACAACAAAGTCATCTGAGGATGGGTCTTACAAAGTAAAGTCAGTGGGGCTGGGATTGCTAAGCCAGCACTTCTCCTGAGTGGTTTCCTTTGCTTCAAGCCTTTTACATTTTTCTGAAAAAGAGGCTACTCTGCAGAGTTCTTCCCTTCTAAAGATATTCTCCCAAGATGGGAAAAAAAATATAATCACATAATTATTGCCTATTAATTTAATCATCCATCCATTCCTCTGATAAGTGTCGCTAAAAACTTAACATGTATCAGGGACCTCACCCTGAGCAAGGGAGACAGAAATCAAACAAACTGGGGACTTTGCGCTATGGATATTTATTCTCTATTGTGGAACTTAATGGAATCTGAGCACTAAGGAAGCACAAGTGAGATTCAAACAATTCAAGTGGGATTGCATCTTAGGAGACAGGGTCTAAGCTGAGTCCTACTGGTTAAAAAGAAGTTGCCCAGGTTAAGAGGTAAGGAAGATGAGAACCTATTCCAGGCAGAAGAAGTACAAGCATGACAATAAAAAAAATCCTGGCACATCCATTGGTCACGGAGGCTTGTCAAGTTTTATTAGCATTCTCCCCAGTGCCTAACATTATAGGCAGCCTGTAAAATACTACTGCAGCTACAGGGGCAGAATTGCTCATGTTTGTACCTTCAGCCTCCGGTTTAAATACACTGCCTCCTTTGCAAGCCCTTGGCTTCCATCCTACTACTCGTAAGTGGATCCTTTCTCTTTCTTACCTCTTCAGAGAGAAGACTTATGAAAATAGTAGTTTGGGTTTGTATTGAGCTCCTATCAAAACTACTGTCTCTTAATTTGCCTCTCATTTGCTATAGGTCTCTCCAATGCCCTGTGGCCCAAGAAAAACTCTTATTCTGCTCAGATTGCCAAGAAAATGCACATAGATTAAAGCCTCAATACATACACCTTCGGTATTTAAAAAAGAGACATCATCATTCTTTGAGGGGTCTTTAGTTGTTCCTCTATCTGAAAATAATGAAGATATTATAAATACTATTCTAGTTTTTTTTTAAAGCAGGATACTACCATCTCACTTTTTGTGCCTAACTGCAAATAGGCACATAGATAGATAGATAGATAGATAGATAGATAGATAGATAGATAGATAGATAGATAGACTTAACCAAAATCTGTAGGATTATGTTCCTAAGCTCCAATATCAGGTATCTTGGTTTACTGCCCTTTCGATAAATAAGTGTAAACTAGTTCTCACTGAAAGACAACTTTCAATAGTATGGACAGAATTGTCTTACTCTAGAGGATTAGGGTGGTCTCTTTTAAATTACAAGTGATAAACTTGAGACTGTCATGATAATCCAGAATCCCAGGGCTCTCCAATGACAAAATGAGTCATTTTCATACACCAACTTTTTACTGTGGGACTTCATCAGATGCTCCGTGATGGCAAGAGGAATAATGCAAATTGTTAGAAGGACAGGAAAATTGAAAAATGCCCCAAACT
This sequence comes from Nasua narica, assembly GCA_028533885.1. Classification (NCBI taxonomy): domain Eukaryota; kingdom Metazoa; phylum Chordata; class Mammalia; order Carnivora; family Procyonidae; genus Nasua; species Nasua narica. Next base: position 59,481,311 of record CM052811.1, read on the forward strand.
CATAAGGCTTTCACCAGTACAAGGCATAATGCTGGGAGCAAGAAGTATGGGCAGAGAAATAATCATAACATATGCCAGGTCTTCAGACTGTACTGTAGAAGACAACCATAGGCTGAACTTCCTGAGAAACAGAAAGCCACGGGAAAGGATGGAAAGCAAAGAGAATTCCCCCAGAAAGTTCTTTGACTTTCTATTGTCTATAATAAGAAGGACACAGAGAAAGAGATATTAAGAGATTTAGAGATTGAGAGAGGCAAAGAAATATCTTTGGAGTTTTAGAAAACTGGTAATTTGGGAGTAAAAAAGTAAAGATTTCTCACTAGTGCTCACAACCCAAGGCCTGATAAAGCAAAAGTTTTACTGCTTTAAGATCTTTGAACTAGAAATGAGCTGAATCTATCTAATAAATCCGATACTGAGCTCAAACACAGATAAAAATGATTCCATCCCTTTCATTAGCAGCCTGATAGAGCAAGAGTCATGCTCTTTGATAAGGAAAAATTACATTTATTTTAGTTTCTACTCATTCTTTTAAAATGGAAAGATAGATTTTGACAAAAATATATCTTTTGAGATACACAAGGAAGTAGGATAAAGTCTTCTTCCTGTATCTTCACAAGGCAGAAGGAGAAGAAAACTCTGTGTCCTCTGTTTCACAAGGGCATTAATCCCATTCATGAGGTTCCACCCTCGTTACTTAATTACCTCCCAAAGGTCCTGCCTCCTAATACCATCACACTGAGAATACTTAGGATTTCAATATAATGGGTTTTGGGGGAGAGCATGAACATTCAGTGGAAAACAGTAGTGTTTATAGAGAAAATTATAACATTAATAGGATATATAAGAAGAGATGAAATCTTTTAAATAAAAAGTTTTAAGCATCTACTGTAAGAAGCTAGAGAAAAATAAAAATACACTAAGTCTAAAGTACATAGAAGAAAGCAATAAATAAACATAAATGTAGAAATCAATAAAAAACAGATTAAAATAGAATAAAATATTT
>CM052811.1:59482816-59505281 GCA_028533885.1 Nasua narica
ACACCCCTGGTCTCTTTATGATCTCGCGGGTCCTGAAACCACTCTGTTCCCGCGAGGGCCAGACCTCTGGCCTAGCCTCTGGAGCAATGTCCCTCAGCGGAGCAGACTCTAAAAGTTCCGATTTTGTGCTCCGTGGCTCTGCGGCTGCAGGGAGCCGGCCCCTCCCCCCGCAGTCTCTCTTCCCGGCGCTTTGGAATCACTTTTCCAAATGTCCTACCTTTCCGAAGGTGGTCGATTTTCTGCTCCTAGAATTGCTCTTCTTCCTCTCTTCTCCCTCCTGTTGAGTATGCTGGCTTTTAGAATGATTTATTAACTATCTAGATGAACTTCTGGGATCCGACTCTATCTCAACCTCCTACTTCTCCGCCATCTTGCTCCTCCTCCTGTCTCAGTTTTTTAATCTGACTTCAATTTTCTTATGACTGGTACTTTCTACTCCTATGGTCTCTGTTAATGGACATCATTCAGCTTATCTGTCATTACTCTGTGGCTTGTTCTCCATGACTAATTTCCAACTCTTTACAAGATTGGATTGATGGCTTTGTTGGTATCTATCTAATATAGAGAAACCTAAACTGGGCATATTTCTAATGTCAGGTCATCCCGTGCCCTTGGTAAACTTAACGATGGCTGCCATTGCTACAGTGCCCATCCTTTGTCTAATTAATCATGACTTGGATAGTATTGTGGCATGTAAGTTATTCGAAGAATCCTTTCCTGTATGATATATAAATGCAGAGGTTGTACATGTTTTTATTACTGAGTATTGTCACTCAATGAACTCTAGCATGATGTATGTTCCAGCTAAAAGGTAGGAAATATGATTGTTTTTTGTTCCTTTATCATCAAAAGAATGCTGTGTTTTTAAAGTGATAACAGTAACATTTTAAGCAATATTTATATTGCATTTTAAACTTTAAAATATTTTAAAATTTTTGCAATTTACCTCTCACAACAATTCTAGCATTATTTTTTTCATTATTCAGATGAGGTATTTGAGACCCAAGGCATTCTCTGGTTTTGACACCACCCAGTTTGAACATGTAGGTTAACGTCTAGCTCCAAACATTTTCAATAGGGCCAAAGTACCTTTTATTTTATCTTTTTAAAAAATTTTATTTATTTATTTGACAGAGAGAGAGACAGAGAAAGAGGGAACACAAACATGGGGAGTGTGAGAGGGAGAAGCAGGCTTCCCGCTGAGCAGGGAGTCTGATATGGGGCTTGACCCCAGGATCATTCACTGAGCTGCAGGCAGATGCTTAGCCCACTGAGCCACCCAGGTGCCCCCAAAGTACCTTTTAGATCACAAAGTTATCCATGTGTCAAGGGAAACCATGTGTTAAGATAAGTCAGTTTTTCTCTGTGAATTGTATAGAACAGATATGGAACTAAAGCGACTGAAGGTAAATAAACACATCTTCATCCCAATATCTTTTTTTTTTAAAAAAGAATTTAATAAGAAATATTACTTATTTTCAGCTGAGTCAATTTTCTGATGTAGTTCAAAACATGTCAGTATTTACCAGAAATTGTGCTTAAGGTTTTATTACAGGCAGAGATGATTAATTCTTTGGGACCTATTTTAATCATTCTCTTTTTGAAGTGAAGTGACAGTCTACATATTATTCTAAAGTCTCTGCTTTACATAAAGTTGTAGTGTGGAGTTGAATGAAAAATTGGCAAAAACATCACAAAATGTAAATGAAAAGGGCCTATTTCTTTCACAGGCAGAATTACAGTTTCAAATGGTTATATTACTTCAAATACAGAATACATGGGATTCATTTTTTGAAACTATATTGAGACCTTGCCACAAGCAAAATAATAAATTTTTCACCCTGCAGAAGCTTGTTAGCTAAACTTTTACCATAAGGTTCGTGTAATTACCCTGTAGATTACTGTTCAGATACAATAGGGAGGCTACACTTTTCTTCTAATTGGCAGCTATTAGAGCTGCCACAAGACAGGATAGCTGTGATCCAGTTAACATTTTAACAAAGATGGGACTTTTTGTCTGCTTTTGCTATATTTCCATGGGCTTCCACACCTTGCATTTGGAATTGTTCTTAAGTCGTATTTGAGAATATCTCATTCACATGCCAACCATAATCAGCACCCATTTCACATCTGGCTGTCTCTGCTGAAATGACGGAATCCTGCAGTAATCCTGCTGATACTATCTGCTAGAAAAGAGCAAGGTGTAGACAGTAATTGGTTATTGTGAGTAAGAGGATCTGTTCCAGGTCATCTCACACAAAATATCTCAGAAGACCCTTCTCTTCCATTGCCTTTTAATCTTCTGCTAGTGATTTAACCTTTCAGACCAATATATGATTTGACTTTTCCCCGTGTCCATCTTCTTCATGAAATAGAATGAAAGTATTCCATATAACTGAAGGCGAACTTTAATCCATTGGAGTTGAAAGCAAAGTGGGTTTATGCCATGCAATTATTGGACTGTAAGCACGAATCAGAAGCCACTAAGCTTCATTGCACCTGAAGCCAAAATGGCTTGACTGACCCACCATTAGGAGCACATTCCCTTTGAGTTGTTTCCTATATCGGGTATTGTTCTAATTTGATCCATCCACATTACCTCCCTCCTATGTAGGGTAATTCCTTGCCCAAAATGGGACATCTATTAAATCCATCTTTGAAATCAAAAACAGTGTCATTTTCTTACGGTCATTTTCCTTCTCTCAATTTCCTATTAAGACATGTAATGATTTTATGACTGTCTCCAGTCTATGATACCCTTCTTTCAGAAAGGGTTTATTATAGGTCATGTAAGCAACTGTTAGAATGTAATTTTATGAACTTTCTCAGCTACATCTTCATTTGAAATGTTATTTTAACTGTGTCCTAAAAGATTTACCTCTATTAAAGAAATCAGGGAATCTGAACTTAGTGAGCTAGAAGGAGTAGGATGGAGAAAAGAGAGAGAGGGAGAGAAAGAGAAGGAATAAGAACATAAAACCCTGGACTCAAAGGCTGTTTAGCTGTTTATGTGACTCTTGATTTCACTACATTCCCACTGGGACCAGTACCCCAAACTCTCACAGCTGGTTGAGGTTAGGGTCTCAGCTCAGTGTACAACCTTGCTATGGGACAAAGAAAAATGGTCCGTGTGGACATAGAAGCTCAAACCCTAGTTTGTTTGTTTGTTTGTTTGTTTTTAAAGATTGCATTTATTTATTTGAGGAAGAGACATCACAAGTAGGCGGAGAGGCAGGCAAGAGAGAGGGGGAAGCAGGCTCCCTGCCGAGCAGAGAGCCCATGACCTGAGCCGAAGGCAGAGGCTTTAATCCACTGAGCCACCCAGATGCCCCACCAAACCCTAGTTTTGTCAGTACTTCATTCTGAGGTAAGTGGATACACTACAGAATTTTAAAAAAAAAAAAAGTTATAAAATCCACAAAGTTAAAAAAAAAAAAATCCACAAAGTTAACAGAGGGTTATCTGCTGTTGTTCTAAAAAATTAAAACCATTATTTACAAGGAGTAATGCATTTGAAAAGTTTCCTGCTCCAGAACATTTATCTACCTCCCCTCATTCTTTTCTATTTTTATCTATCTCTCCCCCACTACCTTCCCCTTCATTCCCCCTTGCAGTCTTTACTGAACATAATATTTTTATAAACTTCCTTTGACTTTATATATTTAGAAATATATATGTGGGGAATTGATGACAATATGAGAAATAGTGTTGTAAATATTCAGAGTAATCAGAAAATAGTCACCCAGGGTAGCATTTTTCATGTTAAGCAACAACAAGACAGGTGGCCTTGTTAAATGCCCACTACTGGTTAATGAAATATGAGATTGATTGTGAAATGCTTGGAGGGCCCACTAAACAGTCTCCCCTCAACTACTCAAGGGAGGGCAAGAAAGTACTTTCTGTATCTCACAAAACAAACTGATTAATTTTTAACCAGAGACTTTTCCTCCTGTCTCTCTATGTTTATGCAGCCCAGAAGAAAGACTTTCCTCTGATGTAATAGTGATATCACCTTACATTTACGTAGTGCTTTATGTTGTATGATATATTTTAAGATGAACTATCTCACCTCTCTTAATAGCCACCTACCCTGTAAGGCTAGTGAGCAGAGGCTCATTCTCTTTAATTCATAGGTGGGACAACAGAGGGAAAATGAATTTATTACTATTTATCATTTGTTAGGACTAAGATTAGGACCTGCTATTTTATTCCAGCATCTGAGTATTGGTTTGATATTTGTTTAGGTGAAGTTGTCTAAACTGAAGAAATTATTTGCTATAAATAAAAGTTAAACATTATTTAAATTAAATAAAAAAACTGGACCTACATTTTGATATAATTTGTAATTATATATATATTTTTTAGGTTACAAATAATAAGCATGATAATGATCATTTGGGGGAGATGAGAAGTATATTTTTAATGGAAATCAGAAAAATATAATTTCCAATGGATAGAACTTTGAGGTTACTTACCAAAATTGATCTAGTTTTCTTGGTTTTAGTAAAATTTGATGGGTGTTCTAATAATATGGCCCTATTTGCTACTGAATTTATAGATTTGGGAGTCAAAGCTACTTTATTTAAAAACATCTATTCTGTGGTTTATCTGTTCATTTCCTGTAGTAGTTAGCTATTACTGTGTAACAAAATATTCTAAAACAGTGATTTAAAACAACCATTTTCATAATTCTGTTATTTGGCAGTTTGGGATGGATTAAGCTATGGATTTCTCCTGGTCTCAGTTGGGTTCGCTCAAATATGGGCAATCAGCCGCCAGTTTGGTGAGAAATGCCTGATCCATATTTACCTTAGTTCCACTAGTCTCTTCATCTCTGGCAGCCAGCCAGAGACTGTTCCCAAGGTTCTGGTTGGGGGGATAAGGAGTGGAGTGAAGAGAAAGAGAGAAAGTAACCATGCAAAATTTGCAGAGTCCTAAACTCACACTTTCATTCTACTGCATTCTTACAGTCAATTTAAGTCCCAACATCATGCCAAGTTCAAGAGTGGAAAATAGGCTCTGACTCTTGTTGGGAAGAGTATCATAGTTACAGTGCAAAGGGAGGGAAGATTTTTGCAATTTATCACCTTATCTGTTTACTTATTTTTGGTTTTTAGCAGATTATTGTTTGAGTTTGATAAGGTCATTGGTACAACTATTTCAAATTCTTCCAAGGACCTAACTGGTATATATGCTATACACACACACACACACACACACACACACGTGTGTATATATATGTATACATATGTATATATGTCACGTATATATATGTGTGTACATATGTATAAATATATATTTATATATTTTATATAAATATATTTCAATTAAATATATTTAATTAAAAGAAGACTCAAATTTTCTGAGATCTAAAATAATTTGATTTTACACTAGGGCCATTTTAGAATTTTAGAATGTAATATGCAATGAAATTGTTTATTTTATTTTTTCATTTTTTAAAGATCTTATTTATTTATTTGACAGAGACAGAGAGAGGAGGAACACAAGGAGAGGGTAGATGGCAAGGAGTGGGAGAAGGAGAAGCAAGCTTCTCACTGAGGAAGGAGCCCAATGCTGGGCTTGATCCCAGGACCTTGAGATGATGACCTAAGCTGAAGGCTGACACTTAATCTAGGTGCCCCAAAATTGTTAATTTTTAAATAAAAAAAGCAGCCTACTGACAGTAAATCTTTCTACATAGATAGATTAATGACAATTACTCATGGTTCCAATTCATATGGATCCTGAAAATATTCCTCAGGAAATCACTTTTCCTGTGTGTGTTGCAAGTAGATATTCAAGTAGATCTTGTTTGCTTATCTCACTTAGTCCTTTAAAGTCCTCTCATAACTGGAACGTTGGAGATATTTACAGGTAGACAGGAAAAAAAAGAGAGAGAACATACATACCCATATTCATGTTCGTGCAAGTTATTAAAACTTCAGAATATAAAAACTTTAAAGGTTGAATTAAAATGGAATGAGTTAAGGTTAAAAAATCAAGTTGCAGAAATGGTCCAAATAAGTAAGCATCAAACTTGAAATATGGTAGTTGTATCATGATTTAAAAACTTCATACTCTTGGAATTAATATTTTAGTTTTTCATGCTTTCTGAAATAATAAATTAAAAAGTAGTAATACCTGTTTTCAATCTTAAACATAGAATTAAAGAACTACCTTAAAATTATCAGACCCCAAAGTATAGAAACACTGTTATGTGAAGTTGCGATTATGTCCGCTTTTAACAACAGTTTAATTTAATAAAACTTTTCATATCAACTATTGTCACAATTAAAATTTAATTTATCATCTGCAACCCAAAGGGAGCTCATCCACCGTGACTGTCCTTTGTCTTGAGGGATGCAGCCTTCAAGTATCTTCCATGCATTCCTTCTTGCTATAAGTAGTTGTTGCCTCAGAGAATCCATTTTCCATACTTTTAAACAGATAAATAGTTCTCAACATATGTTGTTGTTCTGAGCAATCAACTCCACTGCTCAAAAACTTTCAATGATTCCCTCTTACTTGGGGAAAACACAAAAACAAAACCAAACAAATAAAAACCTCCTAGCTTTGGTTTCAAATCTAGTCAGAAATACAAACAAACAAACAAAACTTTATTACTGAAATCAATAGGAATGCCCTATTATTATGCTTATAAAGAGTTATTTACTTAAAGGAATGCCCTAAAATGAGTCCTGATAAGTCAATGTAGAGGCAAGCAAGGTAATTTCCATTACAATGCCAGGCATGCTAAATATTCATGAGGGCTCACTTTGAGAGAGTGTTTCCAACAATAATGTTGAAGATGACACCTGCATTATAATGAAACTACTTAGCCTCTGAAAAGAGTGCACAGTGCAGAGTTTTAAGATAGGCAAGCCTTCTGAAACTTAAAGTGGTTTGAAGTAGAAAGTGAGTCCACAAGCTTTTCCAATTCAACCTCTGGTGTTTGATTGTATCCTTACATTTGTAAAAACAAAACTCAGGTTATAACAGGTTATCCTTTGTCTACAGAGGTTAAAGTTTGAATGTATCTTTAGGCCTATTGGCTCGTTAATAGAAGTCAAGCAAATAAATTAATTAAAAAAATTTTCAAGTAGAACAGTTTTATCTTACAGAGGAGGAAGGGATGACAAATTATGGATGCAAAATCATGGTAGAAGTTATTCTGCTGAGACTCTATGTGGCTACAAATGCTATCAGGAGGCTGGGCCATTTTGCGTGTATATTGTCAGTCCTCTCTCTTAAGTTCTGAGAGGAGGATAGGTACGTACTCATTGACAGTGAGGGCGCAAACAGTCCATTTCTTGAAAATAGAAAAATATGTGAGAAAGCAACGTTCCTATCAAAGCATTGTTTAGGCTGAAATATAAAACAAAAGGATAAAATAGCAAAAGACGAACAAAAGAAAATATGTTTAGCGTCTATGGAATAAAAACAAACTGTAGAGAGCAAAATGGAATCTCTCGTGTCAAGTAGGGACCTCTGTCAAGCAGTGACACACGCAGTTAAGTTACTCAGCTATGAGATATTACCGGGACCGAGGTAAGCTGACACCCCAGAACTGATAAGGAGCAGAACCAGAGGAGGTCTGCAGAGACCCAAAACTGATTAAATCCCTTTAAAAAGGGAAGGATTTGGGGCAGCAAACCATCAGACTCTTTAGACCTGACCCCTCTATGTCTGACCACTTAAAAAAGGCAACTGGTGCCGAAGACTCTGCCTGATTGATCTCTGAACAGAACCAAGAGCCTTCCCTGCTTGAACATCAGAAGCAGTAAGAGCTGACCGGGACCAGACCAAGGCCTTATCTCAGCTGCGCCCCCGCAGACTGAGTTCGCATTTGGTTCCTTAACCTCCTGCACACTTCTGTTGTCTTGTGTGTTGTGTGACTTGTCTTCTGTCCTGCTCTGTGTGCGGTGTAAGAAGCCAAGTTTAATCCCCTGGTAAGATGTCACTGAGTTTGGAACTTGAACCTGCTTTATAATGGTGATGTAACTTTGCTTTATGATTGACTAAAGCTGACATTGTGCAAATATACAACTCGTGTGTGCCTTCACAGCATGCTCTTGACACAAACAAACAAAAAGACAAATAGGCATGTTTCTATATTTCATTAACATTAAGTGTATATTTTAAAGACTTATTTAAGAGAGAGAAAGAGAGAGCAGAGGGAGGGGCCGAGGGAAAGGGAGACAAGCAAACTCTCTGCTGAGTGGGGAGCCTGACACAGGCCCCATCCCAGGACCCTAGGATCATGACCTAAGCTGAAATCAAGAATTGTGACCCATAACTGAGCCACCCAGGCGCCCCTCATTAAGTATTATAAAGATCTCAGTTGTCTCCAAAATAACTCATTTTTAGTGAATTTCAATAAATAAATAGGGATTTTTATTATGTGAATTTTTGCAAAGAAGTTTTTTTAAAGGAGGTTTTTTAGGAAGTTCAGTTACAAAACGATGGGAAAATCATATTACTCTCTATTGGTAAAGACAAAGAAAATATGGAAATCTCTTATACAAATGTTCCTAACTTTTTGGAACTCAATTTGATACCTGGTATCAGTAGATTCAAAATCATGCCTGTCCTTTCTTCCAGGCATTATACTTCTAAAAATTTATTCTAAGAGAAATAATCACAGATGCTCATAAAGATTAAATACAAGATTTATCTTCACAGCAATGATGATAAAAAAAATAATTGGAAACTAAGCTCCTATGGAAGATTGGACAATCTAAAATTCATCCATATAATGGAACACTAGGCATTGTTAAGAGTTGTGTTTTAGAATTTAGAGGAATATGAGGGAAATATCAAATAAAAGGTAAATAGAAGTTGTAAGACAATATTTATAGTATGACTTATCAATGTGATTTCTGTGTGTGTGTGTATAGACAGAAAAAAGATAAGGGGTGGGAAGATCGAGAGAGACACTGAATGGCAATAATATCATCATTGGCAGTTACAGGTTGCAAAAAGCCATCCATTGTAGAAAATGACATGTATCACCTAGAGATGCTTTCCACTACAGATAACAGTTGTTTAAACAGAATAAATGTGACTTAAAGAAATGTTTGTTTTAAGAAAAAAACCTGAACGTTGGTAGTTGTTTCTGGCATTGATTTAGCTACTGGGTATTGCTGTGAGGGCCCCTGATTACTTCCACGTTTCTGCTGTGCCATGTTTGGATTGTTAGTTTTGTGCTTATCTCATCACAGTAACAAGATGGCTGCAACAGAGTCAACTATTACATCTGAATTTAAGGCTGAAGAAAAAGATTGAGGAACAATATCAGCCATGTCTGGTATCCCCAAAGAGGAAGGCAAAAGCTTTACCAGACTCCTTCCCTCAGAAGAATTGACTTTATGTCTCACTGACCAGAAATGGATCATGTGGTCACTTCTAGCTTCAAAGCAATGTGATAAAGGGAGGAACTTGAGTACCACAAGTGATTTAGTCCAATTGTTCTTAAACTTGGCTGCACACTTTTTTCAATGGATGTCAACTAACATTTTAAAGTATGAAAGGCATGTGTTGGTCTTGTGGCTAGGTAAGAAATGGAAAACAGTCATTGATAAAGTAAAATGTTCTTCTAGTGATTCTAGATGAAAAAAAGTCTTCCTTTCTCACATTATCCTAGCCTTTTCCTATTAGCTGCTACCGAGGCATTTGATTGCATAATGAAACTACTTTCTTCATAAAAAAACAATGAAGGGGAATACTTATTTCAGTTATCATTATACTGGTTTAGAAAAATGAAATAATTTTTTTTATGGGAGAAAGTTGTGAAAAAATTTGAAATGGACTAAAATGATTATTATTTTTCTTCTATGGAAAATTCAGTGCTGTCTAGGAATATTCTTCCAAGTTATCTGATTCTTCAGATCTCTATGCTTTTCATTGTATTTTTTATTTAAATTCAAGTTAGTTAACATAGAGTGTAGTATTGGTTTCAGGAATAAAATTTCGTTATTCATCACTTACATGTAACACCCAGTGCTCATCCCAATAACTGTACTCCTTAATGCCTATCACCCATTTAGTGCATCCTCCCTCCTGTCTCCCCTCCAGCAACTCTCAGTTTATTCTCTACAGTTAAGAGTCTTTTTAAGGTTTGCCTCCCTCTCTATTTTTATCATATTTTATTTTTCCTTCCCATCCCTTGTTCATCTGTTTTGTTTCTTAAATTCCACATATAAGTGAAATCATTTGATGTTTCTCTTTCTCTGACTGACTTATTTTGCTTAGCCTATACACTTTATTTCAGTCGGCGTTGTTGCAAATGGCAAGACTTCATTCTTTTTGAAATCCGAATAATATTCCATTGTGTGTGTGTGTGTGTGTGTGTGTGTGTGTGTGTATATACACATACATCTTCTTTAGTCATTCATCAGTCAGTGGACATTCGGGCTCTTTCCTTCCATAATTTGGCTATTATTGATTGTGCTGCTATAAACATTGGGATGTGCAATTGCTAGGTCATAGGGTAGTTCTAGTTTTAGCTTTTTGAGGGACCTCCATACTGTTTTACAAGTGGCTGCACAAGTTTGCCTTCCCACCAACAGTGCAAAAGGGTTCCCTGTTCTCCACATCCTCACCAATATCTATTGTTTCCTGTGTTGTTAATTTTAGCCATTCTGACAGGTGTGAGGTGGTATTTCATTGAGGTTTTTTTGTTTGTTTGTGTTTTAGAGGGGGAGAGAGAGAGAGGCAGGGAGGGACAGAAGGAGAGGGAGAGAGAGAATCTTAAGCAGGCTCCACACTGAGCACAGAAACTGAGGCAGGGCCCGATCTCATGACCCTGAGATCATGATCTGAGTTGAAATCAGGAGTCAGATGTTTAACTGACTCAGTCACCCAGGCACCCTTCATTGTGATTTTGATTTGTATTTCCATGATGATGAGTGATGTTGAGCACTTTTTTTCATGTGTCCATTAGCCATTTATATATCTTCTCTGGGAAATGTCTGTTCATGTCTTCTGCCCATTTCTTAACTGGATTATTTATTCCTGGGATATTGATTTTGATGAATTATTTGTAGATTCTGGATACTAGCCCTTTATCTGAAATGTCATTTGCAAGTATATCTCCCATTCCATAGCTTGTTTAGTTTTGTTGATTGTTTCCTTTGCTATGCAGAATTTTTTTATCTTTTTTTTTTTATGTTGAGTTAGAAGCTTTTTATCTTGATGAGGTCCCAATAGTTTATTTTTGCTTTTATTTCCCTTGCTTCTGGAGACATATCTAGTTAGAAGTTGCTATAGCCAAGGTCAAAGAGGTTGCTGCCTGTGTTCTTCTCCAGGATTTTGATGGTTTCCTATCTCACATTTAGATCTTTCATCCATTTTGAATTTATTTTTGTGCATAGTGTAAGAAAGTCATCCAGTTTCATTCTTCTGCATGTGGCTGTCTAGTTTTCCCAAAACCACTTGTTGAAGAGACTATTTTTTCCATTGGATATTCTTCCCTGCTTTGTCGAAGATTAGTTGACTACATAGTTGTGGGTCAACTTCTGGGTTCTCTATTCTGTTCTATCAATTTGTGTGTCTGTTTTTGTGCCAGTACAATGCTGTCTTAAAGATTGCAGCTTTGTATTACAGCTTGAAATCTGGGATTGTGATGTCTCCCACTTTGCTTTTCTTTTTCAGCATTCCTTTGGCTATTTGGACAAGATCTTTTCTGGTTCCATATAAGTTTTAGAATTGTTTGTTCTAGTTCTGTGAAAAATGCTGGTGTCTTTTGGTAGGTATTACATTGACCAAATTACCCAAAGCAACCTAGGTACTTTTACAATATTTGTTCTTCCAATCCATGGGAATGGAATGTTTTCCCATTTTGGAAGGTCTTCTTCAATTTCTTTCATAAGTGTTCTATAGTTTTCAGCATACAGATCTTTAAGACAGGTTTGGTTAGGTTTATTCCTAGATTTCTTAGGGGTTTTGGTGCAATTGTAAATGGATCAATTCCTTCTTTTCTCTTTTTGCTGCTTTATTATTGTCGTATAGAAATGCAACAGATTTCTGTACATTGATTTTATATCCTATGACTTTGCCGAATTCATATATCAGTTGTAAAAATTTTTGGTGGGGTTTTCAGGTTTTCTACATGGAATATCATGTTGTCTGCAAAGAGTGACATTTTGACTTCTTCCTTGCCAATTTGGATGCCTTTTGTTTTTTTGTTGTTGTCGGATTGCTCAGGCTAGGACTTTCAGTACTATGCTGAACAACAGCGGTGAGAGTGGTCATCCCTGTTGTGTTCCTAACCTTAGGGAAAAAGCTCTCAGTTTTTCCCCATTGAAGATGATATTAGCTGCGGGTCTTTCATATATGGCCTTTATGATGTTGAAGTGTGTTCCTTCTATTCCTACTTTCTTGAGGGTTTTTATCAAGAAATGATGCTATATTTTGTCAAGTGCTTTTTCTGCATCTATTGAGAGTATCCTATGGTTCTTGTCCTTTTTTTTTATTAATGTGGTATATCACGAATTCATTGGGGATATTGAACCACCCCTGCAACTCAGGAATAAATCCCACTTGATCATGGTGAATAACCCTTTTAATATACTGCTGGATTCAATTAACTAGTATCTTGCTGAGAATTTATGTATCCATGTTCATCAAGAATATTGGTCTGTAATTCTCCTTTTAGTTAAAGGAGTCTTTGTCTGGTTTTGAAACCAAAGTAATACTGTCCTTGTAGACTGAGCTTGGAAGTTTTCCTTCCAATTCCACTTTTTGGAACAGCCTCAGAAAAATAAATATTAATTCTTTAAATGTTTGGTAGAATTCCCCTGGGAAACCATGCAGCTCTGGACTATTGTTTGTAGGAAGATTTTTGATTACTGATTCAATTTCTTTGCTGGTTATCAATCTGTTCAAATTTTCTGTTTCTTCCTGTTTCAGTTTTGGTAGTTTATATGTTTCTAGGAATTTATCCATTTCTTCTAGATGCCCAATTTTTGTGCATCTAATTGTTCTTAATATTTTTTTATAATTATTGTATTTCTGTGGTGTTGGTTTTGATCTCCACTCTTTCATTCATGATTTTATTTATTTGGGTCCTTTCTCTTTTCTTTTTGATAAGTCTGGCCAGAGGTTTATTGATCTAATTAATTATTTCAAAGAACCAACTCCTGGTTTCATTGATCTGTTCTACTGTTGTTATTTTTTTATTTCTATATCATTAATCTCTGCTCTGGAAGGGGAATGTTCTCTCCCTGTGCATTTCAGGGAATCCCCCTGTTCTTGTGTGAACCCTCTGCACTGCTCTCTCTCTCCCACTCTTGCCCTCTCTCCCTGACTTCTCTCTGAGAAAAGAGCCCCCTCCTCTTCACAGAAATGAGGTTTTTCTCTCTCCCAGTTCATGTCTCTGAATGTCACGTCTGGCACGTTCTCTCCCTCCAATTGTGCAGATTATTTTCTTAATATTCAGATTGATTTCCTAGTTGTTCAAAATGATTTGATGTTGATCTAGCTATGATTGAGGGATGAAGCAAGCTCAGGGTCCCCCTACTCCTCCACCATCTTAACTCCTCTGCCTTTCATTATTTTTGAGCTAGTTCATAAATTTTTAAGTTGTAAATAACTGATGTGAATGCAAATAATTCTTGTCTATAAACATACAAATAAATTATTTGTGGAATATATAATTAACACCTCTCCTCCTACTATGTAGTCTATCAAATTCCCATGTATTTGTAACTTCTTTTTAGCTTACCTTATCTATCAATATATGTATAGTATTTTGAGCTCTTCTTTGAACCAATCGTAACAATTTATTGGTTCTTCCCTTTGAGTGGGTTAAACCAAGTCTTTAATGTGTTGATTTGAGTTATATGAGAACTGTGATGAACTTCAAAATATTGCTTATCAGTTAAAAGACGCTGAGATTATTGGGGCACCTGGGTGGCTCAATGGGTTAAAGCCTCTGCCTTCGGCTCAGGTCATGGTCTCAGGGTCCTGGGATCGAGTCCTGCATTGGGCTCTCTGCTCAGCAGGCAGCCTGTTTCCCCCTCTCTCTCTGCCTACTTGTGATCTCTGTCTGTCAAATAGATAAATAAAATCTTTAAAAAAAATAAAAATAAAAAAATAAAAAACGCTGAGATTAATAGGTAAAATAAAATTTTGACTTGACCTTGTGTCTGATTTGGTATCACCCAGAGTCTGCTTTATTAGTATAAATAAAATTAGTAGTTAGGGTAGGAGATGTTTCATTGAAGCATCTGAGATTTAAACCAACAAATTTGCAGAAAAAAGCAGCTGCAGAAAAATATTATCAGATTTATCAAAAGTTAATTTATATGTTGTGCTTTAGAGTCCTGAATTCAGAAGAACATCATTCTCTTTCTTTCATTGTTTTTTTCCCCCACTCTGTCTGTCTTGTCTAGGTTAACAACAGCAACATGATAATAGTATAATACTTAAGAATTCTCAAGTGACTCAAATTTTGGCATATCTGTTTTAAGAATTGGCATTAATTTTTTTTTGAGTTTTTTAAATTTAATATCAATTAATTAACGTATTATGTATTGTTGGCTTCAGAGGTACAGGCCATTGTTTTAACAGTCATATGTAATACCCAGTGCTGGCATTAGTTTTTTTTATTTTTAAAAAAAGGGGGAAAATAGGTGAAAGTCTTTAAATTTTGATGAATTAGAAAAGAAGTTTCTAGAATTTTAAATTTTATCTCAAACAAATGTTTGGGACTTTTTAAAGATCTTAGTAAATGTGCCTTTATGCCAAAACAAACAATCTGTTTTTTAAACTTTGTTCCATTTTATCAAGTATTTGATAAAAAAAAAATCCTTAATGTATTCATTCACTCTGAATTGTTAATGACTAAAGGTATTGTCCCTTCCATGAAAGGAGATTTTAATGATTAATGGTGAGGTTTAAAGTGGCAGTTATGTCTACTCTTTTGGGGATCAACATAAACATTTCATTAACCCCTAAATTACATCATCTAGACTGATTTTATTCTGTGTAGTGCACAGTCTCTGTTCTGTGTCACTAACAATACTTATTCTCTGATCGGCATACAGCTTGAAATACTTTTTGGTCTGTACAGGGTAAATTTAAATAATTTCTATTTTTACAATAGAAACACTCAACATGAGTTTAGTAATGTATTTATAAGCTTTAGATGAAATTAGCTAAATACCAAACATTATTGACTCTTCTGGCTTTAGCCAGCTAGCATGAAATTTAATTTATACCAATATGACTGGAGATTTGGTGAAGTGTAATACATGCTCTCCATAGAAACTAACCTATGCTATGAATTTTTCCTACTTGTTAAACTGAGAGTGGTAGAATATTTCACTTGTCATGAAACAAATAGCTCTTATAGAACAGTAATCACAAAGAAAAGGTAGGTTTGCAACTAGAATGCTTATAACCTGCAGACTAAGTTTGGGACCAGCTGAGTCAAGGATCTATCTTACTCCTAATGATATATGAGCCAGATCCATTGCATGCTGGGAGCATCACTGTTGGTGATATCTCTGTGGCAAATAAGTTGCTCTATTCATCCAAGTGGATCTAACAGTCATTTTTCTGAACAGTAGTAGTCCTTTTCCTGGCCAGAATGAGGTTTTAAAAACAAACACAATAACTAAGCTCTGCCTGTCTACCTTGCCAAAAGTATAACTGGCAAATCTATCTTTAATGAGATGAAAGGTAGATAGAATGTATTGGAAAATGTTTGGCAATGTCTCAAGACAATGATGTAAGTTCTATTTGAGCAGCCATTTCTAAGTTGTCACATTGAAATCTTAGGACTGATAAAAGTATCTCAGGAGTTTGGTGGAGAGGGGAGGATAAAATGAAGTGGATAGACTTCTGTCTCCTGGGGAACCTCCTTCATTTTTATCCAATTTTTAAAAATCAGTATTCTATAAAAATTTCTTTTATTCAATGAGTTCCACTGCCAAAAATACTGTGCATGAAAATTCCTCTAAACCAGTGATTCTCGACAGGGGCTCTTTTGTCCCCACATGGATATTTGATTTTATATATATATATATATATATATATATATTGGTTGTCACAACTTCGTAGTGCTATAAGCATCCTGTTGGTGGAGGTCAGAAATCCTGGTAAACATCCTAAGGTGCACAGGACAGAATAGTTTCCCACAACAAAAAATGTGATGACCCAAAATGTCAATAGTGCAGTGGTTGAAAAACCCAGCTCTAAAACAGAGCTATGATTTCCATAACAGCTCTAAATTCTCTCCTGAAGTGCTGGAAAAAAATATTGATTTTATAATACTGTGGGTATTGTTTTTCTTTGTTTCTAAAGGGCACATTTTTTTTTTTTCTTTGAGAAATGTCCTGGTTTCTTTGAGAAATGTCCTGGTGTAGAAAGAAGATATGGAATTAGATCTGAGTTAAAATTTTGATTCTTCCAGTTATTATCTCTTTAGCCTTGGAATATTCCTTTATCCTTCTCAGTTTCTTCCTTTGGAAAATGGAGATGGTAATACCAATTTATTGGATTATTTTTAGAAGTAAATACAAAATGTATTTGTTTAGCTATTTGTTTGTTTATACAAATAAGAAACAAAGGTAAAAATTTCACCTATAGGTAGATAAATATGTAGTAAAACTCTTCAATAATCCTCCCTTCCCTCCAAGGTAATGGAAATTTAAATATACAGGCAATATTGATTGTCTCGGGCCATGACAGGATTAACATTCCCTTTAGCCTAACTAAACTTTAGATGGGCATCTTCCTAACTCTAGGCCCTTACGTCCCTTTTCTTAGAGCTTTTACTTTAAAAAACTTGTAAGTGAAAGTTCTTTTCTACCCCTTTGAAATGTGTATAATCTCCCAGCCTCTTGCCAGTTTTACAACCCAGAAATGTCTTTCTCATGGAGCTAGTAGCCATCCCTTTGAAGTATAATCATGAAAAGAGAGGGAACCCCTATCTCCAAGTTTCTGTTGGGAGGGTAGGAAACTAACAGGCATCATTCAGCAAACACACATGGCCTAATCATAGAGAAAACCATGTGCAAAATTAGGAATAGCAATGTGTTCAACCCATCCCATTGATCAACCTCCCTACTGATGTCCTCCCTTTCTTTGATAGTCCCAGCCTCTGCTCAGCTTCTGCTTTATATCAAAGAGAACTGAAGGCATATTCTACAGGGGCCAAAAAGGGGCTTAGAGTGGAATTGTTCTCTGGGCAAGAAAAAGCAGACAGCCTTACCTAGGGAAGCAGAGAAGTGGAGGGTTGGCTCATTCTATCAGCATTATCAGATCCAGTCTTCTTTGAGTAAGTGCCAGCTAAGAGAGAGATTCCTGAAATTATCATAACCCTGTCCTCGAAATGTCAGTCTTCCTAGGGCCCAATATTGCCCACTATAGATGGAGCAGACAACAAGCTACTTTATGGGTTTGGATCTCTCAGCTAGATCCAGAATTATTTACAGGACTTTGCACTCATACCCCAAGTTGTAAAATTTCTCTTGAAGACACAGGACCCTACATGTTACACAGTATAATTTCTTAGACCTTATATATCACATTTCACTTAGCTACTTCAATACAAATAATATAACAAAAAAAAGAAAACTAAAAATTCAAGGATAGAGTAGCAGTTTTATTTGGGAATGTGAATTTGGCCATAAGCCAAATCTGTAGGCCACATATTTCTGTTTTGTCAGAACAAAGCCACATTCATTTGCTTAAGTATTGTCTGTGACTGCTTTCTCACCAAAAAGACAGAAGTGAGTAGTTGTGACAAAGACCCTATAGCCCCCGAACCCTAAAATGTACTAAAGTGTTCTCTTTGGCTCTTGGTGGAAAAAAAGTTTGCTAATTCCTGTATGAAAAGTAGAAGCCTATATGGGTTCTATGATTTAACTAGGATTACAGAGTGGGACTAATTATAAAAACATAGCCTGTAATGACCAGCTTATATGTTTTTATGATACTTATAAACGTGTCCCTACTGTTATAAAAAGTAGCTGAGAGTGCAGATCTCTTAGAAGGCCAAATAAATGGCATCTCTGTAGTCTTCCCAGGCTCTAAATAAGTTGAGAAACAAAATTAGGAGAAGATGGAAGCTTTTCCAGTTTTGGTAATGGTTCAGTCGGAAAGTGTGGCTTAGTGTTAGCCCTCAGAACTGTTAACCAAGCCTTGTGATTAAGCAGATTTACCCACTGGAGCAAGGCAGCAACCCTACACAACAGGGGCAGCAAAAGCTGGAGGTGGGAGTATCTGAGCCAAACGTACCCATATTTACCAATCATTCTGTCCAGAAATGGAATAGTGAAAGGTCTAGAAAGAAGACAGAAGTATGTGCTTGGGTAAATCACTCCTCTAGGGAACCAGGAGGGGGGAAAAGGGTTTCGGGGATAATGGATAGTTCAAGCATTAGTCTTAATAATCAAAGTGGAGTATGGGATTTGAGATGTTGTAGTTTATATATTGCTTATTTTTGTTTCACATGTTTTTTTTTTCAAAAATGAGCAAAATTTATTTCAGTTAAAAATATGTATATTAATGGTATATACCAATGTTTTTCTAGAAGCTCTATAAAGTTGAGACATTACAGAAATGCTGAGTCATATGTAGACGTATTTACATTTGCAATCTTAAGTGAGGACAGAATTTAGGCACTTCTGAAGTTTGTTTATGTTCTTGTTGCTATGCTGTTGCCTACACATTCTTCTTCCTCCCCACTTTTTCAGTCCCCACAACTTACTCACCCTCTCACCCTGAATGCTTTAATATTATCAACTGACAGTTAAGGAGGAGATATACAACCAAGGATACTATTAATACAAATAAGATAGTATAGCCTTATAAATTGTCAAATCATCCCTTAACTTTTTTCAGCTTTGGAAAAGTTTGATTTTTTTTTCTTACTTTGTTTAGCAACACTGCTGAAAACTTTAAAAATATACAATTACATTTTGAATATTACTTCTTCCATTGGCTAACAAGTTTGTATTACAGCATATTAACATATACTGATAAACTTCTCAAGAATGAAATGTAGTCTTCCTTATATATAATCTCTAGTGAGTTAAGCCTAAACTTGAGGTCTAGCGTTTTGCCCACATCTTCACTTAATCTAGTGAATTGATAGGTTCTCAGTACCCAGTGGATCCAAATGTTAGTACAAATGGTCTTGTTTCATAGTATTACTTAGGAAAATATAATATGATGAATGATTTTTGCTATTGAAAGGAGAGTGATATTTGCTCTTCTATAAGAAAAACAGCTCGTCCAAAATTATGAAAATGAAACAAACAAAACCCAAAACTGAATAGTAATGCTAGTTCCAGTTCTTATTGGATATGTACTTCTCCCTGGCAAATTAAGAATCTACAAAGCATCATAATCTGATACCTTTATACCACTGTCATAGGAAATACATTAGTGTAAACTGATTTCTTCCAAACTGAATCCTTAAATCACAATGTAATTTGGATGAAATGAGTTTCCAGAAAAGTTTTATTTTCTCTTTAAAATTTCTGTTTTATTTTACTCACTGGCATGTTGAACAAAAAACAAGCCATTTGGGTATTGACACACAAAATATGACAATATCATTGCCTTATTAGAATGTTGAATCTGGAAAAACTATAATATGTTATTATTCTCAGAATAATCACAAGAGGAAAACTGTCCTCTTGATATGAATAATGTAAAGCTCCATTTGAGCCATCCATCCCCAAACATTGAAATAATTACTATTATTATTATTTACTATTATATTAGATAAAAATAGATCCTTGGCTGAAGGTACAAAACAATTCACACCTATAAGCCTTTAGGAAATTAGTTACAGTTCAATTTTTGGCTCACTATCTCTAAGTGATTAAATAATAAATTATTCCAAGGGCAACAAAAGCTAAAATAAATGAGATCACATCAAATTAAAAAGCTTTTATACAGCAAAAGAAACCATCAACAAAATAAAAAAGCACCCTTTCTATATGAACTTTCTATTTTGCACAACTCCTTGGAGCTCCCCTCTACTTGCTAGATGGGATGCTATGGATTCGTAAATAGATTAATAAAGCCAATGAGATCTTCAAATTTAAAAAAAATGAAAAGGCAACCTACGGAATGGGAGAAAATATTTGCAAATCATGCATTTAATAGGGATTAAATATCCAAAAATATAAAGATCTTACATAACTTAATATAAAAAAATAATTAAAAAATAAGTAGAGGATTGAAGAGACATCCTTTTTTCAAATTAGGTGTACAGGTGGCCAATAAGCACATGACAAGATCCTCAACATCACTAATCATCAGGATGAAAAAATAAGTCTTGGCAAGTCATACCCTTGGTGGGAATGTAAACTGGTGCAGCCACTATGAAAAACAGTATGGAAGTTCCTCAAAAATTTTATCTGCAATTTCAATTCTAGATATTTACTCAAAGAAACTTTAAAAACACCATTTCAAAGAGATATATGCACTTCCACATTCATTGCAGCCTTATTTGGAATAGTCAAGATATGGAAGCAACCTACTATCCATCAATAGATAAATGGATAGATCTCTCTTTCACACACACACACACACACACACACACTGAAATATTATTTGGCCACAAAAGGAATGAAATCTGGCCATTTGCAACAACATGGATGGATCTAGGGGTATTATGCTAAATGAAATAAGTCAGACAGAAAAAGACAAATACCATATAATTTCACTTATATGTGGACTCCAAAACACAAAACAGATGAACAAATGAACAAAACAGAAACAGACTCATAGATATAGGAAACAAATTGTTGGTTACCAGAATGGGGAAGTGTTGGGAGGGGACAGGCAAAATAGGCAAAGCGGTTGAAGAGGTACAAACTTCCAATTATAGAATAAATAGGTAATGAGGGTGTAATTTACCGTACGAAGAACATAGTAATACTTCGTATAGTAATAACTGTATAGTGACAGATGGTAACTAGACATCATGGGGATCATTTCATTAATGTATGAAAATATTGAATCAATATGATGTACACCTGAAACCAATAGGATATTGTATGTCAATTACGCTTCAATTAAAAAAAAGCAAATTGTTGTTAAATCACTAATTCTACTCAGGATAATATCTTTTTTTTTTTTTTTTACTCAGGATAATATCTTGTTACTAATGCCCCTCTTGACACTGTGTGCTTCTTTGGAACTTTAAATTTTAAAAGTTTCCTATACACGTATTGAGTAATTTCCCATATCATTTGTATCAGTGGAACTTATTCTTATTGTCCTGCCCTTGGATGGTATGGTTGAGAGAATGTTTCCTTTTGGCAAATTGTCACCTCAGTTAGTCTGAAGAGGAGCCGTGACTGGTAGCATAGCTGACATTCTGATGTGATCCCAGCAGGCAAAGACAGACAAGCTGTCATCCTCCCTGTAAAACGGCTGCTATGCAGAGCAATTCTGTCTGGTGGGAAAATGCTAGATTTCCCTGGAGATAGACTACTGCATGTGGGTTTATATTTATTGCAGATTCACTTGATTTGGTAGATGGATTTGGATGGAAATTCTTATTATTAGTCAGCCTGATGTTTCTTTAATGTTCCTCAGTGGTATTCCCCTGTAGCTATGTCTTGGTACTGGAAACACAAAATCTCAGTTTAATGATTGGCCTCTTCCCTGGAGATTTTCATTCTCCTTTCTACCCTGCTCCTGGAATTCTCCATAACCTTGTGGAGCAAACCAAATCAGCATTTAGGGTACGCATACTCTCAAGAGTCTCAGATAGTTTACAATAGTCTTATTAACTGGAGGCAAGAGAATATTTGAATTTTCAAAAGAACATATGTATCTTGGTTGTTTGATTTCATAAGTGGATCACTTTGCTAGAAGCACCAAAGTATGTATCACTTTGAATAGCCAGTTATGTCTTGTTTGTGTCCTGCTGGTAGTCCAGTTATCCTATCAAGTTTTTGGCCTACAGTTTATGCTCTCTGATTAGAAAGGATGCATACTAAAAGGTGCTCTAATGAAGAAACTTCAATAGTTCTAACAAAAATAAATAAGTTTATTTCCCTCTTGTGCAGTGGTCCAATATGCTTCAGTATGATTGTTATAGTCATCTCTATACAGTCATTTAGGCACATAGGTTGATGTGCCATCAATATATGACTTAAGGTTCATGTGTGTATGGTCACTGTTATCTTGCCAAATCAAGGACTAGTCTGAGAAATTTCATGTAAAGGAAGTACAAGTACATATCACTTTGGCTTACATTTTATCAACAAGACCTTATTTACCTGACTGTTTATAAAGGGAATTGGGAAACTGAGTCCTTATCTGTGGCTAGACAACTGACAGAATGGGAGAAGATATTCACAAATGACATATCAGATAAAGGGTTGGTATCCAAAATCTATAAAGAACTTCTCAAACTCAACACCCAAAGAACAAATAATCCAATCAAGAAATGGGCAGAAGATATGAACAGACATTTCAGTAAAGAGGA
>CM052811.1:59505781-59563398 GCA_028533885.1 Nasua narica
AAATGAAACAAGATGGGATGGGGAAGGAGACAAACCATAAGAGACTCCTAAACTCACAAAACAAACTAAGGGTTGCTGGGAGGTGGGGGGTGGGGGAGGGATATGGACATTGGGGAGGGTATGTGCTATGGCAAATGCTGTGAATGTGTAAGCCTGATGATTCACAGACCTGTACCCTGGGGTAAATAATACATTATATGTTAATAAAAAAATTTAAAAAAATATATACAAACATATTGAATACCAATGTTTTTTCTTAGTGCCTCATTGGTGCTATGGTTCAGCTTCATAAAAATAAAAGAGCATCCTTTGGACCAAATGTTAGTATTTAATGGGAGAAATAGGTGAAATTATACAGAATTATACAGATATGTGTATGTTTATGGGTACAGATACAGGCATAGATATAAAAATAGAAATAGTGAGATGGATAATGGTACAATCAGAGCCACATTATTACAATAGTACCCTCTTACTAATGCATTCGGCTAGTTTTCTTCCTGAACTGGCTCTTCCCACTGACATCCTCTTAATGGAAACTTCTCTTGTCTAAGCTTAAGGATCAACCCGATCATCTTGATGGAGAAAGTCGTGTGCAGTCAAGCTTCAAGTTGACCTCCCTCTATTTTCTAACATATAACCTATGCTAGTCAAAATAGATTTCTCATTGCCCCTCAAAAAAATCATATATGACTTTGCCTACGGACGTTACTTCCATAACTGTATCTTCCTCATCCAGAATGACCTATTTGCTTCTCTATACCTAGGCAAGGCAAACTGAATTCAAGCTCAGTAAATCCTGCAATAAATGTTCTCTCTTCCAGTGATTCTTTTCATTCTCTGAAATTCTGCAGCATTCATTGCCTCAAATACTCTCTTGGCACTTTGCCCTGCATTTTTACTTATCATTTTATGTATGGATCCTGTCACCCAAAAGAGCTTGTCAGGCCTTTAAGAGTAGAAATCATGTCTCATAACTATTTATCTTCATTGCCTAATATAGGAAGCCCTGGGGGTAGTATGCTCATGATTAATATTTGATGCTGATGATTTTAATAAATTTTAGTTATGCACAGATCATATGTTACACTTAGGTTTCGGGTCTGTCACATTCTTGGCATTAAGTAGAGTTTTTGTCATGACTATGTGTTAAGATAGGCAAAGCAACCATAGGTGTTTTGGCCCAAAATAATTTTTCTAATAATGAACTATTAAATGAAAACCAACCGGAAGAATTTTTGACTAAACAAGGAGATACTTACATAAATGGCAGAGCTTGGTTTAGTCCAAGTTACATGGCAGTTGTCTAAAAGAAATGGAAACGCTATGGAAACAAACCTCTGATTGGTGGACTCCAGGTCTTTCCATTCTCAACCTCACATGACCTTTCTTAGGAAAGCCTAGACACTAGAAGGTTTGTGATATTCTTTGAATAGATTGAGCTAGAATCTATGGGAAACTGCCTCCTTCTCCCCTTAAAACAGATTCTTTCCCTGTGTGAATGTGTCAAACTACATCAAATATTCTCTCCCTCTAAGCACATCAACCTTAGCCACAATCTCACTCCCACATTAAAACCCTCATTGTTATCCATGACTACTTACCTATGAATTTCTTAATAAACCATCTTAGGGTGGTGTGATAGGCAGAAAAAAGGTTCCTCAAAGACTTCTACATCCTAATCCCTAGAACCTGAGAATATATTAGGTTACATGCAAGACAGAAGTAGTATTGGAGCTAGACTTAAGGTTACTTGTCTGCTGATCTTGAGATGGAAAGTTGATCCTGGATTATCTGAGTGGCCCCAGTGTAATCACAAAAATACTTAAAAGTGGAAGAGGGACGGAAAGGAGAAAGTCAGAGAGATGGAAGCATGGGAAAAACTCGGCCCAAAGTTGCTGGCTTTTAGAGTAAAGTCCCATGAATCAAGGAACGCAGGTGACCTCTAGAAGCCGGAAAAGGCCAGGAAATATACTTTCCATCATAGCCTCCAGAAGGAGCCTTGCCAACTGATTTTAGCTCAGTGAGATCCATTTCTGACTTCTAACCTCCAGAATGGTTAGAAAATAAATTTATGTTGTGTTACTTGAAGCCACTAAATTTGCTGTAATCTGCTATTGCAGCCATTGGAAAGTAATACAGGTGGGTGATTTAATTGATAGTTTGAACCATCTCCTACCAGTGGAGAGGGAAAAGAACTCTAGTTCCTCTTTCATACAAGATCTTTTATAGATTAGCATTTTCCATTTAAAGTCTGGTTCCTTACTCTATGCTTAGTGCTTCCTGCTCTTCAAGGTTCTTTCACATCCATTATTTCACTAAAATCTCCCATCATGGCCTCTCAGTTGCTGTTATCTGCTCTGAACTGCTGAGAAAATTGAGGGTATAGAGGTTCAGTGATTCACGTTCATGATACAGTAGAGGACACATAGTGCAGTCTAAAACTGAGAGCAGAGAGAAATGGAAGATATCTGGAGTCTCCAATATTAGTTGCTCTTTATTTCTAGGTCACCTTAGAATGAATGTAACTGTCATTTTTTTGTGCCTTGTGTAACTGTTGCAGAATTAGTGTAATGAGTTACATTTAGAAAGTGTGAGAGAGAGCATTTTTGTAAAGAATCTTAAAAGCTGGCAAGGGAAATTAGCAAAATGTCATGACCTGTAGTAACTTTAAAATCATATAGAGCCACGCTTGTCTACCTCTTAAACCGTATTTTCTCCAGTTCTTTCTTGTCCATTATGTTTTAGTCTCACCCTCTTTCTCTGTCTTTACACACTGAGCTCTTTCCCACCTCAGTACTTATATATTTAACCTCCTTTTGTCCAGAATGTTGTCACCCAGATTTTTCAATGCCTAATTTTTTCCTTATAATGTAGCTTAAGTTTCACTACTCAGGCCTTTACTGGTCTCCTAATCTAGAGAGGTCAGTAACTTTCTGATACAAGCTTAATTTCTTCTTAGCATTTGATGACACATTGCCATTTATTCTTTTTATTTTCTATCTCCCCCTTGTCACTAGAATGGAAACTCTATGGAAGAAAGAGTTTGTCTATGCTGTTCACTAGTATATCCTCAGTACTTAGAATATTGCCAGGAAGATATTAACTCTTTGTTGAAGGAATAAATGGTTGCCGCCCATTCTTGATACCTTTAATACTATCATTAGATCTAACAGACTGAGCTGATGAGGACTCTAAGGGACAGAGACATAAAGTCAGACATTAGTAAATGAGCACTGTGATTTTCCCTCCTGAAAGTCCACTTGGCTTAGGTGCCTATAAAGTCAGATGAACGTATTGAAAAGTATGCAGTGAAGCTGAGTTTGGACGTTAGA
This sequence comes from Nasua narica, assembly GCA_028533885.1. Classification (NCBI taxonomy): domain Eukaryota; kingdom Metazoa; phylum Chordata; class Mammalia; order Carnivora; family Procyonidae; genus Nasua; species Nasua narica. The sequence continues at coordinate 59,509,117 of CM052811.1, forward strand.
AACAGATACTCATTTTCCTTCATTCTGTTTTTGTGATATGCTGAACATTTAATTTACTATGAAAACTGTTGTGTGATATCCAGCACTGACATGACAAATGCTGTTCCATGTGACACCGAACTTGGGACCGAAGAGACTATGCCTTGTGCATGACAGTTTGCCAATCTGTACCATATGAACTGCTGTCATAGGTGAGTAATGTTCAGATTCATAGGTTATACTGTCTTTATTTTGGAATGATTTAAAAATAAAATTAAATTATTAAAAATAATAGCTTTCTTCAAGTCATAAAAATTAGACGTCCTTTTGAGGATAATTCATAAAATACAACTACTTAAGGAAGAAAATAAGCCATGTAAATTCATACTACCTAGTGATAACTGCTGTTGCAATTTTGAATTACATTTTTGGCAATTTTTTCTCTATATGTATCCACATATATGCACATATGCATCTATTTATACCTACTATGTAATAAGTACTTGATTGTTCCTGAATATATAAATGAAGGAAGGAAAAAGTAACTATTGGTGACTTTAATCTAAAATTGAGAATATGTTTTGTTTCAAAGCTTAGTCATTTGTTCCATTTAAACTGTTGCTAATATTTCACTACTTTGTTCTCATCATTCTAATTTTCTTTGGCTACTCCACCGAGTCTTAGGCTTTTAATTTATCAGTCCAGTTTCATATAAATGCAAGAGATCCAAAACTCAACTTAGAAAAAGTAAAACCTACTGAAATACTACAGACAAAGAGGAAAGCCACATCTCTCTCTCCTCATATCTATTCTAAGGGAAGTATTTATTTAACGTTAAAAAGAAAACTTATCTCAATAGATGTAAAATAAGCATTTGGAAAAAAAAATCCACATTAATAATACATACTCTCAACTGACTAGGAATGGAAATGAATTTCCACAAATATGAAAAACTTAGAAGTAACATCAAAATTAAATACTCAAAGTTTTTCCTCTAAAGTTGAAAAATTTGGAAACAAGTAAGATTAACCATTCATCACTTTCATTTATCCTTGTACTGATGGTACAATGAAAGTGAAATAAATAAGAGGCATTGAGATTAGAAAAGAAGAAGTAAAACCAAATCTATATGCAGACAACATGACTGTGTGTATGTAGTAAATCTTAAGATTTTTGTACCAAAACAAAAACAGTAAGTAACAAACAAATGTAACAAATTTATGGAATAAGTGTTAATATACAAAAAGCAATGGAACTTTCATATATGAGTAATGAGCAGTTAAAATGATGAAATCAATCTAATGTATAGCTGTATGGAAAAATCATAAAATGTGCAACAATAAACTTAAGGTAAGTTGTGCAAACTTCTACACTGAAACAAAACATAGCTTCTAAGAAATATTAAACAAAACCTAAATAGGTGGAGAGGTATACTATATTTATGGCTTGCAAAACAAAATTATTAAAAAGTCAATTCCTGTACACTGATTTACAGATATTATTCAATCCTCATAAGATATAGAGAACATTTACTTTTTTTTTAGACATTGACAAAATTATTCTCAACTTTATATAGAAATGCAAAAGGCTTGGATAGCGCTTCCCTAAAAAATCTTGAAAATAAAGATCAAAGTTGGAGGATCTGTATTACCTTATTTTAAGATTTATTATTAAACTACACTAATTTTTTTAAAGATTTTATTTATTTATTTGACAGAGAGAGAAAGATCGCAGGTAGGCAGAGAGGTAGGCAAAGAGGCAGGCAGAGAGAGAGGGGGAAGCAGGCTCCCTGCTGAGCAGAGAGCCTGATGCGGGGCTCCTTGTGGGGCTCAATCCCAGGACCCTGCCATCATGACCTGAGCCGAAGGCAGAGGCTTTAACCCACTGAGCCACTCAGGTACCCCTAAACTACACTAATTAAGACAACATGTCGTTGATGTAAAAATAGACAAGCAGATAAATACAAGAGACTAGAGAGGTCAAAAGTGAACTCATATCCAATCACTCAATTTCTGACATAGGTGTGAAAATGATTTAATGGAAGAAAGGAAGGAAAGTCCCTTCAACAAATGATATGGGAACTACTACATATCCATGTGATGTCTATGTTGCACCATACAAAAAATTAATTTGGGATGAATCAGTGGCCCAAATGAATAAAAGTATTAATCTTCTGGAAGAAAACATAAGAGAATACTTTCCTGATAGATGGTTAGGAAAAGTATTTTACACAAAATATAATAACTGGGAGAAGAAAAAAATGATGAAGTAATAACTGTTCAAAATTTAAAGTTTCTGCTCATCAAAACAAATATTATTAAGAAAAGAACAGAGCAGTCACAGACTAGGAGGAAATATTCACAATACATATAGTTGACAAAGAACTCATTTGCAAAATATATAAATAACTGCTACAAATTGACAATAAGAAGTCAAATAATCCAATTACAGTAAGGAAAGGATTTGAACAGACCCTTCATAACAGATTTGTAAGTGGCCAGTAAGCATATGAAAAAATGCCCAAGATGTTTTGTCATCTGAGAAATACGTATTAAATAACAAGGAAATGTCACTGCACACCCTCCAGAATGAATAATATTCAAATGCCTGATGATACCAAATACTGGAAAAGATACTCTCATACAGAACTGAAAAAGAGTAGAGTAATATAATCATGTTGGAAAACATCTTGACATTTTCTTATAAAGTTAAACATTCGCAAATGCTATGAGTAGCACTCTACTCTTAACTATTTATCCGAGAGAAATGTAAACATATGTCCACAAAAACACTGTTACACATTTGCTAGCAGCAGTTTTAGTTATGATAGCAAAGAAAAAGAAAAGAAATGAAAAATAAACAAGTGTTCATCAACAGGTAAATGTTTAAATAAATAAATCGTGGTATACTTGTACAATGGAACACTTTTCACAAATATAGATAAGTACAAAATGGATGGATCTCAAAAACATTATGCCACTTGTGGGAATCCAGACACAAAAGAGTATATAATGAATGATTCTTTTTCTATGAAATTTTAAAATAGGCAAATGAATCTGTTACTAGAAAGAACAGTGGTTGCCTCCGGTTGCAGGGCCAAGATTGAACAGAAAAGTAAATGATGGGTTTTCCTAGGGGTGATGACAAAACTCTTTATTTTGATAGGGATAAGGGCACATGGATTTATTTATTTATAAAGATCCATCAAACTGTACATTTAGCATTAGTGCAACTCACTATATTATGCCTCAATTTGCAAGAAATTTAAAATGAGTCAGTATTTCTAATGAAAAGGCTCAAACTCTGTAATTCACATTTCAAGAGATAATTTGTTTATGGACTTTTAAGTTAAGTCTAGAGATAATAAACTGAACAACAATTGGGTCTAAGTAGTTGAATCTATTCTGTTCATCTGCATCAGGAATGCTTTAGGCAGAAATGACAGAAAACTCACTATGGAGTTTGGTAATGATAAATCAATCAATAGTATTAATCTTTCCACATATAATTCAGCTTCAAATCTCAGACTTTGTCCTCCTTTTCAAGATATGATTGGTGCCCTTCCAAGCAGCAACATCAAGAAGGAAGGACTGGGAACAAAACTTTCCTATTGATATTTTAATTTTTATCAAGGAAGAAATTCCTCAAGGGGTAAAAATATTCTTACTTCTCAATGCCTAGAAGGTCTTTGCCCACCCCTAGACCAATTTCAATTTAAGTGGAATAGGAATGTTGTGACTAATTTGAACCATTGTTTTGACCTGCATAGGAGCTTCCCTTTCTAAGATCAAAACATCTCGTCATCCTACATGTAAAATCAGGATTCATTTCATAGGGAAAATTTGGAAGCTATGTTTGATAATTACACTAATGGTTGACAATGAGCAGTGTCTCATATACTTCTTCCTTGCCTAACTAACTTCTTTAAGATGAGCCCATTAGGCTCTGACACCCAAACTAATTCTTCTGACCCTGAATTTTTAAGGAGTAAGGTGGATAGCTACTCTCTCCATTTTTTTAAAGATTTTATTTATTTATTTGACAGAGAGAAAGAGATCACAAGTAGGCAGAGAGGCAGGCAGAGGGAGAGGGGGAAGCAGGCTCCCTGCTGAGCAGAAAGCCTGATGTGGGGCTGGATCCCAGGACCCTGGGATCATGACCTGAGCTAAAGGCAGAGGCTTAACCCTCTGAGCCACCCAGACGTCCCAGCTATTCTCTACATTAATTTTCCATGTGTTTAGAACTTGAGTAGGGAGGACAGAAGCTGTTTATTAAGTCCCCTAAGAGGCTTCAACATTTGGTGCATTGGCTAGGGACATTAAGAACAAGGAGTAGAATTCTGGAGGAAAAGTATATTAGAGAAGATTTTGGTGGGATCATGACTGTATCTTTGGACCCTGGGCTTTCATATGTTTCCATAATGTTCTGACCCTAGGGGCTTATAGAGGCTTATCATCAATTTTTAGTTGTTACCTCTTGCCCTCACATTGCAGGCTAGATTAAGGTTTGCTTAATTGTATAAGAGTGTGTAGGCCTTAACGAAGGACACAAAAGGGTCTGGCAAAAGCAAGAGAGACCCAGCAAAAGCTCATATGAGTATTCTCAGCAAAGATAAATGAGAGTCACCAGAGTTGCCTGGGCAAAGCTTCTTAGCTCTGCCATAGGTGGCTTGGATTGGCCTCTATTAGAGGTTATGTGTGACCACAGTTTAATTCATAGGCTGGGCTCTTCCTAACAGACATAAATCTGTGGCAAAGATTATATTAGAGAAAAAAGAGAATCTTCACTTGTGTCTTTGGTGTTGGTGGGTATAAAATATTTGTTACATTTAAACATTAAGAAAGCCAAGTTCCTATAATTCTGTGATTTACAGTTCACAAAATCTAGTTTAAAGTCAGTGCCAGATGACTATTCCAAATCCTATCATATATTGAGAGCCAAGGAAAAACTGTTGGGCGTAATTAATCTTATCTCTTTAATTCAGCTATATATGTATATGTATATGTGTGTGTATATATAGATATATATATGTATGTATATATACATATGAATGAATGAATAATTATCAAAAATCTGTGGATATACTTCAAGATGATTGAATTATTCTGGGTGATATTATGCCCCAAGAGAACATGTTTCACAGCTAGATGGAATTGAAGAATGGAAGGAAGATAGTGTCTTGAGGGATACAAGGCTGTATTATTCTATTCTAATCCCCTAGGGCAGGAGTCATCAAACTACTGGCACAGGTCAAATCAAGCTATTCTTGTAAACAAAATTTCACTGGAGCACAGCCACATTCATTAGTCTAAGGTGACTTTCTCTCCACAGTGGCAGAGTTGAGTAGTTATGACAAAGAAGGTATATAGCCCATTGGCTTTTTACAGAAAAAGTTTGCCAGCCTCTCCTAGAAGAGGGCAATGATTTTCAAACTTGAACATGCGTCAGAATTACCTGGAGCACTTGCTAACTTACATATTGTTAGGGCTCATCTCCAAAGTTTCTGATTCAGATGCTTCCATTAGGCCCATAATTTGTATTTCTAGCAAATTCCCAGTGATGCTGATAATGCTGGTCTGGAGACCACACTTTGAGAAACACTTTCCTAAGCACAAGCTTCAGAAGCAACGACAGCAATTTCTATAATCTGCTAAGGGTGATTTGCAGTTAACCCAAATGCAGAGATGTGGTAAAAGCCTTAGGTCTAGGTATCTATTTCAAGAAGTAGTCACAATAACTGAAAAGGGAAGAAAAGAAGGTAACAGAAAAGAATAGATAATAATAATAATTAAAAACCAGCTTGTCATTAGATGGAGTTCACACTTATTCAAGTACCAGGATTGAAAAATCATGCATGTCCAGGGGGAAATGGACATTAACAAATTTAGGAAATACATGTTGCATGGGAAACAACGTCTCCTCCATCCACTTCCTTCTTCTAAATATGGTATATGCATTGAAACAATATGAATCAGGTTCTGAGGGATTTTTTTTTTTGGAGGGGAGGGGTACCAAATTATTTCATGTGAAGAAATGGTACAAATGATAAAGCATAAGTAAATGTTCTGGTACAACGTTCTGGTACAACTTATTAAAAGAGCAAATGTACGCTCGATATGCACCCACTGCATTGGTGACCATAGTCACCCCACGGCCGTGGGGAAGCCAGCCTAGGCTTAGTTCCCAGGGTGCACTTGTCACACTCGGCCAAGCCAGGTTCCAGCGTGGGGGGTTGGCTTGGGTGGGGGCGGGGGCGGAGGCGGAGGCGGGGGTTGGCGGGTGAGACAGGCGTGGACAGGGCCAGGACAGGGAGCGGGCACGTCCTTCTGGTGCCACTTGGTTACAAGGCCACCCAGTTGGTAGATGGCTTTCACCTGCCTTCTCCTTCAGCCACGAGCCTCAAAGAAGTCACACATGTGAGCATCGTTTTCGTCGGTGGCCAGTTTGTACAGTTCCAGTAGTGACTGATTCGCACTAGTTTCCCAGTGTGACGCAGAATCCGTTGCCTTCGGCCACCCTCGCAGTCCTCGCAGTTGTTGAGCTCTGGTTCCTCCAGATCCTGAAGGAAGATGCGGCATTGCCTTGACCTGTGGCTTCATGGGTTTCTCAACGTGTGCCCTGTCCTCATGAGATTGGAAAACAAAATCCTGGGCCAAGTTCTTCAAAGCTACAGTTTCGCGGTCAAAGTAGTGGGATGCGGACAGGCAGGCAAGGGCTCCCTGGGACGGTTGGCGGCGGCCTCAGGGCCCGTGGGGTTGCTGCATCAAGGCCGCTGGAGGGATGCCTGCGGGCGGCGGGCGACGGGCCTCAGGGATCAGGGCCCCGTGCAGCTGTCTGCAGGGGACGGGCCGGCCTCTCCAATCAAGCCTCTATGTGGGACCACAAACATCTGGGCATCGACCAGCAACTGGTAACTCGGCAAGGCTGAGAGTGTGAAGACCTTCAACTCCCTTTGCTGTGAGCTCTCCACCATTAAGTATGCGTAGCTGGGAGTGTGGTTTTGATGGGCATGATGATTCTTGGGACTCGGTGTGGCTCGCCACCATGACTTGGTGATGGCGGGGGCTGTGCTTCATCCTCAGACACTCCCATTCACGCCCTGAGGTATTTAACAGCGAAGTATACCGGAGAACTGGCATTGCAGTTTGGATCCCAAAGGAACATCATCTCTCTTCTGAGAATGCTTAAAGAACCTCAATTTCACACCACCAATGCTTTGCTGAAAATGATGAGGCTTGGACTTAACTTAAAAATTTGGAGCTTTGGACTACACACCAAAGGGCAAAATGATTTGAATCTAAGCAGTAAGGCATTGAAACTTTAATATTTTGGGATTTTAACTTGCAAGTGGATTTAGCCATTCTCCTTTGGAATCAGATAATGGGAGAGTGATTTTTATTCACAGTGGGATGTCCCTATTTGTGCGTATTTTTATTATTTGAATGTGTTCAGTGTCCTTGCAGATTTTTCTGGAATGCTGTGTGGATAGTGTGCTTGCGATGGCAAACTAAATAGGAAATGGATTTTTACTCTTGGGTACAGAGTGGCCTTGGAGCTGATTTAGATGATACTTTGTATTCATCAATTTTAGCAAAATGTAAAGTGAGTATCAGGGGTCCCAGGATGATTCCTAAAGAGCAGTGGTTGGTAGTGGAGAGGCAGTCTAATGTATTTCCCTGACAGACTATTGGTCCCCTCTCCCAAAGAGGATGGCCACACTCCTGCTTGACTATAGGCTCTATGAAAAGTTTAATGGGTTTTGAAGAAAAAAGTAGGGGAATTTTATGGGGAACACTAACTCCTCATTCTTCATGTTTCCTGCATATAAAAGAAACTAAGAATCTGTCTGTCCCTTTACTCACTTCAAGTCAGGGGCAGTGGAATGAACTATCTGATTAGTAAAATTGGGAAGAAAAAATAGGCATATCTACTAGTTATCTGCTCAGCTCAGAGCTACCACTTCTTCCTTTTAGAATTAAAGTAAAGCTGCCCACTAGGAGGACAAGTTGGTTTCTCCACAGGTAGTTTCTGCTTTCTCTATGAGAGACACTGAATTGGTAAGTCTGCCTAATTTGGGGATTCAATGTTAGGAGTGCATTTAGTTCTCACAACAAAGCCTTTAACTTAACATTAAATTAAAAGAAGTGGTATTTTGGCCTCCATATGCCACTGTTTTACTTCTCAATATGTTTTGAAACTAAGTAATAAAGAAAGATGCTAATTTGGAGGGGAGAAGAGATTTTTCCTCAGAAACAGATTTTACCCCTTATTCATATTACATTGCTTTTTTTTAAATATGCAAGAAACAATTTTCTATAGTAAGCTAGTGGGTGAAGGGATTTTGTCAATTAAAACAACAATAAAAAAGTCTGTGGACCACAGATACCTGTACAGATTTGTTTTATAAATCTTTCTTCCCCCTACAATAAGTAAAAGTGTCAGCATCACTCTGAGAACAGGTGTGTACATTTACATTAAATAAATTATTCATTTGCTAATATTATGGGATTGTTTTGTGGCGCATGAGAATAAAAGAAAGCTGAAATAATCTCTATCCCTTGCATTATGCATTATAACATTAGAAAATGGTGTTTTTTTTTTTCTGGAGATATTCAACAAACACGTTCTCTTTTCAGTCCCTGAAGTACTATAGCAAGTAACAGAATAAAAATCCAATAAAAAACTTGGAATTTATTTTTGTTCTTTGTTATCACCTTTCATTAATGGTCTGTAGGTTTCAGTTTCAAAGCACATGCAATATGGTTTGGCTGGATTGAATGTTATTATTTTGATTCCCTTTGCTAAGCTCACAATATTCTACCTTCCCTTTTCCTTCATTCTGGGAAATTTTGCACACTCACTCAGAGTTACAGTTTTTCCCAGAGCTTGAAAACACCCCTCTGTAGTCTTTGGTGCTTTTCCCATGTACACATACCACCATGGAGCCTCTCCTGCTCTGCTATTCTAAACTCACTAATCATTCCTTTCTAAACAATGCCACTGTATACTTCCTGCCTCAGTTCATTTGTTACTTAATATTTTATTATTTGTATGTTCGTTTGTTATTTAATCTTTTGTTATTTGAATGTCCAGTGCACATATAGCACATATCTAAGGTTAATTACAGGATTCTTAAGGCAAGGACCCGTTTTAATACTTTGCACATCACTCAAAGCATTGTATTTTGCAACTCGTAGGCACTTTTGCCTACTTTTCCTAAGTGGGAGAAACCCTATTCAAAGAAGATAAAGAACCCTTTTGGAGCTTTAATGAGGGTACAAAAATTTGTTATGTGCTTTTTTTCTAAAATCTATAGAATACAGGTGGTTGAAATTATGCCTAAAATTTGAACAACTAATAATTCATGAATGGGAATAATTTTAAGTATTATTTTTCATGTATCTGAAATTAATAAGCCCTCCTTAGAGGTGGAACTATCTTTTTTTTGGTGTGTACTCTTTTGCTTTAATTTGTAAAATCAACATTATTGAGGTATAATTAGCATACAATAAAATCCATCCATTTGAGAGTACTGTTCAATGAGTTTTGAATTATAACCTATATAACCATCACTACATTCGAGATATAGAACTTTTACTTAAGTTACAATTCCTTTGGAGAACAAAAGGTTTGTGTATGTGTGTCCACATGTGCATTTATTTACTTTTAAATTACAGTAATGTGCCATTAAAAAACATTTTTGGTGTATAGTTTATTTATAGGGACATTTAAACATTAAACATTATCTACATCATTTTTTGGTAAAACTCTGAAGCTTAGAGTGATTTTTCTAAAGTGCACAGATATAGCTAGTATAATGGGAAATAGCTAGGACTTAACAAAACATTGCTTTTAAAGGGTGAATGTCATCATGTTCTAAGTGGATAAAGGAGAAGCTCATCAACCCACATGGCAAGGAAGTCTTAAGTTGCCTGCTTAACTTGATTCACCTATTTTGTTTCCGAAGACAAGGGTTGGAGAAAGAGGAATCAGAGCTCTACTGAAGACAATGGCATCTGAACTGATGACAAGCCAAATAATCAGGTATTCTCCTTAATCCTTATCTAGTACCCTGCTGAGGACTTCTCCCAAGCAGTGAATTATTTTAGCGGTAATAAGTTCAGGCCCCACAAATTGTAAATGCTCACTTTTCATCTGTGTTTGCCATGTCATTCCATGTGCTGATTTGCTTTAACTTAGTGACCTTTCAAGCACTTAATACGCTGATGCTGAAGCAGAGGCCCTCGTGGATATCTTCTGGTCATTAGGTTGAGACGAAATGTTCATTTTTTTCATCCTGAGATGTGCAACAGAAATGAATAGGCTGTGGAGCAGATCTGCTGTGCATTGCTGCCACTCTGCATTATTGAATGTGCACTCGGCCTCTGCGCTTTCTTGGGCGTTCATTTACAGAGACAGGGCCCTATTTTACTTTCTGCTGTTAATCAATAAATTGCAAATAAAACTGCTGAAACTTGATTTCTCCCTCAGAGCTCTTCTTGCTTTTGGTGCTTCGGATGCAGAGGCGAGAGAGTCTTCAATGAGTACTGTTTTGACTTTTACAAAAGGAACTGTAGTTCTATTCCTGAAAATAAAGTAAGTTAACATTTCAAAGTAGGTCTATGAACAAAGTAGCTCTATGATGTAAAATCACATGCTTCCGTGTGATTGCTTTTTAAAGACTACATCAGGAGGGCAGAAGATAAAGCTGAGGCTATTGGGGGATAGAATCAGGCCTGCCTCTTTTCAAATTACTGACTATATGAAGACAGTATATACCTTCTCAGGCTTTGTTTATTTTATACCTTTAAATCTCATTAGCCAGGTGCCTGCAAATTATCCTACTCCCCTCAAAACCTCGGGAAAGGATCTAAGAGACTGTTTCACATTAAGGTTTAAAGAACTAACTCAACTTTCAGCATTATTCCTAAACGGTGTATATGAACTTGAATAGATAGAAAGAACTTCACGCTAAATGAATGATGCCTCAGTGGTATATTCAGAGCTATATTTTTAATCTTTGGCAGAATTACAAGGTTCCGTAAGAGTATACATGTCCGACTTTGTGTAAAACCATACTCGATTTGGACTATTGCTTTTCCTGATGGCTCCTTTTAGGAAAATCTGCCTCACTCAGTGAAGAAGCCATTGCGTGATCCCATTCTTTTCCCTGTAATCATAGCCAATTGGACCCTGAGAAGGAACTGCTCCAAGAACTAATTTATTCACTTGGCAAGGACAGTGGATTATGTAGCTTGGCATTCTAGAGAAAGTTGGACCAAGCAGATTCCTCTCTGGGGAGGAGCCCTCATTTCTTCTCTCACTTTCCCTAGCTATGCTGAATCACATTCTGGAGAGGTCGGACATTGGGGCAACCAAATCGAGTTGGTTATCATTGTTCTCACTCTTATTTTTAACTCATTGATTTCTTTTGCTGAGATTTGTTCCCATGGCAACAACACAGGCCACTTGGGTTAAGAAGCTCAGAAAGAGCAATGAAACTTGAAGGAATTCATTTCGTTTTTGTCTCCACTTAACATCATCTCCAAATGCTACCAACTGCCTCATAGGTCACATCATCTTTGAGTCCCCAAGACATTGCTGATGAATTTTAAGATTGTTTTTATTTTTTCCACATTTAAAAAGGGCACTTCATTTTTCCTGACACAGAAAATACTTTCACAGTAGCTTTTATTTCACGTACTTCAATACATAATATTTAGTGACAAAATCCATAAGAAAGAGCAAGGCCTTTGCATGACCCATTCCCCCAGCTTAGCCAGCTCTCCCTCTATCCACCTCTGCCCTGGTCTTTCTCTCTTTCTTTAGCCACATCAACTAACACTGATTTTTTTCTCTCTCACCTCAAATGTTACTTCCTCAGAAGAGCCTGCTTTGGCCACTCACACTGAATTAGGCCCCGCAGGTCCTTTTAGTTCTTCTTTAAAGCTTTTGTCATAGTTGGTAATTACAATTTTTGTGATTATTTAAATAATATCTTTTTTTGTCCCAACGAGACTCTGAGCTCCCAAAGGAAAGGTCCTTGGATCTTTGGCTTATCACTGAAGTTCTAGTACCTAGCACAATGATTGTGAATAGGTTTGATAAATATTCATTTATTGAATGGATGGAAAAATTTCTATCTCATATCTAATTAGAAATTAGAAATGTCTAATTTCTTCTTTCTTAAGGCTAGAATCAAGTTCATAGTTTGCTTGGATGTCTTGGTCAGCTCGAGCTGTCATACCAAAGTGCCGTGGACTAGTGGCTTAAACAACAAAAAGTTCTCATAGTTCTGGAGACTGGGAGGTCCACAACCAGGGTAAATTAAGTAAGAGCTCTCTTCCTGGTTTGCAGATGGCCACATTCCCCTATGTGTCCTCAGATAGTAGATGCAGGTGGGGGGAGAGAGAGAAAGAGATCTTCCTCTTAGAAAGGCACCAATCCAATTGGATTAGGGCCCCACTTTTAAGACTTTACTTATCCTTTCTCACCTCCTCACAGACCCTGCCTTTGACTACAGTCACATTGGGAGTTAGTGCTTCAAATAGGAATTTGTGGTGGTGGGGGACACAATTTTGTTCATCTACCTGGGATTAAGTTTGCTTGACCTAAAATTGTCTCTGTCCTTTCAGCAGCTGTTAACTTATTACTTTGCAACTTTTTATTTTCTCTTTTGCAAGCAAACCATTATGCTTTTGCAAGAGAACATTTTGGTTCCTGCTAGACTCTGAAGTTTCTATCTCTGTCTCTGTGTCTCTCTCTCTCTCTCCTCTGTCTCTCCATTGCTCTTTGGCTTTCAGGAAAATAAACTCTTCAAAGTTTATTATTTTCTCTGAATTGAAAGTTCTGGTGCGGGATGCCAACACAAAAGTGTATTAATATAGGGGCGCCTGGGTGGCTCAGTGGGTTAAGGCCTCTGCCTTCGGCTCAGGTCATGATCTCAGGGTCCTGGGATCAAGCCCCACATCAGGCTCTCTGCTCAGCAGGGAGCCTGCTTCCCCTTCTCTCTCTGCCTGTCTCTCTGCCTACTTGTGATCTCTCTCTCTCTGTCAAATAAATAAATAAAATCTTTTAAAAAAAAGTATATTAATATAAGCAAGACTCAGAAATCATTATTGATGCATTATTACAGTAAGCATATTTCTAGTTAAACCTTCAGTGTTTGCCACTGAATATCACTGGGCTTTGATGTTCGTTTTTCCTGTGTGGGTCTTATTTTCCTCTAGTTCACATCCTTGACTGAAGGTGAGCCCTGGTTCTTGATAGTCTGTCTTCACAAAAAGTCTTATATTTGTCTGCAAGGACTCTATTTAATTTTTAAAAGCATTTTTATTACTCTCTTCAAGGGAGTCATCTGGCAATGACATTCTGTAATATACTGCCCTTGACAAATATTATTTTTTTCTTGTGAAAAGCTCCGTTTCCTGTTTTTCTTCTTCAGATAGCCATTGGCATTTCTCTGATTGCGAATGCCGGGCTACCAGAGGAGCAGCTCTTGCCAAGGGAGCTTTTTTTTTTTTTAATTTCTCCTGCTTTTATGTTATATTTAATCAAAAGTGCACCATTTTATATTCTTTTTTCTCCTAATTTTACTTTAAATTTATTTTCTGTTATTTTAGTTCTCACTGAACTTGCAAATGAAGGCAAAGACCTGTTAAAAGTAACATTTCATTTATTAATTTACTGGTGCATTGGCCGGTTATTTCTGAGGGGGGGATTAAGAAAGTTACGTCAGGTGTGAACCATGTGTGTGAACAGGCTACTTGAGTACTGACTTTGAAGGTCCGGGGTGAATAACATTCCACTTGAAAAAGCAGTTTCAGGCTAACTTCTTGCATTAATGAGGCAGTCATATTGACCACACTTGTGAAAGAAGAAATAAGCCTCCTTACTTGCCACCTTCCCCTATTTGAATTTCATGCCAGTCTGGACTTTAAGTGTCCCTTTTCCGCGGGGGGTTTTACATCTTTCTGATCCATTTAGAGTAGAGCCAGGGGCATTTATGACAAAGGTGACCAGGTAAATGGCAATAACGTAAAACAGTAAAATCCTATCACCTGGCTGTGCTGATTTATTCCATGCCCATGTGGAACCATTTATTACTTAGACAGCATCAAGGACCAATTTATCTATTAAAGTGTTAGTGCTAAAATGTTAATGTATTGTTTTTTACCTAAATGTTTTAAATATCCATTTATGTTCCAGAAGATGATGGAAAAATGAAGTTGAATTGATCATTGTTTCTACCTTCAAGAATGTTATAGTCTAGTAGAAAAAATATAGATAATAGATGAATAACGAGAGGGGGAATGATTATAAACATAGGAATTCAGAAGGAGTGATGATTGTCATTTCATTTGTGGAAAGAGAAGGATTTCTAGCATAAAGGCATTTACACTGCTGCCTGAGGGATGAATGCGAGTTGAGCACTTTGAAAACATAGAGGTAGGTGTTCTGGGCAGAAGAGCTAAGGCCCTGACAGAAGAAAGAACATAGTCATTTGCTCCCTAAATAGGTTGGAAAGACAGGACTGGAAAAGAGCATAGAAAATATTGGATGTCGCTTAGATTTTAGACATTCTGAAGATCTTGGGGCATCTGAAATGGAGAGGAAGAGACAGCAGAAACTTATGTTCGGTAGTAGAATTGTAGACTTTACAATGTCTTAAGAGGCAAGGAACTAGCAATCGCATTTGAGTCTACAGTTTTTATATTGGGTAATTGGGAGAAGTTCTTAGAAGAGCTTTGAGGTTTGGAGCAAGGTGGGTTTTTTTGTTTGTTTGGTTTGTTTTTTTAAAAAAAATTATTTATTTATTTGTCAGAGAGAGAGAGAGCACAAGCAAGGGGAGCAGCAGGCAGGGGGAGAAGCTTAGCAGGGAGCCTGACATAGGGTTAGATCCCAGGACCCTGAGATCAAGACCTGAGCTGAAGGCAGACACTTAACTGACTGAGCCACCCAGACATCCCTGAAGCAAGGTGTTTTGAAGAAAGAAATATTTGATTTCAGGAATAAAAATACGGTGGCGCCAGGGTGGTTCAGTGGGTGAAGCCTCTGCCTTCAGCTGGGTCATGATCTTGGGGTCCTGGGATGGGGCACGCCCCTGCATCGAGCCCCACCTACTGCATCAAGCTCTCTGCTGAGCAGAGAGCCTGCTTCCGCCTCTCTCTGCCTGCCTCTCTGCCTACTGGTGATCTCTCTCTGCCAAATAAATAAATAAAATCTTTTTTAAAAAATATGTTGTTGTAAAATCGCTTCAAGCCTCAGTTGTTGAAAGGAATATATAACTTTCAGGGTATAGATTCAGTACTGGATTTGAATGTAGATATAATTTCCAGAACTTTATATCTGAGAGAAATTTATAAGATTGTCTCTGTGCCAGCTGATATCCTTCTTTGCCTACTACTATTTTGTTAAAGAGGTTACATGATAACTTACTAATTGCATTTCTTTTGTTTTCATGTAATGTGCAGTCAAGAAAGAAGAGAGCTATGTAAAGAAAACACCCAAATAGACCATATACAAGGAGACAGACGATTAATAAAAAAACAACAATAACCACAACAAAAGACATGTTGAGGGAGCCAGTTGGAATCTGGGTAAGAGAGCAGGTGATGATGATTGAAAACACTGATCTTCAAACTGGATTCATCTGGTGCTTGTGGGCTCCTGGCTTTAAGATCCAGACGCCATTTCTAACTGGTGTCAGAGCTCTCTGTTTTCTGAAGCTTCTGACAACAGTCTCCAAGGGTCGGAGAGCTCTGCCCGACGTGGAACAATACTGGAAAAGGCTGGGCCTGAAGTGTGAGTATTACACAGAAGAGCAGCCACGTGGCACAATCTCTAGGTTTGTCTTGATATGGGAGAAAAGGAGTGTTTGTGCATGTGTGTGTGTGTGTCTGTATGTTTAACGATTATTTTGCTTAAAAGAGAAGAGAAAATACTTTGTTCTAATTTCTCCTCAGGTACTCTTTAACTTTTTAACCTAAACTCAAGTGAGATTTTCTTTCTTTTTAAGCACAAAGACTTTAAAGGGTACTTGAGTTTTTTTCAGCAAGATTTTTTTTTATAACTCTCTAATTCAATTGCATTTGAGGAAGTGATAACGATAGAATCAGGTAACGTTTTCTCCTTTGCTTGTATAATCCGATTGATGGACTAGATATTTATGTGTATCATGAAGATATAAATGCTATAGGCTGTCTTAAGAATTTGCTGATCTTTTACTGAAATTCTGAGGTTCAGATGAAATATATCAGCAATATCTAAGCCCATATTCTCCCACCCAGGTCTATTTAAAATTTCCATTCTTCTTTTGAGTTCTGTAGCAAGTGTCCAGATACCTAATGGAAATAGATAATGAGAGAGTCCTGTTTGATAAGCCATCTTTTTTTCTTTCTTACATCTACTAAGTAGAGTGAACCTTGAGTTTCTTTGGAAATAGAAGCAAAGCTAAGGAGACTAGATTGAAAAATTCAGACAGTTTTCATGAGAGAGCCTAGGTACATAGGGATTTAAATCACAGGCAAACAAATAGGAATATGGACTAGAAATATGAGCCAGAAGATTGATTGATGGTAAATTATGAGAAAGTCAGGTAAGGACTGTGTGCAACAGAGGAATTTGGTATTACGGTGGTAGCTGCCTAGACTAGGAGCTTCTTACATATTTTATGTTGGAGAAACTATACATGTTAAATGTGGGACTGTGAAGGGAGTGAAATGGAGAAGAAGAGAAGCAAGAAACAAAGTGGTGGTTACTAGTGAAATAGAACTCTTTTAAAATGTTTTAAATAAAAGTATGTATTTAAGATGAATAACATAATTTGTTATACAAATACATAACGAGTTATCATCTACAGTCAAGCTAATCATCTTTTTTAAACTAGAGAATAGACTTAATTTTTAATTAAATTCTAATTTAATTCTTATTTAATTAAAAAATTTTAATTCCAGCATAGTTAACCTGCAGTGTTATTTAGTTTCAGGTGTACAATATAGTGATTCAACAATTTTATACAGGACTCAGTGCTCCTCGTGATGTGTAGTCTTAATCCCCTTCACCTATTTCACCCATTCCACACCCCGCCCTCACCCCTCTGGTGACCATCACTTTCTTCGCTATAGTTAAGAGTCTGTTTCTTGGTTTGTAATTTTTCCCCCTGTGCTTTTTTTGTTTCTTAAATTCCACATGAGTGGAATCATGGTATTTCTCTTTCTTTGACTGACTTAATTCACTTAGCTTTGTATTTTCTGGATCCGTCCACGTTGTTGTAAATGGCAAGATTTCATTCTTTTTAATGGCTGAATAATATTTGTGTGTGTGTATGTGTATCACGCATTCTTTAGCCATTTATCTATTGATGGACACTTGGGCTAAACATACCTTCTTACACAGTTACCATTCTGTGTGTGTTTGTGTGCACACACATTTGTGTCTGAGAAGAAGAGACATGAGAGTGCCTGAAATGAACTCTCTTAGAATCCAGTATTCAATACAGTATTATTAACTGTTGTTCTCATGTTGTACATTAGATATATATACTTATTCATCCCATATAACTACAACTTTGCACCCTTTAACCCACATCTCTCCATTTCTCCTATCCCCTTCCACCTGCTTTCTACTTTCTGCTTCTATGTATTTAAATTTTTTAGGTTTTACATATAAATTAGATCATGAATTTTTTTCTTTGTTTCTGGCTTGTTTCACTTAGCATAATGTCTTCCATGTTCATCTGCATGATTGGAAATGATGGAATTTCCTTCCTTCGATCTGTCTGTCTCATCTATCTACCTATCATCTATCTATAACAATTTCTATATCCATTAATCTGTTGATGAACTCTTAGGTCATTTCCATATCTTGGCTATTATGAATATTTCTTCCATGAACACAGAAGCATAGCTATCTCTTCAAGGTACTTATTTCATTTCCTTTGAGTGTATACCCAAAAGAGAAATTGTTGGGGTAGTTGTATTTTCAGTTTTTTGAGGAAACTCCATACCGTCTTTCATGATAGCTGCACCAGTTTACATTCTCACCAACAGTACACAAGGATTCTCTTTTTTCCAAATCCTTGGCAACACTTCCATTTATTTATTTATTTATTTGTTTGTTTATTTATTGGATAATCATCATCCAAACAGTTATGAGGTGATATATCATTGTGATTTTGATTTGTATTTCCATGATGATTAATGATGTTGAACACCTTTTCATTTACTTGTTGGCCATCTGTTTGTCTTTGGAAAAATGGTTACTCAGGTCCTTTGCCCAGTATTTAATTGGGTTGTTTGATATAAAACTTTCTGTGCATTGTTATTTTTACTAATGATAAAATTATTAAAGGGTCATAGCATATAGAACATTTTTATTCATACTATAGCTAATTGACCAACTTGAAATTTGGTAATTATTCAAATTTGGCAACACTACTTTAGCATGATCACTTTCAAACAAGTAGTCTATCCATAAAACCATAGAGACAGAGCTCTTCATTTGTTCATTCTAAACAACTAAGGAGTCTAAGGAGACGTATCCACCAGAAGATAAATGATTCTGGTTCTTGGTGTAAATGTTGCAGCAAAAGCAACTTTTTTTTTTTTTGCTCATGTAAACCATTCTATTTTGGTTATTCCAACTGGTCCCTGAAATGAGCTTGCATTGCAAATGGTCACAGCAGTCAATATAAACTTTCTCTCCTGCCTGTGGTCCAACAAATAGCTGACCTCACAACTCCATTACTTGGTAGCAGTGGGCAAAACAGTAATCATGTCCTTGGAGTGAACAGTAAACATTTGGCCCAAGGAGTTGAAGGTAGGAGAATGCTTCCATATGTGTGTTACCTCATGAAAGCAACACTTTCCTTGAGTCTACCTAAAAGTTTAGAAGCCAGGTGTCTCACGACAGCCTGGAATGGTAAAAGGGAGAATACAAGAGGAAGGGCTGGCAATTTCATGACATAACTATAAATAAGTACTTATCTTTGCTATTTAATAGATTAAGTCCTCTGTTACAGTATCTTTTTGGCTGAAACTAATGAAGTTCTTATTGCAGTAAAGGATGTTTGAAGTAATTGCTTTGGATTTTGGGAGCTCAAAAGAGCTAGTATTTTGAGGAAGGGGATTGATTATCACTAATACTGGAATTAAATTTCTCAGCAGTTGCCTAATGACTTTTAGCCCCTTATTCTATCATAGGAAGCACTGCTACTTAGTGATGTGCTACAAAGCCTATCTAGGTAGAGCGCTTAGAGTTCTGACCATGAACTAAACCTCTGTTCATGGACGAGGGAGAAAATCTCTTAGAACATCATCCTCAGGGTGAAGAGAAAGATAAATCCTTTCCTCAGATTGTATGCTAGAACTCCTAAGAACAAGAATAAGCCACAAACCCCTGAGGGGTGGGAAATATAAACAACTTTTTAAATTTTGTTCACACAACTTGAGGAAGAAAGATTGTTTTTTCTATTGCCCAGTGAAGTAAGAGGTCTTTTCCACATAACAGAAGGGAGTTTTGATTTTGAGAATTGTATTTTTAGCTTTTTCCTGCTCCTTTTTGGAACTATTCCCATCAACTCAGTGGAGTAAAGATTCTTTGACTCCATCCTTGAACTCTACCTGCCTTGAGCCTGATCCTATCCTATTCCATCCTCCTATGGAAACTGCCCACACTGATTCTGTTTGGAAAGGTAACAGCTCCTTAAGGTGACTGCATCCTCCAACCTATTTCCTTGTCCTCCTTTCTGTCTATAGTAATTAGTGAAACATTATTCGAAGTGGGGACCATATTAGAAGTGGAGTTAACTCCCTCAAACCTAATCTGAATGCCTAATAGATTGGTTGTTATCAATAAACCTAATGACCTCAAGTAAAAGAAGTTAAGGCTGAATATTTCTCAATTAAGGATAATTTAATTATGAGGAAAATTTTACATTAATATTAATTTTCACCTTATTAGGAAAATTTCACAGTAGGAAAATTTCTGGATATATTGTGGCTTTGGTTTTACAAGTTTCCTATATCTAAACTCCCCCACTTCTCTATGGAATATTAAAAATCACTTGAACTGCCCCTGAATCATTTTCCCTGTCCCTGAATTGACAACGTGTTTCAAAATTCTTCCAAAAAACTTGGGAAGAGGTTTTAATATAGAAGTCAAATTTATAAAATAAAAATTTATTATTTAGCCACTATCTATTTTATCAAAGATGATAACTACATGGTAGTCTGTTGCATATTGATTTTTTTGGATGAAAGAATTGAGTACTTCCATCTTAACAGTCTTAAAATACTATAGCTGTTTTTCACACCTAGCAATTACTCAAAATGCATTTTTCACACAACTGGCAATCGTATCTAGCTGCATGAGCAAATCCAAATGCCAAAATGTCAGGAGAGCAGGTGAGATCACCTACACTAAAACAGAAGAGACATTTTTATGTTCAAGGAGCTGCATTTCTTTCTCTCTTAAGAACGATTATTGAAATTAGGAACACAGTCCACAAAGGAGTCTGGCTAATTCCTGTAATGCCACTGCTGCTCACTCAGTCATCCATCTCTTCTATTCAAGCTACAGAGACAGTCCCCGCTAGTGCCTTTTTGTCCTGTGAACTGTCCCATTGTGGCTCAGAATGAGAAAGTAGAAGGGTGAAAACAATTTTTTGAACTAGTTGAGCAATTGATTCCTTGGAGATTCACCCCTGGCCTTTTCAAGGGCAGTATTTCCATAAATAAATTGAGGCTTTGTTTTCTTCCATGAAGATAGCTAATTCAAACTTAAAAGATATTTGAATGCCAGAATCACTTTATTGTTCTTTTGCTATAATGATTTAGATTGAATGTTATTGTGCACTCAAGCTTACCAGGTAATTGAGCAACTATGGTCTTTATTTGATAATATATTCATGGCTCTTTAAATATCAATGACGATGATTTTGGAATATGAAATAATAGTTGGCAAATATGTAGTCATTATGAATAAGAGACACACCACTATAAAAATTTGTTATTTTTAAATTAATAGGTTTCAACATTATTAACTTAGAATAAATTGTCTTTTTAAAAATTATAATTACGTAATTATGAATCAGATTTCCCTTGGAGAGCGAAGTATTTTGTTGAAAGTATAGGCTTTTATTTATTTTTTTCTTTGTTGATGAGAACAGTAGCTATTTTAAAAATAACCTCTTTATTCAGTGAGATTTCTTTTCTTTAATATTTTTACTTATTTATCTGACAGAGAGGAGAGAGATCACAGGTAGGCAGAGAGAGGGGGAAGCAGGCTCCCTAATGAACAGAGAGCCCAATGTGGGGCTTGATCCCAGAATCCTGAAATCATGACCTGAGCCGAAGGCAGAGGCTTTAACCCACTGAGCCACCCAGGCGCCCCTATTCAGTGAGATTTCTATTTGGGTTTTCCAGTAATCATGGCATGTTCTCATAATCTCTATATTTAATTATTTTTCATATATTTGTTATGTGTGTTATTAAGGAACAGGTTGTCCTCAGTAAGATACATATTTTTAATTTTTGTTTTGTTTTGTTTGTGGGTGAGAATTGATCTAATAATTCTCACCTATCTTTCAAACTTTGAAGTGGGTCCTGAGCTGTTGAAATGGCTGGCAGTAAGTAGAGCACCTTTGATCGTGAACCCATGAGAAGATGCAAAAGGGAAGTAAATTGGCATTGTATGGCTTCATCTCTGTATAAGACAGCAAGGAGGGAATTTTGACTACTCACCACCAACACTATGAAGTGATCGAGCACAGACTATGTATACCACATTCCGTTCTTTAAATATATTACATCTTTTAATTTTTACAACTACTCTTTGAAATAGGTACTAAAATCCTGTCTTTGCACATAAGGAACTTGAAGAGGAACAGGTCATTAAATGGCAGAGTAGCAATTTGAATAGAACCTATATTTCTCCAAGTATGTATTATAGAACAAAATCAGTGAGAAGAGTCTTGGAACAATAGGAAATACACACACAAACCTATCTGTTGAATGAATGAATGGAGTCATGAGAACTCGATTTTACTCAAATACAACTAATATATATCATGCCCTTACTTTTTACTGATTGTTTTCACATATAATAATTCACTTGATCCTTATCATACCTTATGCTACCAGTTAAATTATTCTCATTTTACCTATTAAAAAAATGACACCTAGAAAGACTTACCAAGGTGAAGCAGTAAGTAAATTAAGGAACAAGCATCTTCTATCACTTTACATCCCCCAGTGGTTGCTTGTCCCCCACTCCCATAGGCACGTTTTCCTGAGAGCTTTGTACCATTGCATGTCTTAAAACATGAATTAATTTTGTGGTACAAATAGGAGGTAGTACTTTTAGTGTATCTGATAAAACTCTTAATAAATTATTTTATTATGAAGCCTGGCTATTGAAAGAGTTTGAACACAAAGAACACAAAGCCTTTAAAGTATTCTTTAAAGGCTCCCTCATTTTAGAAGTCCAGTAGAAAATAATATATTATGTAACAATCATTTAAAATAGACTGTGTTTTTAAAAATGGTGCAGAATAGGACACAGGCTAGGTGGTTAGCTCCCTGGATTACTTTCCTTAGATAACTTTATTGTCCAATACAATCAAACCCTCAAGGTAAATGGTAAAGTAAAAACTTACTTTTGAAGGGGAGGGGGGCACTGTGTATGGCTTGGGTTAAATATTTGAAATATTTTTAAACTCAGTGTTAGTGATGGTGTGGGAAAAGGAGCACTGTTTCGCAGTGCAGTTGAAGATGTAAACTGGTATCCTGCTTCTGCAAGGCAGTCTGAAAAATACATGTCAGAATTTAATACAGTCCTGTTCTCTTAGCTAGAAATCCCTCTTGAAATCTATCTTGTAAAATGACATATTAATTTAAGAAATTTAACAGTGTTGTTTATAGTTGTGACCACTTTGAAACAAATACCCTAAAATATGTATTTCAAATATCTAAATAACCTAAAACCAGAGATTTGGTTAAACATGCTATAGTACATGTATACAAGATTTCATGATGATGTGGTAGATCTATATTTATGATGAAAGAGGCTTACAATACAGTATTAAATAGAGCAAGAAGTCATGAAATACTGTATAGGTATTCACTGTTTAAATATACATAACTCGAGGAAAAGAACAGTAAAAACATTCACAATGTTCACACTTGCTGGTTCTGATAGTAGCATAAGAGTTTCATCTTGATTTTACTTTTCATGCTTTTTTTGAAAGATTTTATTTATTGGGTGGCTGGGTAATGGACATAGGGGATGGCATGTGCTATGGTGAGTGCTGTGAGTTGTGTAAGATGAATCACAGACCTGTACCCCTGAAACAAAGAATACATTATATGTTAATAATATCATATTTTATTTATTTATTTATCTATTTATTTATTTATCTATTTGTTTGTTTATCTATCTATCTATTTATTTATTTAGGAGAGTGAGCAAGTGAGAGAGAGCATGAGCAGAGGCAGAGGCAGAGGCAGAGGGAGAAGGAAACTCCCTGCTGAGTGGAGAGACCGACCCAGGGCTTGATCCCAGGACCCTGGGATCATGACCTGACCTGAAGGCAGATGTTTAACTGACTGAGCCACCCAGGCGCCCTTCTTCACGCCTTTTTGTATAATATTTTTCAATAAGAATATACAAGTCTCCATTCCCTTTTTCAAAACCAATGTGGCCAAAAATGCTTTGGAATTGAGAAGTGTTTGATTTGAGGATGTTTATGTGGTACATAAACTTTCTATTAGCCTAAACCTTCCGTGGGGTCTGAGACTGCCTCTTGTAGTCAAGCACATTTGTGCTTCACAGGAAAACATATGGATATGCTCAGTAAGTGGCATTCATACAGCTTTAAGTCAGTTCAGGTCAGGTCATCTTTTACCACAAAATGAGTTGTAAAATCTTCTGGTTTTCAGAGATTTATTTATGTAATACTTTTTTGGAATTTCAGATAAGGAATTGTATACCTTTACGAATTTTATAATCAGAGAAAAATACACTACAAATATATTTAGGAAAAAAAAAAAAGCGGAACCTCTCATCCAAAGTTGGAAGGATTGGAGTGCCTCTCACAGTAGTGTTAGCAGTTGAAAGGCAGGGGGATATGTGAAAATGAATTTCTCTTCGGATATGGTTTTGTTTTGCTTTCACTGTATCTGCAGGATGCAAAAGTGATAGAAAAACTTTTAATTTCTAATGAAATATTACTTAGGCAAGTTAAATCAGCTTTTGACAGCAGTCTTATATTGGTTTAAAATGGAGGGAGAACGAGTGTTAATTAAGCCTGAGCTATTAAAAAGAGGAAGATATGAGTGATTTTGGAAAACTGACTTCTGCAGCGGACATACCAACAAATTGTCTCCTGGGAAGAAACTAGTTTTTCAGGCACTTCTGCAGTCTACATGCACGCTTTGCTAGGCGGGGGGTTAATAAGCAACATCTGACAGTGGCAAGAGTACTTTGTCCCATTTCCTGCATTAACATTTCAAGATTGCTAAGCATCTGGTTTTTTACTGGGATCATTTTGGTAATCTCCTTTTCAAAACACGCCTCGGTCTATAAACAGAAATCACTTTTTCACACTTAGGGATGTAAGTTAGATAGAGTTTTGCAATGATTGTTACCGTGCCACCTTCATTTTCTCAGATAAACCTGAATTGGTTGCTTGGACTCAGATTGCCCCTCAATCTGACGGAAACAAAGATTAACCAAAATAATTCTGTTTGTTTTATTGCTTTACTCCTGTCTTTAAGACGTTTCTTTCCACCAACTTTAACCTTTTGGGGTTTCTTATGAAATAGATGGAAAATACAGAGAAAAATATTTTTTAAAAAATTGCAATCATCCACAGTCTTTCTGCTGGGAATATTTGTATGTATCCATTTATTCTTATCTGTGTGTGTGTGTTTGTGGTTAACAGGTAAATGTGTATGCATACTGCTTTAAACACATTGCAATATATTAACATATTTAATCTTCCCAATATCCCCATAAAGTTGATATTATGATACATAGTTTATAAATGATAAATATATGAAATAGTGCAATCTGCTGTATATAGTTACACATAGTTTTTTTATATAGTTTTTCTTTATACTTAAGACTATGGTCTCCTCAGTTTTCTATATCTTATTTTTTGAAAACTCCATTTTTATGGCTGTAAAATATTCCATAGCTTTGATGTACCATAATTTAACACATCCACAGTTACTATATGGTACATGTTCAAATTTTCACCTCTATAAATGATGCAATAAATAATTATTATATATTGATAATTCTGTAAGTAGTTGATTGTTGCCCGCTGAAGAATTCCTAGAAGTGAATCTATTGGTCCACTTACAATAAACATGTTTAAAGGGGTAGAGCATGGATGTAACTTTTGTGCAGGTTCTCTGGATGGCTATATGCATTTAAACCCCAGCAGCTCCACTTACTAATTTGGTATGATATACAAAGTTACTTCAATTTTCCAAAGATCAAAATGGATAAAACTCTTGGGATTTTGTATAGAATTAAGAGAGACAATACATCAGAATTACTTAGCAATAGATGAATGTATAAACAAAATGCAGTAGATCCATACAATAGTATGTTATTCAGATACACAAAGGTACATGTTACAAGATGGATGAACTTTGAAAACATCATGCTAAATAAAAGAAGCCAATCACAGAAGATGGAAGATTGCATGTTACCAATCATACGAAAGTCCAGAATAGAAAAAATGATAGAGATAGCAAGATTAGTGGTTGCTTAAGTACGGGGAATGGAAACAAGGGATAGGAGGCTGTCAGTAAAGGGTACTGGATTTCTTTAGAGGTTATGAAATGTTCTAAAAGTGATTGTAGTGATGTTTACACATACCTCTAAATATACTAAAAACTAATTGAATGCTTTAAGTGGGTGAATTGTATAAAAGTAAATTACATCTCTACAAAGCTCCTTTTATAATCGAGGTGTATCCAAAGTGGTACCTGAAAGATTAAGTAGGGTTTAAATCTCCTGAAAATGGAAAGAAACTCTTGAACATGCTGTCTTTTTTAACCTCCAGAGGATTCCATTTAACTTTTGACTATACATATACACATGTACATGTGTATATGTATATACAAGTTTTGCAAGCCTTGCGTTTTCATATTAATCTCACACTATTAAGTACATCTTTATTTCTCTAGATGGATGTCCTACCTCTGCTGTTAGCATAATTTTAGGGGAGCCTCGGCTAATTTCAGCGACCATTATAGAGGGTTTAATACTGACTGTTTAATTTCATTTGGCATTTTATCAGATCCTTATGAAGTAAAAAAATCTTTTTTTTTACATGAAGAATAAAGATTAAATACCTTGTCTAAGGTCATGCAGGTAAAAATTGGTATTCAAATCCTGTGGGTTTTACTTCTGTGTATCTCAATCTTTTTTTAATACAAAATTTACTACTTCTAAACAATCCCGTGTATTTATTTCATTAAATCCAATAGAAAAGTACACTTTTTAACATGTTGCTAACTTCCAAATTCAGGCTCAACAAAGACACTCAGAGATTTAAAATATTCAGAAAGCAACCTGCAGTGTAATTTCTGTTGTTTCAACTATACCTATATATTTTCTAATAGGATTTTGGTGACCATCCTTCCTGGAGAAATCCTGATGAAATCTAATATTCCAGTTATTTAAAGTAAATTTGCAATAAATTTTCTATATGTAGATCACCTTTGTTCCTGGTTGGAAGCTTGGTTATCTGTTCACAAATAGCACTTGAACTTTATGTTGCAACTTTGTACCTTTGCAGATGGTCTAAAGGTGACAATGAAGCAAATCAACCAGGCATTAGTCAAAAAAAAAAAAAAAGAAAAAGAAAGAAACCCACCTCTCTTATCCTTCTTACTGGTTTTCCTTTAAAGACTTGGGAGTAAAAATCTCCAAATCATCATAAGAGATAAGAGATGTAAACAATGTCAGATTCTGATGTTAGGGTGGAAACAAAAATCCAGATGAACCTTGCCCCACCTCCAACCACTACCCAAAGTCTTGTCAATTCCCTATGGTAACAGATCTAGTCACTGGAATATACTGAACCTCCCATGGAATCTTCAGTTTTCTTCTCCATTCTGGCTTCATGATGCTAAACGTCTTAATTTCTGGAACAATCTGGGTGATTGGTAACATTATTTTGATTGTTAATCCCAAGTGTTTTGGTCTTAACTGACCAAAGAGAACATGAAGAAAATGTAATGCGCTAATTTAAAGAGTCCCTGATTTGAATGATGTAGTGAATCACTTCTGAGTTTGTTATTCTCCCAATAAGAAAAAAAAGTGGAAGAAATGGCCATTTACTATGATAACATCATCTACTTTTTAAAAAGTTTTATTAAGATATAATTTGTATACCATAGAATTCAACCATTTAAAATGTGACATTCAATTTTTTTTTTTACATACACACAAAGTCATGTGATCATCACTATAATCAATTCTAGGACATTTTTATCACTCTCAGATGAAACCCATACCCATTAGCAGGCAGTCTCTGTTTACCCTTAAGCCCTCCAAGCTTAGACAACCACTGATCTATTTATTGTAGAGAATTGCCGTTTCTGGACATTTCATATGAATGGAATTATATAAAATATGATTCTTTGTGATGGATTTCTTAAGCATAATGTTTCAAAAGTTTATCCATGTTATAGCATGTATCGATACTCCACCTCTTTCTATGGCTGAATAATAATCCCTTTTATGGATCTACCATATTAGTTGATAGAGAGTTGGACTATTTTCACTTCTTTGGTTGTTATGAATAATGTTTGAACATTTATGTATAAGATTTTATATAGATAAATGTTTTTATTTCTTTAGAGTATATATCTAGGAATTAAATTGTTGAGCTCTCTGGTAACTGTTTTACCTTTAGAGGAACTATCAAACCGTTTTTCAAAGCAGCTATACCAGTGGTGTATAAGGGTTCAAATTTTTCCATATCCTTGCTAAAACTTGTTATCTGTTTTTGATCATAGTCATTTTATCAGGCATGATTACCAGTATCTTACTTTTCTATAATTTCAAATTTTCAAAAAATAATAATTTTTAACCTAAAAGAAATGTTCCTGGACAAGTGGTTTTTCATTGATGTTGAGCCCACTGCTTTTTCATAGAGTATTTTCTATAGATTCAAAATGTTAAGACAGCTTTGGTGGTATGAAGAAATATGGCTAATCAACTGGGATTCATAATGTACAGTTTATATTTTAGAGTCTTTTCAGAGACTAGTTTCTTGATCTTAGAGCAATCTCTCCTCTCTGATCTGGTGGTAAGTTTGAGATAAAGTTAGCAAAGTGTTTACTTTCCCAAGAGAAAATCACACTATCCATTTGTAGGATGAGTCAGCTAGGGGAACCTTTACACAAAGGACACAAAAAAAGAACACATTTTTTCTTATTTCTGAATCTAAATGCTATATAAAAATGTATGCCTTGATCCCTAGACATGGCTACTCTGAGTTAATCTCATTGGTTTTTTGTTTTATATATCTATTTAGGTATTTCTTTGTTATGTATTTTTATTCTCCAAATTATAAAATACATATTCCTAATAGAGTTACAAGTTGATTTTAATGTTTACATATTATATTATTAATAGTCTTAGTTTGATTAATTAGTTTTAATTTGAATGCTCACAGACATGTAGGAATTTGGTGTTCTACACTGCAATAGTGCCCTTTTAATTCCATGTGGATTTGGTGATATTTATCAGGTATTGGTACTTTAGGGGACAGGTGTTAAAGTAAGACATATGAACAAGAAAGCAAGTTTTAATTATTATTTAAAATAGCTTTTAATTAGCTTCACAATCTAAATAGTCCTAATGACTAAATAGTCCTAAAATCACCCATTAAAACAATTAGAATAAAATATAATGAATCCATTATGTAATTTTAAAATTTGTCACATATTCTGTTTGGGACCCTATCTTTTCAAGGTCAGACAGAAGTGGCTATGAGATGTTTCCTTTTGTTTCATAGTCTGGCTGGAATGCCATGGTAATATATTTCAGATAAAATTACAGAGTTTGCCAGCTTTGATCTAAGAAAGGCTTGCTTCTCCAGAATCTATTTTTTTCTCTCCTATAACTGCCACACGACCTGCAGGACAAACTTCCTCAGTGTCCTTGGCAGCAGAAAGCTGTTTGGGGCTACAGGCCAAGCTGGGTTTTAGCATCGCCTTTCCTTGCAAAGTGAGGATAGAGCAAGAGTGGGATTTAATAAAAAAGGTCAGAAAAGGGGCTGAAAGCATCATCAACATGAATCAGCTAGAAATTTCTTGTGGTAATGGCTTTAAGCCAACTTCGCATAGCCCTTGTACCACTCTAAGATGTTTTGGAAGCCCAAATTATTTGGGGCTTATTTAACAAATATGTAAAAAATAACTTTAGGCCCTCTGAGGTAAGCCAGAATCTTCTGCTTGCATTCAATTTTGCCATAATTAAGATAGTCAACACCACACAATCAAGAAGAAAGACGTCCATTTGACAAAATACTATAATTATATTTATGTAAGGAAAATACTGAAGACATATGGATATGTTTGTATGTGTACATACATATATATGTTTATATCTGAAAGATTTGATTATAACCAACATAGGTTTTATTTTATTTTTAAATCTCTAAATTTGAAAAACATGATAACATTTATAGTATAAGAGGAATACTATTAGAATAAGACACAATTCAGTACTAGCCACAGAGATTAAGAAGATCAGGGTACTAATTCTGAATCTTTGATTAATGGTCCACAGTCTCAATCAAGTCACAAACTATCTGTGACTTTGAGACTCTTCACATAAAAAAAGGACAAGACAGAGTTAACAAGTCTAATTAATTTATAAGTTGTCTTCTAGATCTAAAATTCTGAAAACTGTCATTAGGAAAATCTGGATATGTTTAGGTTTAATTGCATGGAATATTTGGTTCTTCCACCAGCTGCACTTAGAATGAATTTTCAACCTCTGTAAAGTAGACTAAGTGTGGTTCCCTAGTTCTAGATTGTTGAACTCATATCACATAATCGATGTACACTTTTTATGGACTCAGCCCTGCCTCATATATTCAGTGATACAAAAGAAATGTGAATAAATTTTCCCACAATGAATTAATAATAAATTTGGATAGAAGTTATATTGCCATGTCAATGAGGAACCATTCAAGAAATAGTAGAGTTTAAAATGGCAGTCTGTAATATGATGTAGATGAGAGACTAGGTTAACATATGAGGTTATAACAATCAATAAGTGGCAAACAGAGATAGAAACCTACACTGGTATGCCCAAGGGCAAGTGCCTGCTGAGCCTTGGGAGTAAATCATGAAGAAAAACAATATGTGGGTACTGTTTATGTTTGTTACTCCTAATATAAGTCTTGGAGAGCCAAGTGTGATAGAACCAGAGCTTGCAGGGTGCCTGGGTGATTCAGTTGGTTAAGTGTCTGCCCAAGTGACATGGCTTAGGTCATGATGCCCACATCCTGGGGTCAAGTCAGGGTCTGGCTCCCTACTCAGTGCGGTGTCTGCCACCCCCTCTCCTTTTGCCCCTCCCCCTGCTCCTTCTCTCACTCACTCACTTTCTCTCTCTCAAATAAATAAAATCTTCAAAAAAAAAAGAGAGAATCAGAGCTTGCAAGAATCTGCCAAAGATAATCAGCCTTCTATTAAGAAGGTTAAGAGAAGAGAATTCTGTTGGAGAAAAAGAAGTCTCATAGAATGGAAAAAAAAAAAAAAACCCTCAATGTTAGTCTTTTCTTTATATATTTCTCTTTCTCAGGAGGCTTCTTTTTTTGGCTTCATTAATTTTTCCCTTGCTTGTGTTCCTCCTAAACATGGCTTAGTCTTTCATAACTTTGCAGAATGACTTGGCTTAAGGAAATGCTACATTTCCTTAAGTAAGAATGATAATCTTTTTAGGAGCAGGAATGCCAATTTTTCCTTATTCATTGAGGTTTTTTTGGTGTTATCCTATAGAAGACTTTATTTAGTAAATGTACAAGCCGAAATTAAGGCTGTATCAAGGAGATTATATATATATATATATATATATATGCCTGCTGATGTCTTGCATTGCTTATATTAATGATAGGTGAAATTCAGAAAGTGTCTACTCTAGCAATTTAGTAGTTTGTGTTTGGGTAGAGTAATAAACTGGTTTATGCCTCATTACATGACTGACTTCATTATAGCAAAACCGTGCACATTGTTTCTGTCAATTAAATCCTCATTTATTTTCTCAGGCACTAATTAAGAAGTCCTTATCATTCAGGTAGGGATAAATAATAGAAACAATTACTGTCAGATACAGACATATTTAATAAGCTTGGACAACCCACCTGTCTACTTTTGGTGACAACCTTTTAGTTTCAGCTTCATAGTCAGAGGTTCAAGTTTTTATGTGAGTGAAGGCTGGCATCGAGAGGTGGGAGAGCTGCTGTCTTCTGTCAAACTCTTCTTAGCTAAGCAACTTTGTTGGCCCCATTCCTCTGCGTATTGGAGAGAACTATGCAGAAACTACTGGAAATGCCATAGAGGAAGTGAAATTCTTTCATGTGTGTGCAGTATATGAGTTGGCAAAAAATTACGCTAGATGTAGAGCAAATGCATGTACAATTTGTCAGGTTTTCCTTAGAAATATGTTAAGCAACAAGATTGTTGACACAAGCCAGGTTGCTTGTGTCTCCACATTTTTAAGTGAGTGGACTATATTGTCTATACTGGTCCAATCTCATCCCTCAGCATCTTCTTTAGATTCATTTAGACCTATATTTTCTTCCAGGCTGTCCTTTTTTTTTTTTTTCCTCTGACTGCTAGGTGACAAAATTGGTGGAGGCGGTCATCATTCAGACTTTTATAATTCTCTTTCCTGCTTCCACAATCCAATAGGTTGAAAGTGAGTAAATTGGGAGAATCCATTGTGAACTAAGACTAAACACTGTATGTAGTAGGAGAATTCATGCCTCTGTGATGACTGTGTTCCATGTTCCTGTGCTATTTCTCTTCATTACAGATAATTTTTAGCCTTAAAACATCCCACTCAACTGGAAACAATACTCCACCAAAAAGTAAATCTGATAGATTAATGCTCTGATTAATAAGCAGTCTGACTCAACTCAGGGCTTTGAGTCTACAGAGAAAATTCAATATGTGAGCTCACCAAGACGTATTTTAAATTACTTAACAGATTTTTATTAAAAATAGGAATGCCGTCCTTGGGAGTTTCAAGTATAAAGAATGTCTTTAAATATGCCTATGATTTTTCTTATATTTGTATAAGAGTGGAGGGTCAAGGATTTTCATTTTAAGAATGGAAACTTCTTACAACTATCTAAATGATAGTTTAGATAAAACTTTAGTGACAGCCTTAAAGTGAGCAATTCTTAAAATATGGTTGTGGATATTCAATTAACATATAGATGCTAAGAAAGAACAGTATTGATTGAAGAGTATGCAGGGAAGATTGCTATGATGTGCAACAGTGGAAATTTATTTATTATATATAAAAACAAGACAAATGAAGGAATTTTAGCTTTCTCTACCCCTTTTCTTTCAGTTTACTTGTTCTATCTTAATAAACACCCCTTTTCAGAACAAAATGCAGAGATCAGAACCGTAATACTGCAGTTAGCTAGATCTGGTTTCAAATTTTCCAACAGTGAGCACTTCCTGAGAAATACATTTAAATTTTCTGAGTCTCAGTCTCCGCATCTATAAAATTAATACTAATTAAGTACTTACTGCATTACAGTTAGAAATGTCACATACTATGTGCTGGGCATTTTTCTAAGTATATTACGTGTAATCCACTGAATTTTCACAACAATCTTGTGAGATAGGAGCTAGTATAATTCCTCTTTTTTCAGATGAGAAAAATGAGAGACAACAAGGTTTTTTAATATTCCCAAGTTAAAGATAACATGATGTGTGATTTTTGAACCCAGGCTTTCTGTCTCCAGAGTCCAAGCAATTAGCCACTATGCCATATTAATGAGAATTCAGTATGGTATCCAGAATTTAGTGAATGTCTTATAATTGTTAGTTTTAGATTCTATCATTGGAAAGTCTTTAGAAGCTCATAAATAATACCCTCACCCATTTCCCAAACTCAGAATCAAGTAAAAGTTCAACATAAGTGTTATGGAGATCATAATATTACTGACAAACTGATGGATAACATGGCTTTAGAGTTGCAGCTAAGTAAATATGATAACATTGTATTCCTGAATTAACTTGATTCCCCAGTTGGAACTCTGACAATTCAAGGGCCCCCAAAAGGCACAGTCTTCCCCCACCCAGCAGAGAGGGAACCAGAATGCATGCATTCTGGGAACAGTGCCAGTGGTCTTCAGCCACACATGTGGCTATTTTTTCAACTCTTCATTCAGATAAGACTATCCTCTTCTCCTGAGGAGGAGTGAATGGGAGTTGGGGAGCAAGGTCTCAGCTGATGTATCTCCCCTGGAAATGAAAAGTCGGGATTCCTACCCTCCCAAACCAACAACGGTTGCTGTTTGTACTGCTAACAGTGTTGCTGCTATTGTTATTATTTGCCAACAGGTGGTAGACATCATAAGATTTGAAGGTATGGGAAAAAAAAAAAAAAGATTTGAAGGTATGCCCTTGCTCCTCAGCCTGAGCTGAGGGCCGCTAGGAAAGAGATGCCATGGACACTGTCTTAAGCATAGATGCCCGTAGATTTGCTGAGGTGCTGGCCCAGCTGAAGGGAGGACTGTGCCTCACAGCATGGCTGCCATTGGTTGCTTAAGCAAGGGAGGAGCACTACCTTAATAGATTTGAAGATTTCAGGTGTGGTGGGGAGGAGTCTTGCCCCACCTAGAAGTAAAGGAAGGAAAAGAGGAGTGATCATCTTACTTGTAGATGCCGTCAATAGACTTCCAACTTTTAGCTCAGTTAAGAGTATGTCTATCAGAATGTGTTTTTAGAAGACATCCTCTTCATTAACAGAGGAATTGCTTCTAGGTCATTAACCCAGTTGTCCTTGGAATACCATAAGCACAGAGTGAAATGTTTTTGTTTTTTTTCCCCCATGGAGTTGATTCTTATTTCTATGCTTGAAAGACATTTATACAAAAGTCTGAAATGAATATATTCATAACTGCCACATTTTCCCCTCAAAATGACATTTTTCACAGAAACGCCCCCAGGGACCAGAAAGAGATTAAGCCCAGGAAATTAGCCATAGTAGTGCTAGATGATGCCATTATAATGAGGTTGTGAACCAAGAGGTGTTCTCATCCCTATGTCTATAGAAGTTGAAATAATAAGCCACTTAGCAAGAGAGCATGTCAGTGGTATACTTGAATACCATATGCACTTTCAAAGCCTAAGTCTCGTAGCTTCACAAACCCCAAATTTAATGCTGCTTTATCTACTGAAAACCTTGCCCTATAGTTGTCAAAACAATTGGTTATCCTTTAAAACAATTATCTGCGGATGCATTTAGTTAAAGGCATCTGAAATGGAACTAATAGTGCATTAAGCCACGTGGAAAAAAAATCGCAATGCCACTAATGGGTTGCTTCAAACTGATGAAAGCAAAGGAATTTAGGCTGGTGAGTCCTCAAGGAGAGAACATGGTGTGGATTGTGGACTCTGTGAAGAGGCTGAGGCTAAACATATCATCAGCCTACTCCTACTCGTCACCCCCAACCTTATGGGAAGCCTCAAAGCAGCACACTTGCTCTGCCTGGTCCCAGAAAGATAAAAGCCCCTGAAAGGTTGCATTTACTTATTTGAAACAATAAACTTGATCAGAATCCTAGGGGCTTGAATTTTGCATTTAGTCGGAGAGCACTAAATGGTTTCCTGATAAGTAATAGCTTTAAATTAAATGAAAAGAGAATAGCAAAAGCACAGGGAGTCTTAGATTTGTTTTTTTCTCCATTATGCTTTTCATGGGTGTGGTACTATTGTCACCTTCCCTTGTTGACTCTGACAGCACTTCAGGAGGTCTGTGTGTCCGTCTGTGGTAGAGAAGGACTGCAAGGTAGGAGGACCTCCAGCCCTTCTGCATGCCTGCTGAGATCACCCTAGAGCCGCATGACTTTTTTCAAACCATGGGATTCTTCTTCAATGTCAAATATAAAGGTACATATTTACATTGAGTCAACTTCTTGAGGAAAAATAAGTTATTTATAACTATCCTATGACGTAATTTCTGCCCACCCTCCTTTCCCCCATCTCAACCAGTCTTTCCCCCTTTTCTTTCCATATATTATAAAATCTATCCTTCTTCTCTTTCCTCTCATTTAACAGGATTCTGTCCACACTGTCAAGGTCAATCCATATCTAGCATTTTGTGAAGTCCTTCACCTGCCCATCTTGAATCGATTTCTCTTTCTTTTGTGTTTATGTAGTCCCTAACTATACCTGTATCATGAAACTGATAATATTCTGCCTGATTTGGCTTTCTTTTCCCCTCCAGATTTTATTTTCCTTGCTTTGATAATGTACTGTACATTGTTGCCAAATTTCTTACCCATTTTGGTAAACAATTGGGATTTGTAGCACTTGAGATTTAATAAATAACAACATGTCTTTTTTAAATCTTTTTTTTTTCAAAGCCCTCCTCTACTCCCATTACCTTATAAGATTTCTTGAAAATGTTTTGAACATATTTCAGGCAATGCAGTAGATATTACCACTAAAAAAAAAAACCCTCAAAAGTCTTAATGTTCCTTTATCCTTTTAAACAAAAATTAGGATATTTTATTAGGATATCTTATTATTGGTTTGTTTCAATAGATACTCCTTGGGTAACTTTATGCGTTCACAGCTGAATTTATCATTTCAAAAAAATTATGCAACTTTAAGATGTAGAATCAACTTCACTTAAAAGGAAAAGCTGTATGCCAAATTTTTTTCCTGTTGTCACCCAGCTCCACATGTTACTATGGAGATAGACTATAAGAGGTTAAGGATTTTGACCAAGATTACATGCTTTTCTATGATAGAGCTGGGAATAAAACCCGCAGGATTGGAACCCACTATGCCAGGAATTTACCTTGACCTAGCTACACCTAATTTCATGTCATATATAAAACTTCTTTTGGGATTAAATCAGGATTCTGATGCATGTAAATGTTCAGTAAATGTGAAATAAAAAAAAAAACTCACCATTTTTAGAAATGTAGAACCTAACTTTATAGAGATTACTTGAATATATGACCAGTGCTAGTAAAGAGAGAAGGAAAAAGAATGAATTTTTTCTTAAGCCAAGTCCATACCAATATAGAGCTCCCAAGACCAAAAAAAAAATTGGTCTTTTGAATAGTGTCTTAGAAACTCCTGAAAAGTCCCACCTACCCAACCTGACATATGGAAATTTTTTTTTTCAGAAGAAATTTAATGCAGCCCAGATATAGTCTACAAATTTTATTTTTGCAGTTGCTTCTTGAACCATTTTTCCTTTAAGAATTTCTTAGTGATTTGTGTATAATCCACTGTACAAATAATTCAGAAATACATAAATATTGTTCCACTTTAAAAAGTATCATTTATTGGATATCTACAAAAAATGAATATTTTTACTTGTCTGATTCCAAGTGTTAAATTGTAAATGAAAACTTGTACCACTCTCTGGGCTCTCTGATATCACAGAGATGATCATAAAGCATACAGCTTCCTAAACAATTAGTCTGACCTCCATACACTTTCTGAAATCCATTTGCACAGTTGGGCAATTGAGATTTGTCTATCTGTCGGTCTCTCTGTCTTCCAGTTGTGCTCACCCTACACGGAGAAACAAGACAGATATCACAGGGGTGTTTGAGGTAGGACCACAGACAGGTGTAGAGCAGACAAGGTTGGAACGCCTAATTAAAAGAATTGGAGAGCGGTAAACTTCCACTGCCTTCTGATGATACTGCAGAATGATAGAGCTGGCTCTCTAGGGAAGGACCATGGACCAGAACTGTTGAAATGTGAATCTCTGTCTCAGATAAAGTAAATGAACTGTTGTCAACTAATACCAGGAGAGGTCAGTGGACGGAGAGAAAGCAGACTGACAATCTGAAAGGCAAGAAGAGGGACCTCTAGAGGGGGTCGGACTGAACAAAGGATGAAATAGAGATATTACCCAAGAACCTGTCAGTTCACACTTCACAGGTGAACTCAGCTTATAAATCTGCAAAAAGCAGTGGTCCAGAAACGTTTCCCGTAAAGCTCAGGGGGAACACGTTTAGAAAAAGCCTTCACTGTGATACTTAGCATTGGAACAGTTCTCTCTTTCCTGATTTCCGAAAACTAGGATGAAAGTGAAGATGAAGTAGAAATCTTGGAAAATGTTTGCTTCAGACACATTATTGACACTAAATATATTTTACCTGCAGGTTGATTTTTTTTAATATTTAGAGTGCATTTTTCCCTAATGATTTCTATAGCAGAATGGAAAATGTTTTCCAATATATCCCATTTTAAAATTTTTAAAAATATTTTAGAGAAGTTTTAGGTTCAAAGCAAATTGAGAGGTAGGTACAGAGATTTCCTATATACCCTCTGCCCCGACACATGCATAGCTTCACCCTTTATCAACATCGTTCACCAAAATGATAATTTCTTTAAAAGATGTTATTCATTTATTTATTTTAGAGGAGAGAGAGATCACGAGTTTGGGGAAGGGCCAAGTGGGAGGGAGAGGAAGGGGGAAAGAATCTCAAGCAGACCCCATACTGAGTGTGTAATTGGACACGGGACTCAATCTCATGTCCCTGAGATCATGACTGAGTTGAAACCAAGAGTCAGATACTTAACTGACTGAACCACCCAGGCACCCCAAAATGGTAGAGTTTTTTTAATGAAGGATGATCCTATGTTAACTCATCATGATTACTTAAGTTCTATGGTTTATCTAGGATTTGATCTACTCTTGATGGTGTAGCTTCTGTGGGTTTGGAAAAAATGTATAGTCACATGTGCCTATCATTATAATAGTGTACAAAGTATTATCATTTCCTACAAAATCCTCTGCTCTGCCTATTTGTCTCTCCACTAATCCCCCATAATCACTGATGTTTTCATTGTCTCATTGATTTGCCTTTTCAAGAATGTCATATTATTAGAAGAATACAGTATTCAATTTTCATAACATTCCTTTTTGGCTTATGGGCTTGTTAACATGTCGTCTCTCTCCACGAGGTATTTCTAGCTAACTCCACCCAGAACATTTCTGCCGACAGCACCCAAGGCAAAATCTGGGTCCTCAGTGGAATTTGGTCTTCCTCCTTGTCTACCTTATCTCCTCTAAGTGCTTGCTGTTTACAGGTCCCTCTGGTTTGATGTTACACACTAGAGTTTGGTAACCGTTAGAGCATTTCAATAATTTCATAACCCCAATTTTGATTTCCTAGCTAGACTATGAGCTATACAAAGGCAGCAGTCAGTATCCTACAGTTCTCTTTTACCTTTGATGGTATTTATCTTGGCACTAGCCGCATAAACACTGTTTGAGAAATAATTGTTGGTTAATTGAGAACCTTCCCTGAATAATGTAAAATAATGTAAAAGACTTTACCAATGAAAGCTCAAATTACGTATTCTCTTTGAAAAACACTTTGCAGATTAGAGAAGATGAAAATACTCATACTCTAGGAGCCAAGAGCTTGCCTTCTCTGTAATTGTTACAAATCATAACCTGAACATTTAAACCAGTCAAGATTTCAATTTTTTTTCCTCACTTCCTCCAGCATGAAATCCAATCAAACGCTTGCTTACTGCTGTTTCTATACTTGCCTCCAAGCAAGCATTGTAACATATGTGCCAATTGTGATTATTTTTAATGATTTCTTCAAGTTGTTTTTAATACAAAGTTGCTTTAATACAACTCATTTTTAATACAGAGCTCTAGGTAAGCATGGCATATCCCATTACTTATAATTGCATCCTTTATTTTGCCACTGTCTTCCAAAAACAATTAAACCCATTCCTGATAGGGAATCAGACAGCACTGACCTACTGCAATCTACAGAGAATGGTCCTCTCCTTCAACCTTGTCCTGAATCCAGCTGCCCTCTGCTCTGATAACTGGAGTGCACAAAACTCTTAGTGATGTATTTATCTCTTGCATCCCACTGGAATGTGAACTCCATGCTCCCCTTTCTCTGTGACCCTGTCAGTCTTGGCATTAGGCAATGGGAGGACCCCTCACCCTCTTCCCAACTAGGTATCTCTATGTGAAACCTGACTATGGGGTTAATTCATTTTGTCTGCTGTGATATCTTCTTTAATTCTTATGTCATTTGGGCCACTTCAGTTTCTTCCTCAAACTAATAAATGTCTAGTTGTCCAAGCTTTAGCTCTAAATACATGTTTTGGACGGTTTTACCATTTGAGTCTAAGATGAGCTTTAAATTTGTCTGATACATCGTCCCTCTAGCTATGAATTCCTTGTCCAAAAGGCTTTCTGGAGGGTTGAAATCATCTGCCGTTAACTCAAGTGCTTTGCCTACGCCCTCTGTTTTTTCTCTGTTAACTTTATATGCTGAACAATATTGCTTGCCCCTGGCCATCTCTTATTTCCCAGGTTGACCCACATTTTTATTAAAACTCAGGATTTGAGAATTCTTTTTGGGGCTTTAATTATTTCTCCATGATTGTTTCTCTATTCCCAGTGTAGGTCACTTTTTATCTTGCACTGGAATTACCCGAATAAACTCTATTTTGCTATTTAAGCCTTTGAATGAAATATACCTTCTCTTATTAATTTGTAAATGTAGCATCAGAACTAAAGAAATTTGTGGTTATTTAATATGGAGCTTAGATTTCTGCCAACTTCAAACTTCTAGACAGAGCTATGAACAGTGATGTTAGGCAAACACCCTGTAGAATTTTCAAACCTCTTGGTGGAATCATTATTAGATCATGCCAATGATCACAAGCCACCAACAAAGGTCTTTATGTCCAGCAGAATGGGTTTAAGAATGCAATAAAGTATTTAATATGTTTAAAAACTTTTTCCACTGTAAGTGATTATAGAATCTTAAAGTTAGAATTACCATGTGAATATAAAAGCTACCTTTCATAAGCCTTCACTTTTGGACAGGTACTTAATGTATGTGATTTCATTAAATCCACCCAAAAAGGTAGATGTTATTTTCCTTATTTCACAAATGAGGAAATGTGTCTCTGAGAAGAATAAGTGTTTGCTCTGCTTATCTGCACAGAAAGTTAATATCTTTGTATAGGTATCTAAGCTCCTTAGGAAAAGATTACCCAGATAATGTCTCAATGTGTTCTGAGAGATTTTCTCTTTATATTTCTGGGGTTTTAATATTCCTTTTCAGAATTCTTTAGCAGTTAGACCATTTTGCATAATCCTCATGAGACAGAAAATTTTGTCCTCTAAATAGAAATAAAAGGCCCTGGCTAGTTGGTGCTAACAGTTCTCTACAACTTCTAAGAACCTCATAGGCTGGTAAAGAAAAGGTGTGGGGAGAAGCAGTGTTTTCTTAAGTGTGGCTCCTCTTGAGAACTTTCTAACCTCATTATGGACCTTTGAACTTTATTTAATTTCTCGATGATATTGGGCATATGAGGTGTCAAGAACTCAAGTTTTCTATAGCTAATCAATGCCTGTTTATTGAGATGTGTGTGTGTATGTGTGTGTATACATATATATGTAAAGAGAGAGAGAAAGAAGATTGAGAAAGGGGAAGAGAAACTCTTGACTTCCATAACTAATATATTGCCTATTAAAATCAATACTTTAACACCCAGAGTATTTCTCCTATAGAATCTGATTTGATAAGAAATAATTCTGACATATGAATCCACAAATTGAGAGAAATACGTATAGAGTTGGCCACCGAACAACATGGGTTTGAAATGCATGGGTCCACTTATACATAGACATTTTTGGATAAGTATGGTACGGTAGTGTGAATGTGTTTTCTTTTCCTTACAATTTTCTTTCTTTTTCCTTTACAATTTTCTTAATAACATTTTATTTTCTCTAGCTTACTTTATTTTAAGAAGATAGTAGATAATATATATATATACCATACAAAGAATGTGCTGATCAACTATATTATTGGTCAGGTCAATGGTAAGTTATTAATAGTCAAGTTTTTAGGTAGTCAAAATAGTTTAGAAAACTTGCCATTGTAACTTCTTTCTTTGCTCCTTGGAGACGCGAATCTTCTCGCAGCCTCTTGCAAGTTTATAACCCAGAAAGTCTTTCTCAAGGTCCTAGGAACTATCTCTTTGAAATGTAAGCACAGAGGGAGATAATATCCCATCTCAGTGTCTGGATGGCAAGAGCCTAACTTCCATGGGCACCAATTAGCAAACACAGACGACATAATCACAGAGAAAAGCAGTTGCTAACTCAGTAATAACTCAATGTTATGATAATAAGACACATCCCATTGATCAACCTCTCCTCACAACCTCCAGTACTTTTCTACTAGCTCACCCCAGCATGAAAAAACCTCTCACCTTTTGTATCAGCAAAGCTGAGCATCTATGCTCTGCCTCCTATTACTGGTTTTTTGGTGGTAATGGAATAAAATCAACATCTGCCTGCTCATGTGGTTCTGAGTGATTTTTCTCTTTTTTTTCTCCCCAAATATGTTTATTTTAATTTTTCAGTGTTACAAGATTGATTGTTCATGCACCACACCCAGTGCTCCATGCAATACGTGCCCTTCTCAATACCCACCACCAGGCTCACCCAATCCCCCACCCCTTCCCCTCCAAGACCCTCAGTTTGTTGCTCAGAGTCCTAGTCTCTCCTGATTTTTCTTTAACAATACCTGTACTCCTGCCAATATGAATATCTTAAGAGTGATTTTGCACCATGAAAAAAAAAGTAGGATGCTGCTTTTTTTGCAACCAAAAAAACTTTTTTTTGCTTTTTCTTTTTTTTTTAAAGCATATCTCATTTTGGAGAACTTGCAACCTTTATAATGCATTTAAATCAAATTTGCGTGTGGGTGGGGAATGTGGGAGTATGTATGTGTGAATGTGTGTGTGTTTCTAGGCAGGACTTGAGTGCTAGAAAAATCACTGTGAAACATGATGAATTCTTTACTTTTCTTCTGTTTGAGGTCAGTTCCCTATATCTTTTATCTCTCCGCTCTGAGAACATACTTGAGAGAAGCCAGCTCTGTTCCAACAGTAGAGCACCTGCTCACAGCCACTTAACCTTCCTAGAGAGGCTGACCTCTTCTTTCTGGTCCTGGCTGTCAAGAGGTGAAGAGAAAGCTGATTTGAAGGCTTTCTCACTGTCCTGGAGTATTATCTGACTGCGTGGAGAGGCCTCTGTACATGCAGGCAAGAGCATTCCTAATTTCCAACTCTAAAGGAAGAAGAAAAAAAAATATGCCACCAAAGACATAACTAAAAATGCCTTTAGGGATCACAGCTGGGTCTTCTCATGCATAAAGGGAAACTCTCTGGTGCAAAAACTAGGGAGAATTTGTCACATCATGGAGAGGAGAGGAGAGGAGATGTCTGAGTAAAGTGGCTGTCCCAGCAAATAAAGGAGAAAAAGGTTTGATTTGACCATCTGGAAGATAAGTTTTCTGTTGATGGTCATTCAGAGAAAGTAAAATTGTCCATCTGACGTGTGAAAAGTATTTTCTTCAGCTTTTTGCTTTCTGTTTGATAAACCCGTGAATTTCCCCAAGCTGCTTAATTGTACTGTGGAGATTAAATATAGATTCTAAGCTTGTAAGTGGAGTAGAATGTGAGGCTCGCTGATGTGTCCCATAGGGAAGGACACTGTTTGGGTGCTTTCCTTAAGGAGAGAACTTGGAGATAAGACACTCCCTCTGAAGGGAGCACTTCGGTGGCTCGGTGGGTTAAGGCCTCTGCCTTTGGCTCAGGTCATGATCTCAGGGTCTTAGGATTAATCCCTGCATCAGGCTCTCTGCTTGGCGGGGAGCCTGCTTCTCTCCTCTCTCTGCCTGCCTCTCTGCCTACTTGTGATCTCTCTCTCTCTCTGTCAAATAAATAAATAAAATCTTAAAAAAAAAAAGACATTCCCTCTGAAGGAATGAAAGTAGACAGACAAGGAAGCCAGTCTTGGTTTTCATCAAATTGTTGTTAACAGCCTGCTATGTTATAATGGCAACAAAGGGAAAGAAATGTGGAGAGTACCCTGCCTTTTCATGGAAAATGTCAGAAACCCCTGCTGTTTGCATAAGTGACAGTGGATCTATTTCAAAATTGCAGTGTGCAGGGTAGCAGAGATTATGTGGGTGAATTCATCCTGTCAGCTAAGCCATTTTGTGTCTCTGGTTCGCCTTTAAGCCAATCCACTTGTGGTCCATTTCTTCTGTTATTTGATTTAAAGTTGAGGGCAAAGATAAAATCAGTTAAGAGAGGAAGTTGACCATCTGGTAAATAGCTTTGGCGTTTTCTCTTTTAGGCAATAAAAGAGATACCAAGGATCACAGAAGCGAGTAAGGCTTTCCCAGGAAAAAAAGTTTTCTGCTTTTATCTCAGAGGGCCTTGAATATTCAAAATTGCCGACTAGATAGAATGGCCTACACCCTCACGGGGAGACTCAGGGTGGACTGACCTCTCTACCTGCCTAAGATTGTCAGCAGCAGAGCCCACACTTCTTTAGTTTGTGGGGCATCAAACCTCAGCTGGCGAGAGGAGGGCAGTGCCTGCTGCTCTTTGTCTCTCGGCTTACAGAAATCCCACAAGGGTCTTGTCTCTTTCCATGAAACAATCTATCTAATGAGAGGAGATGAACTGACTGGAAAACATGAAGCTTTATGTGCTGTTGAGGTGGTATAGGATAGAATGAGCAAAAGACTATTCTTACATATTGTTTCCTTTGGTTTTTGTTTTGTTTTGTTTGTTTTTTTCTGAGAGAGATTGGGAGAGAGAGAGAGAGAGAGAGAGAGAGAGAGCGCACACACGCATGGAGAGGAGGGGCAGAGGGAGAATCTTAAGCAGCCTCCATACCCGGCATGGAGTCCTATACAGGACTCAATCTCACAACCCTGAGATCATGACCTGAGCCAAAATCAAGAGTCGATCACTTAACCAACTGAGCCACTCAGATGCTCCTGCATATTGTTTAATTAAATATCATGATGCTCTTTCTAGACTGCATTATTCCTATCATTGGCCTCTTCTATACATTTCTATGTGGTTTTTTTGGCACAGGATAATTTACTGTATAAATATAATTTTTTTTCTTAAGTCCCCCTCATAATGTTAATCTAAATTAGTTTGATTGTATTAATAAATTAATTAATTTATTGATAATTTTTAAAATTTATTGGAGTACTATATACCAGTCACTGTGCTAGGTACTGTCAGGTAGGAACTTGGGTAACTTTCTATAGTAAATTCTTAAGTTTCTATT
Source organism: Nasua narica (assembly GCA_028533885.1). NCBI lineage: Eukaryota > Metazoa > Chordata > Mammalia > Carnivora > Procyonidae > Nasua > Nasua narica. The sequence goes on from CM052811.1 coordinate 59,553,502, forward strand.
TAGTAATTTTTAATTTTGTTTGCAATTGTCTTATTCATACTGTTTGGCTTTTCAGCTCAGTTTTAATTTCTGAGCAGTTAACAGTTGATCCTTTTATTAAATTTCTGATGACACCTAAAATGAGGTAAAGCATATGGTTGATGCTCAGTTAATTCCTTTTGATTGATTTTTGCTTTTTGGTCAACTCTGAGAGTGTTTTCTATATGTTGAGAGACAACAATGGTTTCTGTGCCACGAGGGCATTTTTTTTCTCTATGCTGCCTCTTCCTGTTCAGGTCTGATCATGGCTTCATAAACGAAAGATGTCAAAGTAGGTTCTACCTTGGAATTTTGAGAAAGCCCAGCAGATAATAGACCTGAGCAGATCTGAGCTAACATCAGGAGAGAAGGAGCACCACCTGCAGTATAGGCAGGGGAATAATAGCATCTCGGCCAAGTGTCCTTCCTCCACACCCCACCTTGATGAGTAGTAATTGTGGAATCATTCTCTGATTCTTCTTGTTCATTCTCACTCTGTGGCCAGCACTTCAGTAAGTCACTATGATCCATCCCCATCCAACCACTGAACTCCACCACTCTGGTTCAAACCACCATTCCTCACCTGGGCTTTTGCAGCAGTCCCCTTCCTGCTCTCCTTGCTTCTGTTCTTGTTTCCTCTTTGGGCTTTTGTCCACATAACAGCCAGTGGCCTTTTGAAATCTAAATCGTTGCCTATCATTTCTGTGTGCAGAGGAGATCTTTGGAATGAAGACCAGAGTTAACAGAAGTTTCTCACTCCTAAACAGGAAGCAGGGTCTACATGGCCCAACCTGAACTGGTCCTTGTCCATTGCGCAACCTTGTCTCCCAACCTTCTCCTTAGCTCTTCCTTCCCAGACACACTGACTTTCTGCTCTCTTCCAGAGCACACCAATCTTATCCAGATGCAGTGACATTTCTGTTTGTTTCCTTTGCCCCAAATGCAAAGGAAATCTTTACCTCTAGATTTTCAAATAGCTCCACTGCTCACTTCATTTTGTTCTCTGCTCAGATTTTGCCTTCTCTGATACGCTTTGCTTGTTCACACGTTTGAATTTAGGCCCAGTCATTCTCTTTCTCTTTGTCCTGCTGTTTTCTAAATGTGTCTGTAACTATTCTCATTATCCAAGATTGTATTTCTTATCTGTTTACTTAACATTTTTCTCTACTAGAATGTAGTAAATGAAGGTGGAGATTTTTTTTACTACCCCATGAATAAGACTGACACATAGTAGATACTAAATAAGATTTGCTGAATGAACTGATATAGAAAGTAATGAATGCCAGAGCCATTTTTGAGAGCAGGTGCTCAGTGCTGGTATGACAGCCTTGGTTTACTCCATGCCATTTCTGTTGAACTTGACCTGGTATTAATGATTTTTTTTTTAGAATCAGGCTCTTCTTTGGGTCATCACTGGACTAGGCACAGGGATCAAAGTTACTCAAAGCAGGACAGAAATGAAGAAATTGCTAAGTCACAAGGTAGAGTATCAGTTGTCTAATACAGTTGTTTCAATTTACAAATGACAGAGTGAAGGTCCATAAAGAATAATAGCTGGAAATATTTGTATATTGGTGTCGAGAATTTTTATATATATTAAATTATTTTATTTTTCTTCTAAGGTAGGTATGGTGATCTTTTACATTTTATGGGTAAGGAATGAAGGCTTAAGCTGAATTATCATGTGCTCCTCAGCTTTCATTAGAACATGGATTCAGATGCATATTTCATGATGCCCACTTAAGTAATATTTAATGTTTTAACACCTGGGAGGCAGAATGTTTTACTCTTCAGAAAAAAAAAATAGCTTTGCAGATAAATCCCAACCAGCTCCACTAATTGCTAACTAAATCAATTACTTATATTATAAAAATCTTAGTTTTTATATCTGTACCCTTTATGAGTACTGTATTATCACAGCAGCCTTGTTCCCAGAGGAAAAAATAAAACAAAAGAATATTCCACAGACATCCAGGGCTCCAAGGAAGTCTCTTACCCTTATTACCTGGTGAAATATAAATATCATTTTTCTAATGGAATTTTGAGTTTATTTCTTGCAAAGTGCTATGGTAGTTAATGGAAGATATACTTCATCAGTTTTGGCAAGGGCCAACCCTCCAACTGGAATCAAAAGCCCAGTGAATCATTCAACACACTTTATTTTCAATATAACCACTGAAGAGAAAATGGAAGCTTGTCATTTTCCTTTTAAAGCTGTGCACATTGCTAAGTTTTCCATGCACTTGCTGTGCATATATAACTTTTAAAGTGCAAATACTATTTGTGTGAAGAGATGATCAAGGTAGACAGCAGTGGATTGTCACTGCAGTAGTTTGGGATGTCAGTAATTCTTAAGCTAAAAGGAATGCTTTGATGATTCAACAGGATACCTCTAATTTTATATTTATTGTCATCTTTCATTTGCTTTCCTATTTTGGAGACATTTACCAGCTGTGCTGATCAGACTGTGTTTGATTCCTATGGAGAAATGATCCATCTTAAAATTTGTGATCCAAGAGGAAGCTAGAAGGAATTTGTACTTTGATTTTACAGAATATATGGAAAACATCATTGTTTATCTACTATGGGCTTTTGTTATTTCGTTATTGTAGGGAGCACACAGAACAGGCTGCTTTGTGCATTTTTTCTGAGAGTCTTGATCAATGAAGCAAACCTAAAGTTTTCTAAAAGAAATAGTCACGTATAATTAATATGAAGGAATCAATTGAGTCTACTATTCTTCTGTCCTTATTATAAGAATATACTTGACCTTGGAAGTAAAAAAAAAGTTTATTTAATGTTACTTCACAATTCAGAGTCTCTCAACTGTATTGGGGGTATGATTAGATGTGTCTTTGGTAGCTATTGCAACTATCACAACCCTGGGGTACCCTACAGGCAAGTTGGAATAGGACTTTTCAACCAGAAAACAATGATATGAAATGTATGATTCTCAGATTTGTGATTCTTTTTTTTTTAAAGATTTTATTTATTTATTTGATAGAGAGATCATAAGTAGGCAGAGAGGCAGGCAGAGAGAGGGGGGAAAACAGACTCCCTGCTGGGCAGAGAACCCGATGCGGGGCTGGATTCCAGGATCCACTGAGCCACCACGGCGCCCCTCAGATGCATGATTCTAAAATATTATCCTTTGATCAATTTCTGAATTTTATGAAGTGGAAAATACTCAAAATAGACCACTGAAAGTATTTATGCATAATAATAATCTAGATGAAGTTTTTTTTTTTTATCAGCTCTCCTGAAGTGATGGGAGACCACTATCAATAGGCCAATTGTTTGTATCTGAAATCCTCAAGGTAAAAAGTTCAGCTTGGCTTATGGGATGAATAAGTCATGGGAAAAAAAGACACAGCATAGGGAATATAGTCAATGATCCTGTAATAGCTATGTATAGGGACAGGTGGTTGCTACGCTTGTGGTGACCATACCATAATATATAAACTTGTTGAGTCGCTAGGTTGTACCAGTAAAGCTAATGTAACATTGTGTGTCAACTATACTCAAATAAAAAATAAATAAAAATTCACCTCGAGAAAGGAACAACAGACCTCTCCATTTGCCAGAATCCCATGAGAACATAGCCTAATAGAGCGAAATGTATTTTGAAGCTCTTAAGCAGTAAGATGAATGAAATTCAAGTTCAAATAGGACATTCTAGAAACCTCAAAGGAGAATAAGCAGGTGTGGTGATGTGATGTAAATAGTAAATTTCAGTGGGGAAACAAAGGACTGTTTTTTTTTTTTTAATTTTTTAAATTTTTAATTGGCATTTGTCAGGTTTTTTTTGCCAGTACTGCCAACCAGACTTGGCAGACAAAAAGGACAAAAAAAATCACTTTTATCTGTGATGATTTTGACTGGGGCTTTCCAAAGTTCTTGGAGGTAGATCACATTAAGAAAATTGAAGCAACTCAGTTACTCTCAAATCATAAACCTCTGCATCTTCCAGCTTTGCTGGGCTAGACTATATTCTGATTCTCATGAAAATTTTTGGCTTGGGAGAAGATATTTGTGTCACTAAGGCAGCAATGAATTCAGGACTCTCTTTCAACAAAGTGTAGTAGTAAGGGTAAATTATAATTTTCAAGACTTGGCCCTTAACTGAAACCACTCTGCAAGCAGATCTGAAATGAAAGCTCTTGAAATGTTATTTAAGACACCTTGAAACCCCTAGGAATCCACAAGCTAGGAAATCCCCAGGTGCAGCACTCAAGGATTCCACAAGTATTATCTCTGCACTTAGGCAGGCCCTGCACACGTGCTATACAGTTAAAGAATAGCAGAGGGCAAAGGTCATATGTTTTGTCACCAGCCACGCTGCAGAGCTTTGGGTCCAGCCATTTTCCTTGCCTGCTAATTTGCATGGTTGCTTCCTGAGGGTGGTGATTTCTCTATGTATTAAGCTTTGAGTAAATCATTCCTTCAACACTCTCCTCCCCTTCTTGTTTATTTACCATAGAGATTGCAAAGCTCAGTGACATTTGACTCTGCTCCTTTGCTGGGTGGATCATGGAATGCAGGTGGCATGTATGTATCATTAAGTGTATCTCTGAGTGATTGGCCCCGGCATCACGTCACATCACAGGGTCATCTTCTCTCATCATGTCACATCATATCACATCATGCTTGACACACACACACAGCTCCATTCTGAGTATCTAAAAGTAAATGGGAAGTAAGCCTTCACAGCAGTCTGAGCAGTGCTTTCAGAAATAGAAAATAGAGATTGACCTTCCTATTTTCTATTTTCTACCACTGCAGATACAATGACCTCTGCTGGAAGTTGTACATATAAGTATATTCACATCTCAATGAAAAACAAGGCATCTGTGTAAGACGGGAGTTCTCGTTCTGTTTTTCCTTCACAATGATGAAGCAGTGTCCCTCCTGTGTTTATTACTATTGTTGGTGAGATCTAATTCCAGGAACCAGGTATTAATCTAAAGTATTCTATTGATGGAATAAGCTATATGATAGTTATTAAGGATTTGAAATGTGACAATCAAACTAAGGCAATTCAAGGAGAGTTGGACTAGGCTGTTGAATGATAATTTCTACAAAGTGTCTCCACTGTAAAACCAATCCAATCTGATACTGCGGCCTCTGTTGTTCGACAAATCTGGAGTATAAATCCATAGCCTGTAGCCCTGAGTACTTCTGATTTTTAATCTTGCCTTGATTATGAACTCTTAGTTCCTGCATGTAAGTCCTCAGAACCCCTCTCCTTTAGAGGGTTAAAGGTACTAGCTACCTTCAAAAGCTAGTTAAAAGGAAAAAACCAACCTGAATGAAACAAGATTCTTGAAAATTAATGAACATAGTTCATATTATTCAATAGTTCATATTATTCAATACACAATAGTGTGTGTGTGTGTGTGTGTGTGTGTGTGTGTCCCAGTAATTCCTAGGAACAGACAAGAGTGAGAGATGGATACGTTTCCTCTCCTGTCACTAGACTCGCAAGCTTTCACCGATGGAGAGGTATGTTGTCTTTCAAGAATGCGGAAATTATCATCTGCTTCTCCAGGAAACTCAAGGGGTGTTGAATGGAGGTTTCACCCTGGTCATCAAAGGAGTTAACCTTAATGAACACCGGATCTAGTGAGGCTTTCTTCAGTGCTCTCAGCCACCTGTTGAGTAGAACTTTGACTCTTTTTACTCCAGGTATTCAGTGTTCTTCTTTATGTTTCTCTTTCTTTCTCTATTGAAACTTTCTCTCCTAGCTATACCTGAAAATTTGATGTGTTATTCTTCTTAAGCAATTTAATAGGAATCAAAACCATGAGCCTAGAAATGAAGTAAATGGCCACATACTATTTTCTGTGCTGATCTTACTACATCTGCAACACTGAGTTCCCATCTAGATTCCATATTTTGTGATTATGTATTGAACCATTTCAGATGCATTACAACCAAAAGATAAAATTTATGCATGTTTTAGTATTAAAAGACATAACATTGTTTGCTCTGCCTAACAGATGTAGGATTTAGTAAAATGTATCAAATGATTTCTAAAAAAGCCTTTCCAAATGCAAGTAAGGGTGAGGTTCGAATAAGATTGGATTGGGGTTAGAATGAAGTGAAAATGATCTTAGAGTAAGGATGGTCTGTTCCAGGGTGCCATTGGGATGAATACAGGAGAGCTTTGGGCAAGTTTAGGGAGTTCTAAAAATAGGAAGAAGCCACCCACGAGTCTAGAAAAGCCTCCCCACAAAAACACTCTCAAGTTTGCACAGCAGATTGGTATATCCTAGTAGACATAGTACACCGTAAATACTAGTCAACATAACAGCACCTTAAGACACAGTCAACCAAACAACAGAAACAATGAAATTTAATAGACTGCACTTGAACTTTTTCACCATATTTATTATATTCAGTTATCTGAGCATGTCTTATGCCTGAGCCCTCACTAAATCCTTAAATATGGAAAGGAAGTTGAACAAGATGTTCCCAAGATATGTTTGTATAAATTGAAGATTTGTCTAAGAAAAAAGAAAAATTGGGAAGCCATAGTTCTTCTCACCTCATAGTTGAAATGAGGGGATGATGGAGAAGAAAGATCATCCCTGGTCTTTATTTCCTTCTATAGCAGAGTTAGAATAGGTGCATGGGAGTTAGCAGGAAATATTTGAGAAAAGCTTTCTAATAATGCAAGCTATGCAATGGTGGTATGAACAAGCTTAGAGCTAGGGGAGTCCCCATGTCTACGAATCTGCAAAAAAAGCTCGTAGACTCTGCCTTAAATGGGGAATAGCATGGAAGGACCTCTAAAGTCCTTTCCAAGACATGGCTGAGTGGCTTTAATTTTTTTCAACCATTTTAGTTCAAAGATTTCCCTTTTTAAAGAGACCATTGAGTTTTCTTCTTGAAGTAAAAACAGGAGTAAATAATGTCTCTAAAGCATCTAACACATACCACTCTTCCCTAATCACCATCTTCCCTTGACTCTTAAAGAAAACATATTAGATTAAAAATTGAGTAATTGAAAAGGATATACTAACCAACAGATAAGCATTTCTGTTGGATGTGAAATATCCAAGTAGGCAAAGGACAATTTATAATATGATTAGCAAATGCATTTTATTGAATATTTTCACTTTATGGTCCCCAAACTATTGCTGACCACCATTTGTTTGTGCTTCTATTTTTGCTCATTAAAAAAAAAAACAACAGTTTGAAGCTCCAGCTGCTAAGCCAGGAATGCTCTTTTTCACTGGCAGCAGTTTCTCTCTTGGCAGAATCCACAGGCAATTGCTTTGATGTGTTTTGGAGTTACATTTGGTGTCTGTCATAGTTCATGCAAAGATAAGCTGATTGGGTTGTCTAGCTGGTCCCAGATGCTTTTGGCTTTAATGCTCCGTCAGTTCTCTTTGAAAATGAAGTCCTGGACCAATCTCATTTCTCAAGGGACACTTGCAGATGACTTGTTCATGATCAAAAGGCACCATGATTTCCTGATGTCCATATGCTTCCTCTGGAACTTCTTTTGGTGTCCTCAAAACTGATGTTTCTTAGAAGTGGACAACAGATTGTTATTTAGACAGGGTCTAAACTTCGGAAGTGTTTCCTCAACAGTAACAGCAAATAAGAGTCAGGAAGTCTGAACTGGTTTCTAAGAACTCCAGGAAGTGTGTTCTAGAACATATTGTTATGAAATCACCTCCCAAATAAGATCAAAAACTAGATCTGTGGTTTACCACTGCACCATGATTATAGTAAGTGAGGGTTTATAGAGAAGGAATTATCCACATTTTTCAGTTTGTTGGTATTAAAGGGATTCATATATTTCCTCCTAGACAAACTTAATTACAATCATTTGGTTATGAAGACATTCAGGGGAGTAGGTAAATTTGTGAAGTGTGTATACACAGCATAGATTTGTTGAAGCTAAGGCTTTAAAAATCATCCAACTGACATCTTTGAACTCCATCCCACACTTTATATGCCACACATTTCTCTTTTGGGTCAAGCATGAAAGGCAGATAAAGATCCTTCTGTTTTCTATATTTTTTTTTCCAAGGACACAGTCAGCTAGAGGACATAATATCAAGGCTAAGTAGCAGGAGAACCACCGTCTGTGCTTTTTTTTGAGATCTCAGTGATACATTCCAAAACTTAGATAATGGGCTTACTCATTCTTCCCTTTACCTCCAAACAGTATTTTTTCTTCTTTTTCTTTTTCTTCTTCTTCTTCTTCTTCTTCTTCTTTATTTTATTTTATTTTTTTTTTTTTGAGAAGGGTGTTTTGGAGAGATTCTGTGTAAAGTCCTGATGGAAGTGGTTCCCACCCTAGATGGATGGGGGAGGAATGATAAAATCCCCAGTTAGAAAAGTATTTTAGAATACCACATAAATCTCTGCAATAATGCTTTCATTTATGTCAAAGAGAAAGATGAAGGATGACAATGCTGATTCAAAATGCCTTTGGATGGTGTCGAGGTGCAAATCATTCTTCCATCTTTTTCGTGCCTAAACAAAGCAATTGCAGTTCTAGGAAAAGCTCAGAAGTAGAAACTGTGGGAACAAAGGGCAATCTGTCAGCTATCTCTTCTTATCATTCATCTAGTCATAGCTCAACTTTAACCTTTCATAGCTGTGAACCTGCCAGACATTGTGTGAAAGATGTGTGTGTCCTGTAGGCAGCCTTCATCAGGAAGCAAACCAATGGACTAAGATTGTGAGCTAATCACAGAGATTAAATTTAGATAGCATTTTTAGGCAGATGAAGATTCTCTGCTGTTACTTTATATACATGATCTAAAATATCTATTTCAATAAGTCTGAGATTAGTATCACTAGCCTTACTTTACACAGTACTTGAGCCTGGGTCAACTGCCTAACCTCATACAATTGGTAAATACTAGCGCTGGGATCTGACTCATTTTGACCCAGAGCTGACTCTACAATTTAGCTCTTGCCAGTGCCTTTGTTTTCTTTCTGGTGGGTAAGTTTAAGTGCCTTCTGGGTGTCATAATTGTTCTCAGAAGCTTCCATTTAGATTTGATTTTTTATTGTTTAAGTGTGAACTTGAGAGAGCTTCTTAGCCATTACCTTTATCTGCTTCCCAGAGGTATATACCACCATAGAAATAATTTAAGAGGTTCAAGTGCACAAAAAATCGGCGTTATTTCCATATATCTAATTGTCTGTGGGCCTCTTTGGCAGGATATTCTACAAGAATCTCAAATTCAAGAAGCCAAAGTTGAAGAGATTTCCCTCCATATGCTTATAGTTTATTTTTCCCTGTTTCTGTGAATGTCATAAGCCCCCACCCAATCTGTAAGGTCTAAACTCAGTTTTCATCCTAGATGTCTGTACTCTAACTTTTTCTTATCTTTTTTCTCTTGCATTCCTACAACTAGTGTTTAATTTTCAGGCCTTTACCTTTTTTCCCCTAGATTCTTCAATGTTCTATCTCTCATGTCCCCATCTGCAGTCCTCCACCTCTTCAACACGAATTCAACACTGCCACTAGAGGGAGCTTTTTAACAAATAAGTAATGTGATGTTCCCCTGTTCAAAACTTTTAAGATCCCAAACTTTTTAGCATTGCATAGAAAGCCGTCCATGGCCTTGTCTTGCTTACTGTTTCCAACTTCCCATTATATCATACTTTCTGGCATCGTATTCTTTTTTTTTTTTTCTCCATAAATAGGTTTATTTTAATTTTTCAGTGTTACAAGATTGATTGTTCATGCTCCATGCAATACGTGCCCTTCTCAATACCCACCACCAAGCTCACCCACCCCCCACCCCCTCCCCTCCAAAACCCTCAGTTTGTTGCTCAGAGTCCACAGTCTCTCCTGGTTCATCACCCCCTCCGATTTCCCCCCATTCAACCTTCCCTTCCTTCTCA
>CM052811.1:59563498-59628550 GCA_028533885.1 Nasua narica
TCCATACTGTTTTCCAAAGTGGCTGCACCAACTTGCATTCCCACCAACAGTGGAGGAGGGTTCCCCTTTCTCCACATCCTCTCCAGGATTTGTTGTTTACTGTCTTGTTGATTTTGGTCTGGCATCGTATTCTGAAGCCAATCACAACCTCTTGAAATTCTCCAAATTTGTCATTTTCTTTTATTTTTTGTGATAGAGCTCATTCCGTATGCCCTTCGCATTCTCCCCATACATTTATAGTGGGATATACCTTTCTGCCTCCTTTTGCATTCAGATTTCTATCACTGCAAGCATAGCTTATTTCCTTCTTTGCTTTTCTAGAGTCCTTGACTAGACTGTAAGCTCCTGAGGGCAAATTTTGTCTTATTCCTCTTAGCAGAACCAGGAGCTAGCACAGTGCATGACTCATAGTTAGTCCTCGGAAATCTTGGTGAAACTAATGATTGAAAGTGAAAGCAAAATCTCAACTCTAAAGGACATCAGATAGGTAGTGGTCTAAAGGCATACATCAATAATGAATTGAATAGTTTGGATCTTACATATTTTACATTTATTACAGTCAAGAGTTTGTATCTGTAGGAGAAACCATATATGCTCTACAAAACATACTCTGAAATTTCCTATCCAAGTATCTCTACATGAATTGCCATTATTTAAATGCATGTATTTAAATGTGGGCCTTAGAAGAATATTGTTTAGCATAAAACAGTGGCAAAAATAACTGATTCATTCCTAATAAAGTGAATGAATTATATTACCTTAACAAGAACCTGTTTCTAAATAATGTAGTTGATAAAACATAATATTTTCTTCTGTTCATTATGAAATTATATAACATGAAGCAGTGTAAGGCAAGCATTTCAAAAAATTAGAAATAATTCATTAAATAAATGAGATACAATTAGGCAAACATTTCAGGAAAATCAGGCATCATTTAAAACCTGGTGAACTGAATTATCTATATGTAATTGCATAATGTTCATAATTTATTTTCCCCAAGTCACTGTGTTTAGCTCATTTGAAAATCATCTATGAAAAGCAGCCGTTACTCAAGTCATAAGTGTTTCTATATTCTGAGATAATACGAATCAATTTAGATTCCAGGATCTAAAACCATAATCAACTTGTACGTCAACTTAATTGCTTAACAACAGCGTGGTCATTGAGAACGTATGGTCATAATAACCTGGGCTTCTGAGAAATTATAAATGTCCTTCTTTCTTCCTTCCTTTTTTTTTCTTAAACCAAAAGCTTAAATCAAAACTGTGTTTTGAGTGCACCTTCTACAGTCCACTATTGGATGACCTGTTTTTTTTTTCCTTTAGATTTATATGTATGTGGTTGGAATAAAGGGCATTATAGGCTCACAAATACCAATTTTTAACTGGAAGAATTAGATTAAACAAAACCAGTGCATAAATACCACTTTTCCCCCATGGGTTTTTCATATCTTGAATAGAGGAATGGGCTAGCAAAGATTAAAATACTCCATGCGCATCTATGGGAAGCGGGGATAGGTTCTGGAGCTCAGGTTTGCACCTGCCTCCCGTCGCATAGGGCTTTATAAATGTAGACAAGTTGCTTTAATTTGGTAAATGATTTTGAGACATTATCAGAATCACAATTATCTGGTTCAGTCTTTCAAACTATATTTGAGCAAATCTCCATGTGCTAACATTTACTGATGGTAGTGACAGTGTCCCACTGCATTGTAGCTTGTACTTCTTGCATTGTCCCACATGTGCTGAGCATACTCAGAGTTAGAGTAACTTGTTTTTTTTCTCTCTCTTTTGTTTTTTTGTTTTGTTTTGTTTTGTTTTTTAGTTTTTCTTTTCTCTTCTTCCATTTACTCACCCAGTTAATTAAGTCATATCTAAATACCTGGCCAGGTATTGAGTACCATATTTCTCTTCCTGTGGCCAGACCAACTATGCCATTTCTTTAAAGAAGAAAATTGTATTGGATGAAAATCCTTTCTCCTCACACTTGTCCCTCTCTTCTTCATTCTGCCTCTCTATCCTCTCTTCTCAGAAGTTGTGGACGTTATCATTTATTGAGTAGATATTATGTGCCATGCTCTGTACTAGTCACTGTATATATATTATTACATCAATTTAAACAACCCCTTTATGAAGCAGAATCAATTAACTCTATTTTATCCATGAAAAAGATAGATTTCAGAGTCCCTCACCTGCAAGTTCAGAGCGAGTCCATAGATAAGCAATGAACAGAATGCACGTGAGTCTGACTTAAAGTTCATTCTCTTTTATTGCTTCTTTTTTGTTTCTTTAATACATTCTTAACTTAATTTACAGATTCTAAAAGTTTGGAAATCGGGGCAATAAAGTTGTTATGTGGGTGTTTTATGGGTATGACATCTCTAATGTTGGTTTGGTTTTCAGAGAGATTACTTTTCAAAATGAATTTGTAGGAAGGTAGGGAGTGTAGACATAAGAGTGATTTTCAAAATTCAATTGAATGCTTATACTTTCATAATTAAAGCAATAATTGGAACATAAAATATTTTGATAGCACTTAAGTTTTTTTAATAAAGGATCTCTTTAATAGAGACCTTTACAGTTTGAGCAAATGCAGAGCTCTCTACCAGCCTGACTAGAATGTCAGCCATCTGCACTCTGAATTTGAATGATGGAGCTGTCATTTAGGTTGGTATTTGAAATCAAACTATTGCTGTGGATTTCTAAATTACAAAATGAAGAGAGAATGGTTGCTTTATCAGAGAGATATGGAAATTATTTTCAAATTCTTGCCTTTAGATGTCTAGCAGTCCTGAAGTATTTTCCTTGATTTGGAGTCACACCAGACCACTTTCTTCATTAGACCAAAAAGTAATATTATTTGCCCGCTAAAATTAGTGAATACTTACTCATATTTCAGTGTGTATTTAACACTGTATTTGATACTGTAGAAACTATAAATATACTTTGGGATATGGTACTTGAACGCAAGAAGTCCACAATGTAGTTGGGTTTGTGGTATATTGTTGACATGAATATGTATCATTGTCAGTAGATTTTGAAGATCAGAAAGAAGAACACTTCAAGTGTAAATTCCACAAATCAAATTCCTCCACAGAAAGTTTTCATTGGGAGATTTTTGTTTAATTAGAACAACATGTTCACATCCTCAAACAAAATCAGAGACGTAAAGACTGTGGCCCCCACTACCAATGTGTGATACCAACATATCAAGTAGTCTAGATTGCAGCAGTACAAGGACACGTTTGAATCTAGGAGAAAAATTAAAGCTTCCCTGGGTAGCAAACATGCTCCTGAGTAAGAGGATACTTTACATACTTAAACATTGTCAGTATTATTGAAGGGATATACAGGTGTGCTGCTGGAGAGTTGGTACATGTGGAGTGCAAAAACACAAATGTGGCAGAGATTAGCCTTGGAGAAATTTATGCAAAAATTATCTCAACACTACGTCATTAAAACCAGTAAGCAATGCCATCTTCTAACCTTTCATTTCAAAACTACGTTTAAATTCATAATTGGAATTAGATCTTGGATTTTTCACCTTCCCTAATTACCAGGTAAAACCATGTTAGCTTAGTGGTTGTCTTACATGTTTGTGTTAGTTAGATAATGTGTTAAGATAAAGTTGTTATGGTGATGAGAAAGAGAAAGGAGTTATACTTCATTTTAGACTGTAGAGGGTATTTGGATTACAAAGCCTTCTGTGAATGTCTCAGAGTGTGGGATTGATAAATCACACTGCCTGCTCTCATCCTGCTAGCATATATCATGCGTCAATAAATGTTCCAAATGTGAGTCAAAGTACTACATTGCATTCATGACGTTGGGGGGAAAAACCAAGGGAAAAATTTTTGCTTTTATATCGATGAAATTCTTATTGGCAATTAAAGTTTTCCACTCAAGTCAAGTTCAGCTAGGTGTTTGGAGACAGATTTGGGATGATTTTGCCAAAAAACTGAAATTCTTGCAGTAAACTGAAACTGTATTTTATTTCATATGTGTTTTCTTTGTGCAAAAAATTTAATGAACATGATCTTATTCATGGCTTTAAAAAAGAAAAAGCCTTATATAATACATGACATCTTGGTTATTGCTGATGTGGTAAAACTCTTCCTGAAACCTGGTTGATGCTTTCCTGATTTCCCCTTTGTACACATTAAATATCAGTTTGCTAGGAAAATTGTGAAGTACACTAGTCTCATTTTTGATTACTAATAACTGGATAAATTAAAGGGTAGACTAAGTAGTCTAAAGAGAAACTTTATTTTTTCTTAGCTTTCCCAATTGCTATTTAGGAAAATGTGTTACATGATGATTTCCAAGTTTAATGATTTTTTGTGTATGTATTATTTCAAGGGTCTATAGCTTTTAGGATTTTGAATAAAAATAAGAAAAGACCACAATGCATATTAAAAATAATTTGGGAGAGGGGCACCTGGGTGGCTCAGTTGGTTGAGCAGCTGCCCTCGGCTCAGGTCATGATCCTTGAGTTCCAGAATCGAGTCCCACATTGGGCTCCCAGCTCCACAGGGAGTCTGCTTCTTCCTCTGACCTTCTCTCCTCTCATGCTCTCTCTCACTTTCTCTGTCTCTCAAGTAAATAAATAAAATCTTAAAAAATAATAATAATAATTTTGGAGAAAAATTTGAATCAATCTATTTTTAGGATAGAAAAGAATAATAGTAAAATAATAAGATAATAATGGATGTAGATAAACTGGATTTGTTAAAGTAACAATCTTTTTCCTAATCTCATTTCCAAATTTACCTATTTAAAAAAATACACTTCAATTTTTTCCACCTGCTTTCTTCCCTTTATCTTTATATTCCCACTAACCAAGTCAGTCAGAAATCAATTCCTCTAATCTCTTTTGCAACATTTCTTGGATTTTTACCTTAACATTTTCTTTTCCTTTGCTACCAATCATATTTAGGCTTTTAATTCCTCAGGGTTATTGCTTTGTTCTCTAAAATAATTTCTTTCCACTAATATTGTTCCCCTATTGGTCATATTCTATATAGTTGCCAAATTAATCTTCCAAATGTACAGTTTTCATTACGTCCTTCTTTTCAAAGCTAGTATTATTTTACACTCATAGCAATTTGCACCTTTATGATAAAAACCCATTTCCTTTTCCTGGTGTACCTGGTGCTACACCATTTCCCTCCATTCTGTATTCCCAACCATGTCCTAATTTGAATCCTTTCCTGGATTCTATACTACAGCCAGAATCGTTTAATAGCCATGACATTCCATGTTTTAACATATTGTTCTTCATCCATTCTCCATCCTGAGCACTCCAATTTCTATTAGTTTTATTTAATTCTATCAAAATCTAAGGTTCAATATAAGTTTTGCTTCCTTGATAAAATTTTTGATGAGACTACCCTGTAAAACTTTTGTCTTATCTGAACAACAGCATTCATATCTATACAACTTTATGGTGATTTGTAGTGTGGATATGTTTGTGTGTGTGTTTATACACACATATGTATATCTCTCTCTTACATGCATATACATAGATATCTGGGTTTAGGATTAGGCTTCCTCAGTTTTCATTCTGATTTTGCTGTTTTCAAGCCATATAATCTTGGATAAATTAATCTAACCTTGCCAAACTTTAGTTTTTTTCATCTATAAAATGGAATCGTAAAGGCAATTTTATCAGTTTCCTAGGGCTTCCATAAAAAAGATATTACAAACTTGGCAGCCTAAAACAACAGAAATTTATTGTTTGAGGGTTCTGGATACTATATGTCTGAAATCTAGGTGTTGGCAGGGTCATGTTGTCTCTTAAAGCTCTAGGGGTTTTTCTCTTTGCCTCTGGAAGCTTCTTAGCTTCTGGTGGTTGCTGGCTATCTTTGGTGTTCCTTGGTTTGTGGGCATATCACTCCAGTCTTTGCCTCTGTCTTTATATGGCATTCCCTCTGTGTGTTCTACGTGTATTTCTGTTTTTTCTCCTTACAGTTCTAGACATAGGATTAGGGCACATTCTAATTCAATATGACCTCATCTTTGGTAATTACATTTGCAAAGTTCCTATTTTCAATATGGTGACATTCTGAGATTTAAGGTCGATATGAACTCTGGGGGGACACTATTCAACCCACTATCCTACCTTAGAGTTATTTTAAGGGTTTAATGAGATAATTTATGTAAAGTTTTTAGTGAAGTACATTGTTACATGGTAGGTACCTCACAAAGTTAGATTTTGATATTATTACCACTATTACTATTTGACAAATCCTCCTGATATCTTCAAGGGGTCATGTATATGGAATTGGAGGGTTTAGCCATTTGATCATGTTTGCTCAATTTTTTTAGAAATCCCTAACTCAAATATTTAGTAAAGATAGAAACCATCCCCTGTAAAAGGTAATAGTTACCAAGATTTGGGGAACTTCCTTTTTTATCATGATATGGTTATATGGCTCAACAATTACTTGGCAGAGAGTCTTTCAGAATTCTCATGTCTGTTTTTGATAAAAAGTAATTAACTCTATTAGAAATGCTTGAGCAAGCACAGATTCATAAAAATACAGGTATAAAATACAAAAAGGGGCAAAATTGCAGAAGGATAACTGGGATAATTTTAGTCTGGTTAAGACGAGGGGGAAAAAAGTTAAAGAAAGGATAAATATTAACATAGAGGACATTAGGGGAAGGAAAGGAAAAGTGAATTGGGGGAAATTGGAGTGAGAGGCGAACCATGAAAGACTGTGGACTCTGAGAAACTGAGGGCTTTGGAAGGGGGCTGGCGAGATGGGTCAGCCTGGTGGTAGGTAATAAGGGAGGCACATATTGCATGGAGCACTGGGTGTGGTGCATAAACAATCTTGGAACACTGAAAAAATTAAATTTAAAAAAAAGGATAAAGATATCACTGGAAGAAGATACTATACTGTGTAGAGATGTGAGAAATCTTACCTATTTAATTCTTTTATGCTTTGTTCTTTCATACGAAGGAGAATAAACTGGCAAATGTAGAAAAAGCAAGCATAATTAGGAGAAAAAGGAAACTCATGACAGACCCTTGTGGGAAACTTGCTCTTTTAAATCAAGTCACTTCTTTAGAACCAAATAAATACTTTTGGTGAGGGTGGTTGAGTAAAGATGGAGAGGTGGAAAAAGAGCCTTTCTAGCTAATTTTCAAGAATTGCAGAGGATGGGAGAAGTGCTAGGAAAGAGAGGCCTACCAGAGTTCCCGGCATAAAAACTAGCATTTGTTTTACTATCTAAATGGTCATAAAAGTGGGCTTAGAGAGTTTATATTTCTCCCAAGCAGATTTTCATAAAGATTACTAAATGATTATGAAATTCACTCAGGCCAAAGTTTAATCACTTAATTTTATAGAAACTGATACAGAAATAGAACAATATAGGTATTTGGATATTGGCAGAGCATTTGCCAAAGTTTCTCCTGATATTCTCTATAATAAGTAAAATAATTTGGTAGTGATAATATCAGAGTTGGAAAAATTTGTAGCTGAAAATACAACTATCTCCAAGGAATTTTAATGTAAGTGGAATTTAGAATAAAATAATAGGTAAGAAAGTGAACTCACTTTTCAAAATTATGATATTTTCTGGTCAGGATGGCACCATGAATTAATACTGTAATGTATCCTCTCTGCTTCAAACACATAGATAAATTATGGCAGACAGAAAAAGAAAATACATAACTAGACTAAAAACAAAACAAAACCATAAATAAAAGAAGAATCTCCATAGAACTGAAATAAAGAAGAACTAAAAATGGTGAATATAGCTGGACCATATATCTTCTGGATGAGGACCTCAAGCAGTAAGTTGAGGTTTTGTATGACCTTTGAAGGAGAAGGGAGACTAAAAGTACTCCATGGGGAATGGGACCTTGCAGAAATATTTTTGCTTGAATCTAGAGACTGCACAGGAAGCTTATGAATATATGCTATGAGGGAAAAAACTTGCCACTATATGTGGCATTGGATGTAAATGAGCTGCTGAACTACAAAATGGAAGGTCCTGTGCAACCTCCAAACCAAAACTGAACAAAGCCATACCCTGGCTCACTAATCGGATGTACAATATTATCAACATCACCATGGGAAGGAGCCCCATAATTCCATTAGGACCTGCGGATCCTAAGGGTTTGGAAATTGACGATTACAGATCCTCCTGATGTAAAGAGAACACAGAAAGATAGAAAGAGAAAATGAAACCAGAAAACAAAAGCTAAATATTTCAAATGAGCTTGCAAACCAAAATTTCAAAACCTATGAGTAGCTATAATGCCCTTAAAGACAGCCCATCAATACTTAGAATGTGAAATTATTCCCAAAGGAACTATTTATAAGACCAGTACCACAAGGGATTTTAAATAAGTTTGCCTAGAAAACTCAAGGATAACATTTATTAAAGAGCATGATGTTTGACATATATAAGCATAAATAAAACAGACAAGTGCCTATGTGAAAAGAAGCATTAAAAAGGAAAAATTGAAATACTGAAATATTTTAAAATGCAAGAAATTATATAAGCTCTAGACTGTACGTGGTGAGTGAGTATGTGAACCAGAATGTGATGCTGAGAAAATCACCCAAAATAGCACACCGTGAGACAAAGAATACGAATGATTAGTTAGGAGGTATCAAAGGGAGACTGAAAGGTTCCGACAGACAGCTAAAAGAACTTTAGAGGAGAATGGCAAGAAGTTTGGGACCAGTATTCAAAGAGGTAAAATCTATAGATTTCTGGAATTAAAGCCCTTAGTCCTAAGACTAAAAAGATGAAAAAAAATAAATCTACAACTTGAGAAAGTGCAGCAAACCAAGAAGCCAACTCTTAACTATGGAGAACAAGTTGATGGTTACTGGAGGGGTGGGGGTGGAGGGGATGGGTGAAACAGGTGATGGGGATTAGGGAGTATAATTGTTGTGATGAGCACCATGTGATGTATGGAAGTGCTGAATCACTATATTGTGCATTTGAAACTAATATTACACGGCATATTAAGTAACTGTAATTTAAATAAAAACTAAAAAAAAATAAATTTACAACTTGAACAATTATCATGAAATTATAGACTATCAATGAATAAGGGAAATTCTTAAACCAGAAAGACAAGAGAGGTGTCCATCAAAGGAATAACACTTAGATCGACTGTTGACTTCTTAACACTAGTAGATGTGGGAAAATAACACAATGGTGGGTTCACAGTGCTGCCCTATGATAATATTCAGCCTTGATTGTACTCTCAACTATTACCGGCCAAGAGGTTTCTTTCAGACCTACAACGGTTGAGAACTTAAATTTTTAGGGTGTCTGGGTGGTTCAGTCTGTTAAACATCTTCCTTTGGCTCAGGTCATGATCTTACCGTCCTAGGATCGAGCCCCATGTTGGGCTACCTACTTGGCAGGGAGTCTCCTTCTCCCTCTCCTCCATGGCTTATACTCTCCATTGCTATTTCTGTCTTTCTATGAAATAAATAAATAAAATTTTTAAAACTACTTTAGGAGAAAAAATGTCATAGGAGTTAATAACATGTATGATATGTATACTGCCTATAACACTTAAAAAAGATAAATGTAATACATTGGAAAATAAAGACATTAAAATAATCTTCAATAAATAGTTAAATTATATTTAGATCTATGAAGTATTTGGGATGAGATGGAAATGTAGAGTAAGTTTTGTTATAACAATTTATAATTAAGTATGAAGGTTAAAAATTTTTTTTTTAATTTTATTTATTTGACAGAGAGAGAGACCACAAGTAGGCAGAGAGGCAGGCAGAGAGAGAGAGAGGGGGAAGCAGGCTTCCTGCAGAGCAGAGAGCCCGATGCGGGGCTTGATCCCAGGACCCTGAGATCAGGACCCGAGCTGAAGACAGAGGCCTTAACCCACTGAGCCACCCGGGTAACCCAAGGATTAGAAATTTAAGAACACTTACCACGTTATACCCATTAGGATGGCTTTTATAAAACAACAACAACAGGTGTTGGCAAGGATGTAGAGAAATTTGAACCCTGTGCAATGTTAGCGGAATGTAAAATGATGCAGCTGTTCTGGAAAACAGTATGGGGGTGGTCCTCAAAAAATTAAAAATAGAATTACAATATGATCCAACAATTCTACTTCTAGGTATATATCTAAAAGTGTTGAAAACAGGGTCTTGATATATTTGTACACTCATTTTCATAGCAGCATTATTCACATAAGATAAGACTCCAGGGTGCATTGACGAATGAATAGATAAGCAAAAATGTGGGAGATACACACAGTGGGCTATAATTCAACCTTAAAGAAGGGAATTGTGACATATGCTACCACACGGATGAACCATGAAGATGTACTAAGTCAAATGAGTCAGACACTAAAAGACAAATACTATATGATTCTACTTGTATGAGTTCCCAAATTCAGAGAGACAGAAAGTAGGATGGTGGTTGACAGGGGCTGCAAGGAGAAGGAATATTGCTTAATGGGTATAGAGTTTCAGTTTTGCAAGATGAAAGAATTCTGGAGTTGGATGAATATAATGATTGCATTACAGTGTGAATGTATTTAATTCCAGAATTGAAAACCTAAAAATTATTAAGATGGTATATTTTATGTGTATTTTATCATAATAAAAAATTGAAAATAAAATTAAAGATAATTAATTACCAAAAGAATAGCTGTATATAATCTTTGACAGCCTTCCAACAAAGGGAAAATATAGTACTTTATCATTCCAATAGAGAAAATAAAAGCGGAAAATAAAAACTGTTGAAAAGTCAATAAGTAGAAGAAAAACTAGGATGATAGAAATCAATTTAGATTAATATCACCACATTATCAGATAAAGTGAAAAATATCTTGCTGTATGATACAAACATGAGAAAGACCTAAAACAAAACCATGTAAAAAGTTCGAATGAAAAGAAATGAAAAAGATATATTAGAGAAGTATGAATTAAAAGAAAGCTGTTGTGTCACAATTAATATTAGACAAAATTAAAGGCAAAAGTTGTGTACGGGAAAAAATAGGAATACTGTATCTTAACAAAAAGTAAATCACAAAGAATATAAAACAATTGCTTAGCCAGCAATTATTTATTGAGTATCTAGTATATGCTCAGTATCATTCTGGATACTGGGAAGGAAAAGTGAACAAAGAGTCAGAATTCACTGTTATCATGGACAGAACACAGGCAAATTTGAAAACTCCACAACTGTAGTGGAATATTCTAGCACACCTCTATGAAATTGGGAAGCTTCAAAAAATTAGAAGGAATTAGAATATTTGAACGAGGAAACTAGCAGGCTTGATCTAAAATATATTTAAATTTTTATGTTCTATTTGTTCAGATATATATTCTTTTTAAGTACCTATAGAAGAAAATGCTAAATAACTAGGAATAAATTTAACAAAAGTACTTAACATTTTTATTGAGAAAAAATATGAGGTATTATTGAAGAGGGTTTTAAAAATCTTCTTAAGTGGGAAGATATAAAATTGTCATGTATGGGGTCACTTAATGTGAAAAATTCCACTTTATTAACCTATAAATTTAATGTAATTTCTTTCTAAATCCCTAGAGGAATTTTGCTGGACAAACTAATACTAAAATGTACTTCGAAGAACATAAAGCCAGTTACCATTAAGGCAATTTGAAGCAGAGTGTTTTAGTAAGGGTTCTCCAGAAAAATAGAACACATAGGGTATATTCATAAGAAGGTATTTATTATAAGGAATTGGCTCATGCAGTTATGGAGGCTGAAAGGTCCATTGATCTGCCATCTGCAAGCTGGAAACCTAGGAAAGTTGGTATGACAACAATCCTAGTTCAAATGCCTGAAAACTTTCTGGGAGAAGAGTCAATGAGAAAACCCATATTCCAAGTCAACAAGCAGGCAGGAAGCAAAAGGGCAAATTCCCTCTTTCATCCTTTTGTTCTATTCAAGCCCTCAATGGATGAGATAATGCCCACTCATTTGAGGTAATTTACTACGTCCATCAATTCAAATGTTTATCTCATCTGGAGACATTCTCAAAGACACCCAAAAATAATGTCTGATCTGGACACTCCTTGGCCTAGTACGATTGATACATAAAATTAACCATCACGGGGAGGAATGTGGTGAGTGTTTTTTGCTACCAAACACTAAGCCTCATCATAAAATGCAGCAATTAAAACTATAAGTGAAAAATGTGGCATTATTTCAAAGATTAAATAGAATAATAGAATAGAATAGAGAGTCCTGAAATGAACCATTGCAATATGAAAATATGACAAAGGACAGAGGTGACATTATAAATCAATGGGAGAGATTGGGGCACTTCCTAAATGGTACTGGAACAAAGCTTATCTTTCTGGATAAAAAAATAACATCCAGTTTCTACCCAATATACACAAGGATATGCTCAGGATTGTTAAAAACATAAATGTGATTCAAAAAGCCAAGATGACCTTCAACAGATGAATGGATAAAGAAGATGTGGCCCATATACACAGTGGAATATTATTCAGCCATCATAAAGGATGAATACCCAACTTTTGCATCAACATGGATGGGACTGGAGGAGGTTATGCTGAGTGAAATAAGTCAGAGAAAGTCGATTATCATACGGTCTCACTTATTTGTGGAACATAAGGGATAGCATTAATGACATTCAGAGAAGAATGGAAAAAATAAAGGAGGAGAAAACAGAGTGGGAGATGAGCCATGAGAGACTATGGACTCTGGGAAACAAACTGAGGGGTTTAGAAGGGAGGAGGTGGGGAGATGGGTGAACCTGGTGATGGATATTGAGGGCATGGATATCATGGAGCACTGGGTGTTATATGCAAACAATGAATCATGGAACGCCACATCAAAAACTAATGATGTACTGTATAGTGACTAACATAACACAATTAAAAAAAGCATAAATGTGAAAGGCAGAATATTAAAACTTCTAGAAAAAGGTAGGTTATTTTATGACCATATGACAAGGAAAAATTGTTTAGACACAGTAAGTACATGCCATAAAGAATAATATTCATAAATTTGTTTGCATTAGCACTAAAGATATGTGTATGGTTATAAATAAAGTTATAAGTCACATGTTAGAAAGATCTGAGTGAATTATATCAGAATATATACAATAAAAATGAAAAAGTAAAACCATAACAGAAACTCAGGAGGAAAAAGAAAAAGACAAAGTATATGAACAGGTAATCCGTGGATAAAGAAAGCTGAATGGCCAAGCAGTATGAGCAAAAACACTCAGCCTTGTTGGTAATTAGGGAAATGCAAACAAAACCATGATGAAATATAAGTCCCATAAGATTAGCAAAAGGTACAAGATTTCATAATACCAAATATTATCAAGATAGTGGAGCAGTGGGGCTACTGATGTGGCTATAAATTGTTCCAATCCCTTTATAGTGCTAATTGTTCCAGATGTCTCTTTTCTATAGCCAAGTAATTTCATATCTGGGTTTACACCCTAGAGAAAGTCTCCCACGTGTTCTCAAGTACAGAGATCCTCTCATTGCAGCATTTAATTTTTTTTGTTGTTGTTATTCAGTGGTTTAAATGAATTAACTGGAGCAATATGTATTGACCCAGAAAATCTCAGAAGTTAAGTAGAATAAAGCAAGTTGCAAAATATGACATTATATATACATACATGTATAGAGAGAGGGAGAGAAAGTAGGATATTTATACAGAATTTGGAAGTTATTAAATATTGCTGTATTGGTTATAGATATATACATAGGAGTATATGCATATGTATATAGATATATACATGTGAGTAAAACTCTGAAATGTAAACCAGTGATTCAAGGCAAATTCATTGTGATGGTTTGTTCGGGGGAAAGAAGGAAGGAGATAGGATTGGGAAGGATCACACAAAGTAATTGAATAGTGTTTGTGAAATTTTTTATTGTTTTGATTTATTTTGCTCTGAATTTCTTTGCTTTAATATTTGAAAACATGGCAAAACATGAAGATTATTAAAATTAGTTGTTACATGAGTATTAATTATATCCTTTTAGGGTTTTCTGTATGTTTAAAATATTTTACAATAAAAATATATTGTTGGGACGCCTGGGTGGCTCAGTTGGTTGAGCAACTGCCTTTGGCTCAGGTCATGATCCCAGCGTCTTGGAATCGAGTCCCGCATTGGGCTCCTTGCTCTGCGGGGAGCCTGCTCCTCTCTCTGCCTCTGCCTGCCTCTCTGCCTGCTTGTGTTCTCTCTCTGTTAAATGAATAAATAAAATCTTTAAAAAATAAATAAATAAATGCAGTCAATTCAGTTGATAAATAAGAAATTGGTTGTTCAGATTGGATGGGCTAATGGCAGGGAGACACCTCTTTCTTCTCAGAAATATTCAAATAGGGCTGCCTGGGTGGCTCAGTTAGTTAAGCGGCTGCCTTCAGCTCAGTTAGTTAAGCGGCTGCCTTCAGCTCAGGTAATGATCCCAGGGTCCTGTGATCGAGTCTTGCATCAGGCTCCTTGTCCTGTCTCTACCTCTGCCTGCTTGTGCTCTCTCTCTCTGACAAATAAATAACTAAAATCATTAAAAAAAAGAAGTATTCAAACAGAGCTGATGACCACAGGTGGTGCATGGGGGTGGTATTTTGTATGCAAGACCAATGATGAATTCTAAGATCTCTTCCAACAACTACTGATAAAAATTATACATATAATGAAAATTATATGTATAATTATATGTATAATTATACATATATATACATATATTATATGTATAATTTTTATTATGTGTGTGTGTGTGTGTGTGTGTGTGTGTGTGTGTAAGGCACTCCTTACAGGGTTTTAAAGTCATCTCCTTCTACATTTATTTTGTGACCATTTAAAAAATTCTATATTCTTATTTTTAGTGGTCTCAGACTCAGATCAAGCTTTGTAGCAACCAAAAATTATTCTTTCTTTTATGATCAGATTTTTGGTGAAAAAAAGGTAAAATAAAATCATTACTGATTCAATAACATTTAATAAACACTTACTGAATGCCATACTCTGTATTATAATTCTACTACCCTCTAGACTTTGTCTAAGTCCTCTCATTCAATTAGAAATACTTTTTTAAGTAAGACATTTTATTTTTATCCATTTATACTATTCTCCAATTATTGAGATCAAGTTTAAAGGTATTAAAAAATCACCAGTATCAATACTGTAGCATTGTTTTAGAGAAACAAACACAACACCTTAAATTACTTGTAGCTTAACCAGCAGTTTATTTTCCTATTTGTGTTAGAACTAGAGAAGCTGACCTTGGCCTCTGCCTCGAGAGATTACTTGAAAGAAACAAAGACATGGTCTGCTAAGGTCACCCTAAAAACCCATTAAAAATTTATTAAAGACTTGAGTTAGTAGTAGGCAGATGGAAAATGTAAGTATCCAAACAGAAAATAGAATATTGTGGTGCAGCAGGAAACATAGGTGTGTAGCCATGAAAAAAATCAATAGAAGTAACTCAAAAAGATAATAAATCTCTCTTAAGAAATATTGTCATGTTTTCTGAGCCTGCAACTATAGCCTGCATTAAACTTTTTATCTGATGAGTTGAAAGTTCCTTGCACTTTCATCCCTAGTAACAAATTAAGAGTGTTTTCTTCAGTGATTGAGTAGTGATATAGAGACTTTTTTCTAAAAACGTCCGTGCTTTTTGTTTTTTGTTTTTCCAGTTGGAGAATGAGAGCACAGTTTCTATAGGAAACAGTTTCAGAATGTATGTCTAAATGAGCAGCTAAAGGCTTCAGGAATGTCCTGTCCTTCATGATACCTAGACTATACAGAGTTTGTGTCTGTCGATTTTTGGCGCTTATCTTTGTCATGATGACTTAACTATACAGAGAGCTGTTACAGTAAGGACTTTCTCTTTGGTGACTTGAAAATTTATTTTATAAATATGTGATCTCTTCAGAGAATTCCACCAATTCATAAATTTTGTGTGTACAATTTCCAGGTGACTACAAGGTATTTCTAAACTATTTGAATCACGTAAACTTGGTAGCTTTGAAAGTAATGGAGTGAAAACTTCCAAATAGTTTGACAAAATTGGCAGTGTTTCAGAAAAAAGAAAGAGCCAAATAGAAATGTCCTCATGGAACATGTACTGTTCAGACAGTTGTAATATTGTGGATTACGACAGGACAATGCATATCATGTTTTCCTTATGCATCAAGACCAGAGAGAGAGGCCACATGTTCTGTGGCCTTCGGTTGTGAGCTAAATTGTACTGCATATGGACAACTTTAATTGTTACATGGATAGAATCAATTTATTGTCCTTTCAGTTTCCTAGTCTGAAAATAACCTAGATATTTTCCTTCAATATTAGAATTAGGTTGCTTGTGAATGAAAGATGTATTGGCTTTATGTGTTATACACTGGTTGGGGGAATACGGCTATGGTCCTTAACTGAGATTTTTGACCCTGAAATGTAACTATATTTATGTTGTAAGCAGAATTTACCCCAGACAAGCAAATGTTTTTATAACAGTTATTTTCTAGTCTTATCAATTTATGACATAAAATTTATCAAGGTTTTATTTTATATCGTGTTTTGGCATGTGATTTTCAAGAAACTTTTTTCCTAGTTGTTCTTAATATAATTAAAGGAGATAGCTTGTCTAGTTATCTTATTATATTTAATACATCCTTTATGACTTGATTTTTGGAGAGCAAAATTGCCACTTCTTTTTTACCTTCACATTAAGGGAAGAAACAAAAATACATACTTTGTTTCAATTCTTGAACAGCCTGTGGAAGTAGAATAAATGTTGGAGCCGTCTACAATTGAATTTCTAGCCATAGAATGAAATTCTGTGGAAATTTATTGTCTTCTTCTTCAGAGGACAGATTCCATTCTAGTATATAAAAAGATTTGTTTTTAAAAATTGGGGAGGGAAGCAGGAGGAAAAGGGAAGTGTATGAGTGATAGCAGGGAGAAGATTTGAATCAACTTTGTCCCCATGGACATAGAGTAGGATTCTCTGCCTTAGAAAAACTTCAGGGAAGAGTGGGAACAGGCTTGATGGCCTCTGTATCTTAATAGAAGTCAGCATGGAACAGATTGGTGATTTTTTTGGTCATATTTGGTCGTGTTTTCTTTTTTCGGATTATATTTTTTAATGTATACTAAGAGACTTCACTATTCCCTCTAGTGGGTGTGGAAAGAAGGTAAGTTCCATAAAAACTTTCTTCTCACATGTTTCTTCTCCTCGTCTTTGTTTTAAAGAGAAAGACACATACTCAGACACGCACAGCTGCCTACACATACACACACTTCAGCGCTATGGGACTGTCTCCTGCCTCATGCCTCCCAACTTCAACTCCAGAGCTTCAAAGGCAATAACTTCTGACTACTTCTAGTTTCTTTTGGCAGTTACTTGCTCCTTGCTAATAAATGTTTATTTAGCTATTTCTGGGTTCATTAAGCTTCCTACTGTGCTAATGCTTTAACTTAATTAACTATACTATCATCTCTTTTCCCTCTTCTTCCTGGTAAAAACATTTCAGTTTCCTTGTTTGTTACTTTTACACCTTCAAGTGGTATATTTAAATATATCTTGTTTCACCAACTGCAGAAAATATTGCTTCCCTGTATGCATTCATTTTTATAAGCATAGTTGACTTATTATCTAAATCAGGAGAGAAGGTTATCATGTTTCTCTATTAATGCCTGTATAAGATGTCAGCCTTCCCAATACACTGATTTTCAAATGGTGCTTTGTGAATCACTAGGAATCTATTCAGGGTTTTACAAAAAATCAGTTTTTTCTCCTACTATTCACCAGATCATCCATCTTTGAGTTTTTTGTGTCAGACATTTGGATGTTTATTTAAAATTGGGATTGTTTTCTAGGAGATTTGATCAAGTCAAAGTGCTCTCTGGGCATCAGTTTCAACATCATCAATTTCGGTACCAAATAACAAGACAAAATTTGTTTTAGTTTGCTTGAACTGCCCTGACAAAGTACTACAGCCTGGTTGATGTCACCAAAAAAAGTTATTTTCTCACACTTCCAGAGGATAGAAGTCCAGAATCAAGGTGTCATCAGGGTTTTTTTTCTTCTGAGACCTCTCTCCGGGGCTTTAGATGACTACCTTTTCACCGTGTCCTCACGTGGTCTTTCCTCTGTAGATATCTGTATCTTAATCTTCTCTTCTTATAAGGACACCAGTCAGATTAGATTAGGTCCTACCTGAATGACCTCGTTTTATCTTAATTATCTCTGTAAATACACTATATCCAAGTACAGTAGTCAAAATCCAAGGGTTTCAACTTATGATTTTTAGTGTATGAATTTTGGAGGAACACAATCCATTCCATAACAGGGTTGGTAATCTTAAATTCCTTTCAGCTCTAAAATTAAATGAATACTGCTTAACCAAGGGGCAGACATTTATTTGCATTTGTTTAATATTTAATTTGTAGATAAGGACAGATGATGCAGAGAGCAATCATTTTTTTTGTTTTGTTTTTGGGGGTTTTTTTTATTGTGTCTTACTTATATAATAGATATATCTGTGCCTAAATATTTTCCCCTGGTTTGGATGCTCCCTGTCAATCAAAAATTTTCATTCTGGTTAGCAGAAAATACTGTATTTATAATGTTGAGTGGGAAAAATCCAAACATGAACTAGGGCCAGTTGAAAATCCAGCCCACGTGTGTCCATTATGAAATGAAGTCTCGGAATGAACATCAAGGAGGGTCAACTGAATCACAATTTAATCCTGCAAATAAAAACAAGTGATTAAAGACTAATTTCCCATATTTGACTCACTTGACGTAGGATATGGCTCCAAATTTTACTCTGTTCTAGCTGCCGAAAGGCAACCTTTAACATCCTCTTCTCAACATTTTAGGGCTAGTTATCTTTTGGGTACATCCTGAAAATATAAGACTAGTTGCCTATTTAATACATTTGTGGGCATGGATATCTTGCTATAACATGTCCAGTGGGCAGAAGGGGTCAGATATACACACATTGTCTTTTCCCATTGTTTTATTTTTAATTTTTTGTGTATTTATAAAAGAAAATCTTGGGTTTTATTCAGTCTGATTATTTTAAGTGGGGTATTTAGTCCATTAACATTTAATGTGATTTAAAGAAAATATCTAGTCACTGGTGAAACTTAAATAGCATTGGAGAGGTACATGTTAATAATGTACCAATGTTAATGTCCTGATACTAATGGTTGTATTAGGCTTATCTAGTAGAATATTCTTTTTTGTTATAAACACATACTACTATATTGAATATCAGATAGATCATCAAATGGTACACAAATAAAAGATCTTCATGGTTTAAAACAAAACAAAACAAACATTTAATGTTGTTATTAATATAAGGTAAGTATGCTTAAGCCTGCTATCTTTCTACTTAATTTCTGTTTGTCCCAGTGATTCCTGGTGCTTTTTTTATCTTTTTTTTTTTTTTTTTAGTGTAATTAACACAATGTTACATTAGTTTCAGGTGTACTACTTAGTGATTTGACAAGTTTACATTATGCTGTATTCATGTAGCTACTGTCTGTCCCATTACGTTGCTATTACAATATCATTGACTGTATTCCTTATGCTATGCCTTTTATTCCTATGACTTATTCCATAACTAGAGGCTTGTATCTCCCTCTTCCCTTCACCCATTTTGCCCACCCCACAGAGTTCCTCCCCTCTAACAACCATCAGCTTGTTCTAACAGTATGGATGTTCCTCGAGAAATTAAAAATAGTAACACTATGTGATCCAATGATACAACTATAAGGTATTTACCCAGAAAAAATAAAAACACTAATTCAAAGAGATATATATATGCTTATGTTTATTGCAGCATTGTTTACAATGGCCAAGATATCAAAGCAACCTAAGTGTCCATTAATAGATAAATGGATAAGGAAAATGTGACACACACACACACACACGCACACACACACACACACACACACACACACACACACACAGGAATATTACACAACCATAAAAAAGATGAGGTCATGCCATTTGAGACAACATGGATGGACCTAGATGGTATACTGCATAGTGAAGTAAGTCAGACAAAGAACAACAAATATCATGATTCCATAAATAGAATCTTAAAAAAATTAAAAAGTAAAAGCAGAATCACACCTAAAACTGTAGTAATTCTTGGTTGTTTTTGTTGTTGTTATTCTTCCTTTCTTTAGGGTTAACCAAATAACCTTGAATATTTAATTTAATTTTATCTTTTGGCCTTTAGCTATACCATTTTGTATTTTTTTAAGAAGTTGCTCTAGGGATAATGATAACACATTTAACTTATGCAGTTTATTTTGAATTAATATACTACTTTACATATAATATAGAAACCTTGAACTGTATAATTCCATTCATCTCCTCTTATATATGTTCTCATTATATCTCTCACTTTTAGATTTGTATGCTATATAGGGTAATGTTCATAGGTCTTGGGCGTTGGGGCTCAGATATATATATATATATCTATCTTTTGGGGGAGCCACCATTCAGCCCATTATACCATTTCTATTTAAAACCCTCCAACTAAGGCACCTGGGTGACTCAGTCAGTTGTGTGTGCCTTTGGCTAAGGTCGTGGTCTCAGAGTCCTGGCATGTAGCTCTGCGTTGGGCCCTCTGCTCAGTGGAGAGCCTGCTTCTCCCTCTCCTGCTCCCCGTACTTATGCTCTTGCTCTCTCTTTCTCTGTCAAATAAATAAATAAATAAATAATATCTTTTTAAAAATATGAAAAAAAAAAAAACCCTCCAATTGCCTCATCTATCATTTGGAGTAGAAGACAAAATCCTTACCATATACTTCAAGTTCTTAATAGTGTGCCCTCTCCCTATCTTTCTTCTTTGACTTCATATTTAATTTTTTTTTCTTTCTCTGCTCCAGGCATAGTAGTATCCTTTGATTTTGGAAAACAGCAGCCATACTCCCCTCACGTCAGTTAACTTAATGGAACACTTTTGCTCCAAATTCCAAGTTCAGTCACTTAGTTTAGGGCTTTGATCAAGTTTGTTCTTATTGAGGGTTTTCTAGAGACTCTGTTTAAAATTGCAACTCCTAAAAACACTTTTCCATGTTTCCCACAGTCACTGCTTTTCCATTTTTTCAAAAATTTTTCACAGCACACCACATATCACTAATATATGTTTTATTTATTTAACTTATTATCAGTTTCCAGCCATTAAAATATAAGTTCTTGAGAGCAGAAATATTTGTTTCCTGTTTAATACATAGCACATAGTACTCGATAAATATCTGTTGCATGGATAAATCAACGTCTTATGGCTTCCATTTTTGCTCTTGAGAAATCTGTTCATTTAGTTGTTTTTCTTTCATAGCTAAAAATATTTTTTCTATGAGTAGTTTAAAGATACTCTTATAGAGTTTCTGAAGATTCATTGCAGAGTATCTACATATGCATTTATTTTTATATATTCCACGTAGTATAGGTTATACTTCCTTACCTCTGGGTTCATTTACTTTTTTAGCTCTAGAAAGTTTATGACCAATATTGCTTCAAATGTAGCTTCTCTTCTATTCTATCTCTTATTCTCTCTGAAACTCTGACTCTATCTTCTCTATTAGTTTTCCCCATAACAGCCATCATTATGTGATTTATTCCACACTTCCTACTTGTATCTTTTTCTCCCATTTTTTTTTCTTCAGAGACTAGAAAGCCCCTAAAATATAATAGATGCTTAATGAATCCTATTGAATATTTATAGAATGGATGTTTTCTTTTGTTCCTCCATGACACTAACCACCTCTTTTAAATTTTCCTTCTGCTTTTCTTCCTACAAATATGGAATAATTTCTCCAGTGCTGTCTCTGAATTCACAACTTTCCTTTTTGGTTTTGCCTATTCTGATATTTAATCTATTAATATTTTTATTTTAAACATTAAAAAATTTTCTTTTTAAAATGGCTATATTGAAGCTTAATTTATATTCAATAAACTGCACATATTTAATGCATGCAATTTGATGAATTTGGACATATGCATACACCTATGAGAACATCACCACAATCAAGGTAATAAACATACCCATCATCCCCCAAAGTTTTCTTGTTTGGGAGTGTGTGTGTGGGTGGGATTACTTAACATGAGATCTATCCTCTTAAATTTTTAACTGTACAATACAATATCGTTGACTGTATGCACAATACTGTACAGCAGATCTCTAGAACATATTCATCTTGTTTAACTAATGTTGTTACTTTATAAAAGTGGAGTTATGCAGTATTTGTACTTCTATGACTGACTTACTTTCCTTAAGATAACATCCTCCAGGTTTATCCATGTTGTTATAAATGGAAGAGTTTCATTTATGTTTAAGTCTGCATAGTATTTCAGTGTGTGTGTGTGTGTGTATATATATATATATATACACACATATATATATACTCTGTTTTCTTTCTTCATTTTTCTATGCGTGGGCATTTATTTTCATTTCTAATTTTTCAATAATTTTTTAATTTCTAAAAATTCTATTAAGTTATTTTTTTCAGCTTTGTCCATTCACTTTTAATAATGTCTTAGAGCTTGCCTATTCTAAAAATTAAATTATTTTTATAAAAACTAATCCATAAACGTATAATTTCTAGCTGACACAATATTTTAAGTTCTTTGGTATCTAAAACTGCTTATATATGTGTGTGTATATGTGTATATGTATATGTATATAGACATAGATGTAGACATATGGATATCTATATGTATACATATAGATATGTATATATACAGATATATTTATGCATATAGACATATATAAATAGATAGATCTCCTCAGAAAGGATTTGCATTTGTTTAACCTGGCAGCAGGAAATGAGTAAAACTGTAGCCCTCTTTTAGGGTCCCTGTGTTAATCCAATAATCCTACATTCATCTTTCCATTTTTGCTTCTATACCAAGACTGTCTTCATCGCAATGTTACTATTGACTTTTGTTTTCAGAGAAGTTCTGGCTTTCATATTTGCTTACCACTTTCTGCTGTAGGTTTCATTCCCCTTTTTGTTTTTGCCTCTTAATATATCCCTTATCTCCTCCAAGCCTAATAATGCAATAAGCATTATGGATAAATATCTCTATCTGTATCTATTTACATGTCTGTGTAAATGTTTCCTACCATGGGCTTTCAGACATCTAGAAAAATGTCTTGGTGTGTTTTCTCTCCTTTTCATTGAATTTCTTATACCATTGATAAAGATTTCAAATAATGAGTATCAATACTTGGATAAATAAAATATTGTTAGAATAATAAATATGGAAGCACCACTCTTCAAGTCATTGATTATTTGCCTCATTAACAGTAAATACTCATGTGCTTCATTATTTCAGGTCTACCACTATAGGAACACTATAGTTCCACTTGTATACCCACAGAATATTCTTGACAGGTAAATTAGAATTTATTTTTCTATTAAACTCCTTTTTAGTGAGGTGGTTTTAATTCGTTTCCTTTGGTAGGAAAAATTAAATGATCAGTATGTCCCCTTGAAAACCACCCTGGATCTAATATCTGTTATTGCTACTTTTTGGTAGAGAAACATGATCCTGTAACTTTATGATATTAGCTGTGGCAAAGTATTTCCTCTCCATATTTCTATTTTTCCATCTATTGTCTGAAAATGCATTCTAATTTGGTGACACTCAACAGCCTGATGCAGTTTTTAGACTTGGGAAAAATTTAGGGACAAATTTGTGTTATGTAATAGTAGAAAGTGCTAAGACTTGTAGAGGAAGTCAGTGGATTTTATAGAGACTGAAAATACAGGCACTAGTAGTTGCTGTTGGCGTAGTAGTCTAAGGTCTTATAACAATTTCACATGAGACAGTTTGCATAGGTTTGGGAAAATCATGATGGTATGTTTCCTGACCTAAAATTGATCTCTCTTCCTTTGTCTTAATTGTTCATGAACATTTAATTTTGTTTTCATTAAACAGTAGTTAAGAATTATTTTAGATACAACAGATGTATCCTTAGTAATATTTTGAACAATATCCATAAAAACCTTTGACTTGAGAGTTCTTGCTGTTAGATTCCCTTTTTCTTTATGTTGCACATTCAGACCAAGATAATTAAAAGTGTGGAGTTGCAAGATGAGAGAGGGTAGAAGAGCAAAAAGTAACAGACTGCAAAATATCATAGTGAGGCAAGAGGAGGTTGTATCCTAAAACATCTGGTTAAAAAGTGAAAAACTATCCGGGCTTCCAAACCCTTGACATATTAAAAAACATCTAGTTAAAATGGTGGAATGTGTGACAGAATATTTCTCCCTGTTTTAGACAAATGGACTATAAGTTTAAGTGAACATCTTAATTTTTATTTTAAACTGTTGAATTGTGCTGTCGTCAAAACCTTTCCAGCAACACATTTAAAGATGTATATTTATGTTTTAATTATGGACATTTTGCTTTCTTGCTTATGACTTTTCATTCCCTAATATGATAACTAATTTCATCCTGAAGTATATAATTTAAAATGTCAGATTTTTCTTATGTTTAAAGCATCTATTGGTGTTATCCAGAAGAAGGACCTTTTAAATTTTATTTCTTATTTGTACATGTGGAGAGGAATTCAGAAAATTCATCAAGAGGCTTGGGAAAGTAATTCAGAATTATGATATTTAAAGGAGTGAGTAATTAAAAGTATTCCCTTTCTACAGTCCAAAAGTTGATAGCACTTTGGGGTTGTAGAAATTGTAAAATCATTAGGGATAGAGCTGGGGCCTTCAGTCTACTGTAAGGAAGCCCTTGTTCTCTACCACAAAATTTCAGTGGCAGATTTTATCTGCCACATCTAAGGTTCTCAATTCATGTTTATTTATATAATATTTGCATAAAAGTAACTAAAATCCTGAATTTTTAATACTAATCACTAATTCCAATCCATTTCAGAATGCTTGAAAAATTGGCCAAACCTGGTTTTTTTTTCATTATTTTCTTACTTCCTTTTTCTTCATTTATCTTCTATTTTTTTTTTTTTTTTTTTCCCAATAAGGCCTGTGACTTAGAGGTAGTAGTAAAGGCAGAGAAATAGCAAGCAACTGAGTGGAGAAACTCTTTCAGATTCTTTTTAAAACTTAAGTCTGAATTTGAACTTCATTTGGGGGATGGGGTCCTCTGGTAAAAACAGGGTCAGTAATGACTCAAAGACCATTTATTAGGATTGTCCCTGAAATGAGAGAATGTTACAAAAATATAGTGAAGCTGAGAGCAAGAAGGAAAGTAGAATCTTCAGAATTTAGATGATTTGCCTGATGTCTATAAATTTTATCTAGAAAATATATTGGTTCTCCCTCATGGGAACAGCACCATGGAAGAAACATATCATGGACTTTAACTTCCAGGGTATCTTCCCTTTTAAAAGTGTGATTTCTCTATCACTTAAGCATTAAAGCTATGTAAGTACTTAGCAATTAAAGGTCATTCTCTTCGGAATCAGAGCTGAGTAAAGTTAGTTTTCATCTTTATGAATGATTTTACTGGGTGATTGATTAGTCTTCATCTTTATACCTTGTTGGTCATCTTTGAATCAGGTTGTAAATCCCAATTTATAAGATTTTTGTTGATATTAAATGAGAGTACATATTTATAACATATAATACAGCTTAATAAATTTTATCATTCTTAATAAAAACCTGATAAGGAATGAGGTTTACTAGCACAAAGGTAGAATGAGCAAAGTCAGAATGCAATGCCTTCTAGAAAGTCATATTTAGGTGGGGGAACATTTGTTTTAGCTATGAGAATGCAATTATGTGATGTCTAATGGAAGTGTGCCTGAGTCAGTCTGCTTAGTTCTCAAGTTTAAAGACACACTGTTGTCTGTGTGTATACAGTGCCCAACGTCTAGCTGAAAAGGTAAAAAACTTCACTGGAAGAATTGGATGTTTACAAAGCTTAGCCATTGGAATAATAAAGTAGTAGATTTTTGGCTTCCTCATCTTTGTCTGGAAGTCATCTGGAGGTGTGTATGACCACAGCTGTGGAAATAGACCACCATGTCTATGACTAATCTGTATAAAGGATGGACAAAACTTCAGTGATTTGATTGAAGTTGTCTTAGTATGTTTCTAAATTTTTGAGTTTGCCCAGTTTTCTAATGGCAGAACATTTTAATCCGTGTTTGCAGAAAGAAATAACATCTGTATGTTTGCTTTTTTTTTTTTGGTGATACATTTGGTAGACCTATAACCCCTGACTATTCTTCCAAGTATCAAAAACTGTGAATTGCCTTTTCATGTGCTTTCAAAAAATTCAAACTAAAATATATAGTCACTTGACTCATTGCTTGACAGGGTTACTCTTTTTTAAAAAACCTCCTGGACTTGCTGAAAGTTCAAAATGACTGAAATTAACTTTATCAATTGAAAATTCCCTCTAGGAGATATAATTTTACCCAGACAAAATGTCAAATCCCATGCCAACCATCAGTTAGTGGTGGAAAGGACCTACTACGTTATTAAATCCATCCAAGTGGCAAGAAAGAAATGTACCTGACAGTACATTATTTTGGTATATAATTTATCTCATAGCAACACTTAAAAGAACTTCCAGTGCTTCTGCAAAATTGTCATGTGTCGGGGTGACTTATTTTTTATTTTTTAAAGCATTTCTTTAAAGGGAAGAGCATGAATGTATAAATTAGTCCATCTGACTTGACACATGCAGAGTGAAAGGGAAGGAGCTCTGGGGCAAAGACAACAGGGATGAGAGGAGAAAGCAAGCTTGTGGATTCTACAGCCCCTGTCCACTTCCACAGGCTGCCACTTAATAGTTGAAGTAACACAGATGAAAGTGCTGAGCACGTAACAGGCACTCAGTTAAAGTAACTCCTGATATTTACCTACTGTTTCAGTGAATTTGACCAAAATCTACTTTTTAATGCCTTCCATGTTTAAGCACAAACACATTTGGTTTAAGGTATAGCAGGGTAGAGCGGGGCAATCTCAGGGAAGTGTTTAAAAAATCATGCTTCTAAATAATTTATAGAAGTATTAAAACATTGTTTCTTTGAACTTTAATAAGACCTCCAAAATGTGGATGTACGCTGACTTCTGATTCTCCAGTGGTTGCTTACAGTCATGTTTTTTTTTCTTTTTAATATCTTCCACAGCACCTCTGGCACCTTACTGAAAGGACACCTTAAAATTTTGTTTTTAGACAGCATTTCTGTCACAGTATTGAAAACACACAGTACCTAAAGTTGTTGGATAAAAGGATTTTTTTAAATAAGAAAAGACCCTAATATAGGACTTTAAAAATGTCTGCAAGGCACATGACCCATTAGTTGACCTGGGTGCTCTCTTTTGTTAACCTATTTTCTCTTTACATTTGAATCAACTCCCCAACCTTCTCTGTTTCCAGAAAGAATTTCAGGTGGCTCTACAGTTAACACTGTTTTTTTTGTAGCTGAGTGTAGAACCTAAGGCACCTACTTATTCCTAACCAGGGTATCTATAACATTTTTTGTGCTTCAGTTTCAGAGAAATTCTCTCACACTCTGGAAGAAGGTGTGCCAGTTTTAGGATCAGATATCTCTGAGGCAAAGTCACTAATACGAATCTTTCCCTTCAGCATCCCACCTTCCAT
Source organism: Nasua narica (assembly GCA_028533885.1). Taxonomy (NCBI): domain Eukaryota; kingdom Metazoa; phylum Chordata; class Mammalia; order Carnivora; family Procyonidae; genus Nasua; species Nasua narica. The sequence continues at coordinate 59,591,091 of CM052811.1, forward strand.
GAAAGACTGCTTCCTTTAGCTGCCTTCATGTGCCTTGCTCATTAGCCATCTGTCATTTTTTTTTGGATCTTCTGATTTCCAGGCACTATACTATGTTCTGGAAGCTGCAATAGATGAGTGAAATACAGTAGTCCCCTATTATCGGCAGTTTTGCTCTCTGTGGTTTCAGTTACCCATGGCCAACTATGGTTAGGAAGCAGATGATCCTCCTCTCTATCCTGTTTGAAGGTCAGCTGTAGCCTAACAATACTATTTTATCATCTCACAGCTTAAGAAGGTGAGTATGGTACATTAAGATATTTTGATAGAGTCCATATTCACATAACTTTTATTACAGTATATTGTTATACATGTTCTATTTTATCAGTATTTATTATTATTAATCTCTTATTGTGACAAGTTTATAAATTGAACTTTTTCACAAGTATGTATGTATAGGAAAAAAACATAGTATATATAAGGTTTTGTGCTATTCATGGTTTCAAGCATCCACTAAGATTCTTGGAACATATCCTCCACAGATAAGGGGGATCTATTGTATGCTGACTGTCTTTAAATCACTAATAGTCCATCTCTTTGCATCATTCCTTCCTCTAAGCTTCTGCTGTATAACCTCTTTCTGAGAGACGTCTTTTTTCCTGTTAGATTTCTGGCTTGCAATATCTTTCTCTATCCACAATTTTGAGATATCATTGATCTCAAGGCTATATATAACATATACACTAACTACTACCAAATGTATATCACTGGCCTTTTATTTTTTCCTGAGCTTTAGATGCCTGTATGCAGTTTCTTACTCCCTACTTCTTATCCCCAAGTTCTTTGTAAGATATTTGTTTTGCAAGTATTTCTTTCAGTTGGTGGTCTTCTGAAGAACACAAGTTTTAATCTTGATGAGGCACAAAATATATCAATATTTCTATAGATCAGGTTTTTGATGTTGTCATAGAACACTATTTTTAATTTTCAAATGACAAAATAAATTAAACACTGATTTTTTTACGATATACTTGAACAGAGAAATAACAAACAAATCAAGAATCAAACTTTAGTCCAATTAATTTTTATTTGTCTTTGACCTCTAAAAAAAAACTCATTGAACTTAATATATATCGTGTACCTAACTTTAGGTACCTGTCAGTTTTGTACATGGATAATCACCAAGCCAAGTTTTCTCAACCTTGGTACTATTGACATTTTAGACCAGATGATTCTTTGTGATGGAGCTGTCCTGTGCACTTGAGGATGTTTAGCAACATCCCTGTCCTCCATCCTCTAGATTACAGAGGAAGCTTGCAGCTGACAATCTAAAAATATAGATTTTTATATATAGGTAGACTTTGCCACATGTATATTAGGGGAAGAGAGTAAGGATCACTCTCAGTAGAGAACTTTTGCACTAATGGTCCTGATTCTGGTTCAGCCTGTCCCAGGCTTCCTGACAGAATACTTGAAACCAGATGATATATGTGGAAAAATAATGTCGTTTCTTTCTTCCTTGTTTGGTTCCTACTGATATTAAAAGAGGTGGATGACCCTATTTGAGCCTCATACCTATATAAATAGGCCCCTATACTACACATGAAATTATTCCCCAATCGGATTCCTTTCCCAATCTCTATTTTAGTAGGAGCAGGCCCAGGAAAACCATTTGAGTACTTTTCTTGTGGTGGTCCCAAAGAATGCTCAATGTCCCATTACTCCGAATTCTGGAGGTGGTGACTTTCTACTTCATGAGATTTACACAATTCTTTTGCTTTCCATCAGCACATAAATTTGATACTAATTAAATATGTCTTTTTCTGACCTTTTATTTCAAGTAGAATATACTGGTTGTTTAGTTAAACTAGACTCCTGTAGATAAGATTTGTATAGTTTTACCTCAAAGTATGAGTAAGTTGTCCTAAATTATTAAGAAATAATACAAAAAATTTTGAGGGCAAGCAGAGGTAGAAAAATACTTGTAAAATATCATCATGTTAGGTATCACATAGTGATATTCTCTTCAGTTTATGATATTCATGGCAATAACTTTTTCAAAATATCTACTTCCTATTTCAAACCATTGATAAATTTTGCAACTTAATTTAGGATTTTAAAGAATGTTCCTTTCTCCATTGTCGAGGTTCCTTTGGAGGAGATTGGGAATGTCTTCTTACATGAAAAAGATATTTCTGCTGTTCTACCAGTTTCAGAAAACAACTGAACTTTCTGTAATTGTCTCATAAAAATACAGGATATGAATTTCATATTTCCCCATTGGGAATGGAGATTCGTAAATCACACAGGATGGAGTTTGAAAACAAGACAAATGCCAGTGTTGGTATTTCTTTGAATAGGAGTCTGCGTAAAATTGATGGTTAAGATCGAGCATCTCCTTTGGCTGAAATGGCAAATTAAAAGATTGTTAGCACAGTTAAAGGAGCTCAAAAGGAAGATGATAAGAGATGCTGGGCAAAAATCATCTTGTTTTTAAAATTGATGCCATGGATTTGCTGTCAATATTACCAGTACTACTGTGTGCAATAGTCACTCAAATAATGGTAGTTAGGGCCTTCTGAAATAATAAGTTTGGTGGCAGACCACTTATTTTCGGGACAGGGAATCAAGCGAATGATACTCTGAAGGCTTTAGGTCACTAACAGGCATCACATTATTTTGCTGGGTGGGCAATTGTAATTCACCAAATTACAAGGCAAGTTCCTGGAAGAAGTCATTTTATTGTAACATCATGCTGAATGTGGGATGGCATTTTTCAATTCAGGCTGGGAAAGTTAGAAAGGAATGGTGATTAAATGCTGGGAGTCACTGAGGATGTGATCTGACTGTACAAAATGGCAGAATTCAGGATGGAAGTCGCTATCATCACCCCTTTCTCTATTTTTTTTCCTAGGAAGAAGGGACCTTCCCCCCACCTTCTTCCCTTCTTTCTTCTCCCCCCTTCCTCTCCTCCTTCCTTCCTGCTCTCTGTCCTCCCTTCCTTCCTGTGGCTCTCCCTCACACCTCTCCCTCCCTCCTTCATTTCCTTACTTTCTTCTTTTCAATGTATCAAAAAATGGAAATTTTGTTTTAAAATTTTGTTCTCTCTCCTTGGCCTTAATTTTTTCCCTTGATTTTTTTTTCTCTTCATTACCGCTTTTCTCTCTCTCTTCACTTGTCTCAGACTAAACTCCTTTTCTTCTCCTTGTATCCTCTGACATGGTTTCTTATGATGTCGTACTTGCAGTTTGTGATAAAGACACTAGGAACACAAAGGAATTATCCCAGAGGTAGCATTGACTATGTCTCTGCCTGGTTAGCTGTTCTGCACTTTTCTTTCAAATTGGTTTTCTAATTATCAGGACCAGACCTGCTTAGGCCCCAGGGGTCCAGTGTCACAAAAGTAAAATCATTAGTCACTTACTACAATGGAAAGCCAGAAACAAATGCGTGTTACTTCTCAATTCTTATTTAGGAAACAAGGAATCACTTTACATTTTGGAATAAATAGGTCATATGGCTCAGTATAGCATGTTTTATTCACCAAATTGCTTAGTATAAGCAGAGGTGGTAATTTATTTCAGGGGATTTGTATAGAGTAAAAAATAAAAAGGTACCTATTTGTTTTACTCAGATATGGCAGTGTAATGGGTTTCTCTTTGTTCTGTGACTGCGGGCATATGATTTAACTTCTTCAGGGCTCATTTTTCTCATACGGCATAGAAGTAAGAGCTTCTTCCTTGCAAGTTTACGAGATTAAATGAGGTAACGCATAATGGGACAACTGCTCTGTAAGCTCTGAATTCAGAACTGCGTTTGGTTTTGGATCTATCACTTGTGATTGTGGTATGTTATTTAATCTGATTATTCATCTATAAAATAGCTATAAAATAGGGATTTTTTTTCAAGAGTGAATGAGATAATGCAGATTAAGCACTTTGGAAGGCTTCTGGTGCATGTGTGGTTATAAATGTCATTGCATAACAGTATTAACCTTTTTAAAAAAAAACAACTTTTACTTTAAAATATGACGCATATAAAGAAAAATTGGGTATGTAAATTGATTCACCTAGTAAGTGTTCTTTTTGTGTATGATTTCTTTGTTCTACATTATGTTTGTGAAATTCATCCATGTTTTTCTATAACTATTGTCTTCGCGTTCTCATGCTATTACAGTGTTCTAGTGAACACTAGTTAAATTATCCAATCAACTTCATGGACATTTAGGTTGAGTCTAGCTTTTGGCCATTAATAATGAGGGTGCCATGAATACTCTTTTATCTATCTCTTGGTACATGTGAATGAATTTGGGTTGAGTCTGTACATAGGAATGAATTTGCTGAGTAACAGAGGGTGAGTCCACCTTTAGTAGAGAATGCCAAAGGTTATGAGAGTTCCCCTTTTGTCAGTCTTGTTAGTTTAACATATTCTGGTGGATGTGTAATAATAATATCAGTATGGTTTTAATTTGCACTTTCCTGATGATTAAGGAAGACCAGCTTTTCACATTACCATAGACTGTTTGAATATCTCCTACTGTGTGTGCTATATTCTGCATTTATACCTCCTTTATTGATTCTTTGAATTGCAAACACCGTCTCCATTCTATGACTTGCCTATCAACTCTCCTGATACTTTTAGAGAAAAATAACTTAATTTTAATGCAGTCAAAAATATGTCTTCACCTTTATGCTTACTGTTTTTGGTTTTCTATTAAAAGTAAAAATAAAACATTTCATTTCCCTGAGAATTTTGTAATATGCTTCTGTACACTTCTTAAGGTTTGATCATTTTAGTTTAAAACCCAACTGAAATTGATTTTTCAATATGGTACGAAGAAGGAGTAAAGCTTTGTTTTCTTCTGATATGAATATCCAGTTATCCCAGTATCATTTATTGAAAAGACCATCCATCTCCTGTGGCTCTATAATGATAGTTATATCATGTATTAATGAAACATCCATGTATATTTTTAGGATCTTTAGATTATTCCATTGGCCTATTTTTTTCTCTTTCTCCCAACGCCATACTCTTGCCACTTTATAATAAACAGACCAGATCATCACTCTCTAGTCATTTTCTTGGCCATTGCTTCCCAAAGTGTGTCTGAGGCCCACGTGGTTCCCAAGATTTTTCAGGAGGCATATGATTCTACCTTTTCTAGCTACTTAAAAGTATGAGATTGGATTTTCTTCAGATACTTCAATCAAATCGCATATGTAACAGATTTTAATTCAGAAGACAATGTGAGTAAGCAGCAGAAGTTACTAAATATGCAAAACAGAGCCACTTTTGTTACCGATTATATTTGATTTGGAAAATACAATATTTTTATATGTCAAGATATGTTCTTTATGTATGTTAAAATATAATGTATTCACTGTTGTTATTTAAAAATTAATTATAAATATTTTAAGTGTTCCCAGTTTCAATATTTAATATAGTAAATATCAATACATCTTACCCATACAAATTAAAACTCTTTGTGGTCTTCAGTAATTTTTTAGAGCACAAAGCATTTGAAAATAGGTAGTCATCACCATTTAAAAATAGGTAGTCATTTGAAAATAGGCAGTCATTCTTGATCTTCTGCATCCTCCTATAAATTATAGAAACAGCTTGTCAAGTTCCACAAAAACAAAACCAAAATCCATTGCAATTCTCACTGTGATAACATTGAGCTATGGTTTAATTTGGAGAGATTGATTTTTTAACATTAAGTCTTTTAGTCAATTAAAATGTTATACCTCAATTTATATAACCTTTCTTGCATTTCTTATAACAATGTTTTGTAGAGGTCTGCATAGAGAACTTACATATTTTAGTTGAATATTTTTCGCTACTATAATTAGTATCTTTTTTATTTTCTTTTTGTTTGTATGTGGATCACAAAATCTTACTGCTTTTCTGAATTTTCTTTTGATTTTCTACTTATATAATCAAGTCCTTTTGCCAGTAACATCTATTTATTTATCATTTCCAATTCTTACACTTCTGTTTCTTGCTTTTATTTTTTTTTTTCAGTGTAAGGTTGAATAGAAGTGGTCATAGCAGACATATTTGTCTTGAACCTGATTTCAAAGGAAAAATTTTCAACTTTCACCACTAAGTGAAAGCAACTTTAAATATTACAGACTTCCTGTAATTATTCTTTCTTACATTAAGCAATTTCTTTCTCTTCCTAGTTTGCTAAGAGTTATCAACGTAAATGAATGTTGAATTTTGCATTATGCCTTATCTGCATCTACTGAGGTGATTATATGATTTTTTTTCTTTTGTCAATGTGACATACATTATCGATGGATTTTTAAACATTAATCCAATCTTTATTCCTGAAGGAAACGTATCTTTGTTGTCCCTTTTATATATTTCTGGATTATTTTAAAGTTTGTTAGGGTTTTTGTTTCTGTTTTTTAATGAGGTTGACCAATAACTTTTCTCAAAATATCTTTAAGGTATCTTGATATTCTAATTGAATAAATGTTAAATGTTTGGTAGAATTCACCTTTGAGGCTAGTGGGGCTGGTTTTTTGGGTTGTTTTTTTTGTTTTTGTTTTTGTATGAAAGTTTCAAATTATGGATTCAGTTTCTTTAAAAATTATTACTCATTACATCTTGGTAAATTTATGTTTTTTGGCATGATCTTTTTTATGATACATATTACTTAATATATTTAATGTTTGTAGAATCTTTATTTTTTAAAGATTATATTTACTTATTTGAGACCGACTGACAGAGAGAGAGAGAGAACAAGAGGGGGGAGGAGCAGAGGGACAAGCAGACTCCCTGCTGAGCAGGGATGGATGGGGGACTCTATCCCAGGACCCCAAGATCTTGACCTGAGCCAGAGGCAGAATCTTAATCCACTTAGCCACTCAAGTGCTCCTAATTTCTGTAGAATCTTTAATGGAGCTTACTTTTCTCTTTCTGAAATTGATTTTTTAATATTTGTCTTATTTCTTATTTTCTTTATTATTCTTTATTGGGGTTTATTAATTTTATTACTCTTTTGAACCACCTTCTTATTTGCCGATTCTTTCTTTGGTGTGTTGGTGTTTATTTCATTATTATTTTTTATCTATTCTTAATTTTGTATCACTTTTCTAGCATTTTGAGTTGGATTCAGAGTTTATAAATTTGTAGTCCTATCCCTTTTCCCAAGTATGAAATTAGTTATAAATTGCCTAATAAATACAGCTTTAGTTGATTCTCTTAACTTTGAAATGTATTTCCGCTATTAATGAATTCAAAATATTTTTAAATTTTCTTATAATTTGTTCCTTGACCCATGGGATCTAAAGTGTTTCATTTTTTTTTAACATCTTAATTTAATTTTATTTTTTTCAGTGTTCCAAGATTCATTGTTTATGCACCACACCCAGTGTTCCATGCAATATGTGCCCTCCTCAATACCCACCACCAGGCTCCCCCATCCCTCCCACTCACTAACTGTTTCATTTCTTCATTTCCCCAAATCATGGGAACATTATTGATTTCTAGCTTAATTGTATTGTGACCAGACATTTTCTGTATAATTTTAATAAGTGGAAATATAGGGGTGCCTGGGTGGCTCAGTAGGTTAAGCATCTCCTTCGGCTCAGGTCATGATTTCAAGGTTCTGGGATCAAGCCCCACATTGGGCTCTCTGCTCAGCAGGGAGCCTGCTTCCCTCTCTCTCTCTGCCTGCCTCTCTGCCTACTTGTGGTCTCTCTCTCTCTGTCAAATAAATAAATAAAATCTTCAATAAAAATTATCTCAATGTTGTGTAATGTATTTAAAAACTATTATATTAATTGCATACATATTTAGAATTACTTTATCCTACTGATAAATTGAACACTTCATTCTAACAATGCATTTTCCCTTATTCCTTTTAATGCCTGTTGCCTTTAAGTTTACCGAGTTTGATTTAATACAGCTATTTCAGCTTTAATATTTGTTATTATTCATATACTGAATTTTAAGTTGTCATCCTTTTATTCTTAACTAAGCTTTATGTACCATTATATTTTATATACATCTCCTATAAGAAGCAAACATGTGGGATCTCTTTTTATTATAATATTTTCTTCTTTTTAAGATTTATTTTTTACAGAGTAAGAGACCACAAGTGGGGTGGGGCAGAGGGGAAAAGGAGAGGGAGAGAGAGAATCCCACACTGACTCCTGACTCAAGCTGGGAATTTAACATGGGGCTTAATCTCATGACCCTGAGATTTTGACCTGAGTGAAACCAAGAGTCAGATCTTAACCAACTGTGCCATCCAGGCACCCCTTTTACTATAATCTTATAATCTTTTTTTTAAATTGGAGTTTCTAGTTTACCTATGTTTAATGTAATTACTAATCTCTTTTTAATTATCATTTTTTTGGTGTCTATACACTTACCTATTTCCTACATCTGTTTTATGTTCTCTTTTTGTTTCTCTCTTGTTTCTTTTGCATAGGTAGATTAGTTTACATTAGATAAGTTTATATTATTCCATTTTGTTCCCTATGTATTTGGAAATTATACATTATTGTACTTTTTTTAGTGGTTATGCTAAAGGTGATTAAATACATACTTGATTTTAAATTCCAATATCAATTAGTGCTTTATCCCTTTCCTAGACAATGCAAAGACCTTACAGTACATTAAATCTATCCATATCTATCATTCATATATATGTCAATATATGTGAATAAATGTTAATATATGTGTGTGTGTGTGTGTGTGTGTATTCTTTGAGTGTGTTTCTGTAATGAATTCTCTGTTTACAATTATAGAAAAATTTTTAATTTCACTTGAATTCTTATTTTCACTTAGTACGGAATTTTAGATTGGTATTTATTTTCTTTCTGCACAATTAAAATATTTACTCATTTTCTTCTGGTTTCATTGCTCTTAAGAACTCAGCTTTAAAGAAAATTCCAATCTTTCTTTTTTTTTACTGCTTTTGTTTTTTTCCGTATCCTATAGTTTTGCAATGAAGTATCTGTGAGCAGATTTCTTTAATATAGTGTACTTTGGGGCTAACTGGATGTTTTGAATCAATTAACTGATTTCTTTCATCAGCTTTGAAAAACTCTTGGTTATTATATCTTCAAATATTCCTTTTTTTCTATTTCTACTCTACTGGGGTTGTAAGTATAACTTCTCACTGTATTCAGGGTATCCTACCTATTCTTATTTTTGCTTTCCCACTGTGTTTTATCCTCAATATTTTTTTTTTTACTTCTAGTTCTCTAATTCTCTCTTTAGCTTGAATTTATTGTTACATACATCTGAGTTCAAAATTTTACCTATTGTGATGTTTTGTTTTGTTTTTTTTAAAGATTTTATTTATTTATTTGAGAGAGAGAAAGCATGAGAGGGGAGAAGAAGGTCAGAGGGAGAAGCGGACTACCCACAGAGCTGGGAGCCCTATATGGGACTCGATCCTGGGTCTCTGGGATCATGACCTGATCCGAAGGCAGTTGCTTAACCAACTGAGCCACCCAGGCACCCTATTGTGATGTTTAAATTTTGGCTTCTTTGGTTTTTTTCAAACCTACAAAGTAATTATTATAGTTACAGTTTTCTGCTAAAATTCTGTTTTTCTTTTGAATCTTTTTTTAAAAGGCTTTATTTATTTGAGAGAGAGAAAGCTTACAAGAGAAAGAGGGAACATGAGCGAGGTGGCGAGGCAGAGAGAGTGAGAAGCAGACTTCCTGCTGAGCAGGGAGCCTGGTGTGGGGGCTCAGTCCCAGGACCCCACAGTCATGACCCGAGCCAAAAGCAAGCATTTAACCAGCTGAGCCACCCAGGCAACCCTTTTCTTTTGATTGCTGAATAGAATAAGCAGGTATTTAAATATCTGAGTTTGATAATTTCAACATAATCAAATCAATTTTTAAATCTGATGTTAATTTTTGTTTCTTTTAAATTTTCTTTATATTGTTCTATTTCGTGTTTTCTGGATGTTATTTTTGAAGACAATTATGGAAATAATATAAAGGATAGAATGGTGCTTTTTTACTCTAAGGAGGATTTTTGGCTTTTCCATGTTTTTCCATTTTTTCTATTTGTCCTCAGTTAGAGATTCTGTATTACTTAGACGGTATTACTTAGTGCTCCATTACAAGAAATGCACTCAATTTTATCCTTTATGGATATTAGAGTGACAATTCTGTATTCATCTTCTATAATTACTATAATCTTAGCAGTTTAAAAAAACTTCAACGCTGGTCTAATAAAATAATTCCTTGATTTCTTTTGTAAAATATTGAGATGTTAAAATATGATATATCAGGTTAAGAAGTGATATTGTTTTATTGTTGTTCCACTAAAATTTAAATGTAAGAGCCAGTAAATATTTTCATTTGAATTTAATTGATATGGAATACTTCCTGATAGCAGTGGGTAATGTTTCTTTAGGCCACCTAGGTGATAATATGGAAGCCTTATCATTAACGCTAAAGATGTTTATATTCTTATCAACTTTTGTACACAATTTATCGAAAAACTTCACTCAGGGTCTCTAATTCAATAATCTCAAAACTAGGGATGTTATATATTGTAGTGATAAGAACCTCTGCAGTGGAGTATCAGGAATAGGTTTAAGTCATGGCTAGCTTTGTGACATTGAACATATTAATTAACCTCTCTAAGCCTCAGTTTTTAGGTTCTCAAGTAAATGAGGATGGATAGTTTCTACTTTATGATATTTATGTGAGAATTAAATGGGATTATGCACATCAACTGCTTAACACATTGCCTGGCACTCTCTGAACACTTGAGAAATCTTCACTGAGAGTTTTATTTTGAGGATGTAGCATTATTGTATTTTATTTAAACTTGATTAAGGAAGACCTCATTCTTTTTGGGTCCAATTCTTTAGGTAGCATTTATCTGAAAATATACTTCTATAAGCAGATGTGGAACAATCTTTAGCACAAGCTGCACCTCACTGTAATTTTCACAAGAATTACTTTCAAAGCATGCTCCTCTGACTGTATATATGTGCATTTGTTTTGGAACCCAATACAGGGCTTACATTTATGTGTGTTCAATTTTACATGTGTGGATTCTTTTGGTATTATGTCTACCTTTGATTGTTTTGTCTATTAGAATAGTTATCATGCATGTGCACAAATAACAGTGTTCATTCAGGTCATTGATAAAAATGTTAACTCAGGGGAACCAAGGTCCTATTGCAATAATTTATGTGTAATACAATCTGGCCTGGAAATTTTAATAGACATTTCACATACAAAAAAGCAAAATTAATTTATCATGTGCCATCACTTTGGTGGTTCATACAGATCACTGTATTTTTCCCCCTAAGAGTAAATCAACTTTCATGTTTAGAAACATATCCAGATTCTTCCTGGACATCGAGTCAGTGAGTTAATGTATAGTTTTTATAATTTGAAGACTAGGATATCATTTTCAAAATTTTGATGTCAGAATTTAGCTGAAATTTTCCCACAGATTATTGTCATAAAATGAGACTTATATTTACCATAGTATAATCATTTATGGTTGGGAGAACCGTACTTATTTGAAGGGTAGTTTGTTTTTTCCCAAACCTTCATAGTATACCAAACTCAGTCTTCCTTTAAAATAGCCAATATTTATACTGTATCCTTTAGTTGCTAATAACTTTTCATAATTTTTGAGATTCATTCTCTTGATGCTATAGCACTCTTAATGCTGTTTTTTATTGTCGGCTTAAGATGACATTACCTCTCTCCTCTCCTTTGCATGACAAATAAATTATTTTGATGGCAAGAAAGAATAGATTTGGCATGTGTGTGTATGTCTATGTGATTCATTTAACAGATTGTAATACTCTCCACTTTAACAGAATAATTGAGCAGTAACTGTTTTAGAAAAGCAAAATAAAATTAAGTGCATGAGAAAACTATCGGGAAAAAGAAGCTTCGGTGGCTCAGTTGATTAAGTGTCTCACTCTTGATTTGGGCTTAGGTCATGGTGTCAGGGTCATAGAACAAGTCCTGCATTGGGCTCTGCCTTCAGTGGGGAGTCTGCTTGGGATTCCCTGCCACTACCCCCATGCTCTCTCTCTCTCAAAAAATAAACAAAAAATAAATAAATCTTTAAAAACCCATCAGGACAATGTTGTTTAAGATTATAATATATTTTGATTTTAAATATATGTTAAATACATTAAATATACACCTATATAAAGTGCTGAGTCAAATAACAATTGAATAAGATAACTATTATTCAAGAAACATTTCATTAGTATATTATTTGCTTACATGGTTATTTACAGAATAATGCAAGTTCATTAGTACAAGTGACATTGGCAAGCACTGAATTAAGGTTTTTTATTTTTCATGGACGGAACAGAAACCCAGAGAGGGGAAATAATTTTCCCCAAATCACACGGTGTTAGTGGTAAGAAGAACTCTATTATCTCTTGACCTTCAGTATGTTTTGACCAGTGGCTCTTATAATCCAAAAGCTTGCCCTGTGACAAGAACTGATTTCCTGGTGTGGCAAAAGACTTAGTAAGCGTGTACTGTTCAGTCCCATTGTGGGAGGAAAAAAGGCAAAGTGGAACTTGTTTGAAATAATTGCTACAATAAGAAAAATAATCCACCAGTTTCTCCTTTCCTTTGAGGTTTGAATTTGTAGAAGTGACCTTTGGGATCAAAGAAATAAAAGATATATTCCAGTATCACCATATGTGGAGGAGGCAGGATCAGGCTTGTGGCGATAATATGAAGTTCTAAGGCCTTAAAGGTTTCTTCATTAATTATCTTTGAAAAGTTCAGTTGTTTGTTCTGAACAAAATGAAACCATGGGCTGCAGGAACAGAGTAACAATATCTAACGCCTGGGAACTACTCAAGATATTCCTCATAACCTTTACACTGGGCACAATAAAATATAACAGCATTACTGGGTAACATGTTTGGTTTCTTTCTTTTTTTGTTTTTTTCTTTTCTGTTTAAACCATTTTTGCATTCTCTGCCTCTTGCCTCTGTCTCTTTCTGTTTCTGTGTCTCTGCCTTTCTGTCTCTGTCTCATGCATCCCATGCATCTTCAAAATCCATCTCTTTTTATCTGCATCACTGCAAATGCCTTGCTCGTGCTTAGTCTGCCCTCTTTTCCAGATACAGCCTCAAAGTTGATTTCCCCAAATTCTTCCCAGAAAACTCTCTAGTAGCTCAGTATTCCAGAAGAGGAGGGGAGGGATTTTAGGGAATCTAAGAACTATGTCAAACATCTTTCTCTCCTGGAATGATTGCCTTCTCAGTTTTCTAAATGGCGAGTGACAAAAATACAGTTTTAAGTCAACCAGAGGAGTTCATGATGAATGTTGTAAGAAAAAATCTTGTTTCCTAAGGCATCACATAAAATGAATAATCTTTATATCCTCATTAGCAAGTAGGTAGTAAAATTTCAAGGTGATTGTGTCTCTATGCAAATATATCGTGAGTGTTTCTTTTGAAATCTGTTTCAGAAGTAATTATATTTGGGATGCTGTGTGTATATACCTTCTTTCTTTTTATATGTATATGTCATCCTTAAATAGCTTTACAAATTGTACTGAGGTTACAGAAAATAGTAAAGGCTTAGGTGTTTGGTTTTTTGGGTTTTTTTTTACTTTCTTTTTGGCATACTTAGCAAAGCAATAACATCGGGCATATTGAAAATAGCATTTTTTAAAATTTAATTATACATATTTTTTCTTGTATCTGTGTGGTCCCATTATTGATAATACTTGGTGGCTTATATATTTTGCAGTGGTATGTCTTTCAATTATTGCATAAATAACCAATGCCTTCCTGAGTGGAAGGACATAAAAGCAAAAGGAAGTACATAACCCAGTGTATTGTTCATATCATCTCATCAATTTCCTATTTTATATACAAAAATGAATTCCATTTTAGCTCATATACATGTTTATTTGTCCAGTTGGGAAATGAATTCATGGTAAAATGATAATGATTTAAAAAATCACACCCAGGTAGTATTTTCCGCTTTTGTTAAGAGACTTTAATATCTTGATCCGATAGAGCAATCCAAATCCTGTTCCATTTTTTAGTCAAAATGATGTTTGTTATAAATTGTTTGTCTTATTGGAGGGCCTCTGCTGCCCTTCAGGTGACAGCAAACACAAAGCCATTGGTTTTGTCAGGTTAAAATGATAAGCCAAGAGGGTGCCTGCTTAATCAGCAGAGCCTGCTACTCTTGATCTCAGGGACATGAGTTCAAGCCCCTTGTTGGGGGTAGAGCTTACTTTAAAAAACAAAAATAACCCCCTCTTCCCCAGCCAAAACCTGAGAGGCCTTTTCCAGGTTTTTTAAGTCAGCTTATAAGGTAATCATAAGCTCTCCAGTCTCTTCTGAACTTCTGAGACAAAATTAACTGCTTCATTAGGGGACGACTATTCTTTTTTTTCCCTTTCAGCTATATTGAAATATAGTTAATAAAATATTATGTAAGCTTAAGGTACACAAAGTGATGATTTGATATACATATATATTGCAAGATAATCACCACAATAAGATTAATTAACACATTTATCACCTCACATAATCACCTTTTTTTCTTTGTGGTGAGAACATTTACTTATTCTCTTAACAACTTTCAAGCATGTAATACAGAATTACCTGTAGTTATCATTTTGTACCTCAGATTCCTGGAAGTTATACCTCTTATAACTGGAAGTTTCTACCATTTGACCAACATCTCCCCATATCTCCCAACACCTAGCCCCCAGCGGCCATTAATCTATTCTCTCTTTGACTTTTTAAAAAAATTGCCCATGTAAATGAGATCATACAGTATTCATCTTTGTCTAACTTACTTCACTTAGCAAAATGCCCTCAGGGTTCATCCATGTCATCACATACTGCAGAATTTCTTTCTTTTTCCATTCATTGGTAGATATATACTTAGGTGTTTCGATATCTTAGTAATTATGAATAATGTTTCAATTAACATGGGGGTGCAGCTATCTCTTCAACATAATGACTTCATTTCCTTCATATATATATATCCAGAAGTGGGATTGCTGGTATGGTAGTTCTATTTTCAATTTTTTTTTTTAAGAAACCTCCATATTGTTTTTCAAAATGGTTGCACTAATTTACATTCCCACCTCAAGTGTACAGGATTACATTTTTTGATGAGACTACTTTGAATTCCAAAGTTTTAGGTTAAGAAATTTTTTGAATTAAATTATCTTTTCTTTGTTTATTCTTCTTGTTCCCTGCTAAGCTTCATAGACCTGATTAAACTATATAATTTTGGTAGTCTTGAAAACAGTTTGCCTTGCTCCTCAGCATGTCCCTGAGCCCTGCCATCTCTGTTAATGGAGCTGCCATTCTGGTGCCCCAGTTTCAGCCGTCACCAGCTACTCTTTGCTCTCCCCTAGATGCACTCAAGAATGTTGAAGTTTCCTCTAATGTGACAGAAAAGAAGTGGCGTAGAAAGAGGGAGAGAGTCAGAAAGAGAAAAAGAGGGAGAGAATGAGGAAGGGAGGGAGGCAGGAAGATATACAATATGTGCATAGAGAAACAAAGGAAGAGAGACAGCAGAAGGCAGATGTACCAGAGAGGAATGCATAGTGAGGGAGTGGTTTGGCATGTGCCTACACTCCCATAGACTTCTCGGTCTTGATATCTTCCTTCCTTTAATCAATCCTCAGAGCAACGTACTTTTCAATCTCATAACACTGTTGATTCATACTGTGCTTCTAACCAAAACCACTCTCTTCTCTTTTTGTTTTTGTTTTTTTTACAAATAGAATAATACTTTAACATTCACTGAGACCTGCCTCTGTGCCTAAACATCCTTTAAACTCATTTAATCCTACAACATTCATAAAAGATCAGTACTTTTATAAAATTATATCCATCTTATAGTTGAAGAAATTGAAAAACAGAGAAGTTAAGCAACTTGTTCATCCATATACAGTGAGTAAAGGGCACAGCAAAGATCCAGCCTATCCTGCACTTAAAAAAAAAAAATCCAGCTGCTGAGGTGCCTGGGTGGGTCAGTCAGTTAAGCATATGCCTTTGGCTCAGGTCGTGATCTGGGGTCCTGGGATCCAGCCCCATATCAGGGTCCCTGCTCAGCAGGGCTCATGCTTCTCCCTCTCTTTGCCTCAGGCTCATCCTCTATCTCATTATCTCTCACTCTCTCAAATAAATAAATAAAATCTTAAAAAAATAAATAAATCCAACTATATTTTACTATTCATTTTGTTTTTTATAAACTTGGCCCATTATTTCTTCTTGTTGCTTTTAATCCTGACTCTTTCCTTGTTTTGGCTATTTCTCTCAGCTTCTTTTAACAGGCAAATAATAAACATCACTTTTTCCTTATGCAAAGCATTCATGAACTTGATGGACTATAGTGGTTTATGCTTTCTCATAAGTGATATTGATTCATGTGTCTATACACTTTTGATGAGGACACTTAACTATTTTAATAAAATCTAGATTAATTAGTATACAGATACATTTTCTCATCTTATTATCAAGGATATTATGATAGACTGTTTTAAATACTTGGCTGTCATTTGTTTATACCAAGTGTTTCTAATGGTTTACTAGTAGCCCTATCAAATTATTTAAGTGAAATTATCTACACTCGAATATCTCCCAAGTAGTTTCAATGAGATAATTTTCAAAGATAATTGATATTTCAATGATTATTTTAAAAGAATGTATTTATTCATTTTGAGAGAGAGAGAGAAAGAGAGAGCAAAGGGAGAGGCAGAGGTGGACAGAGAAGGACAAGCAGATTCGGTGCTGAGCATGGAGCCTGACATGGGGCTTGATCTCTTAACCCTGAGATCATGACCTGTACTGAAATCAAGTTGAACGCTCAACTAACTGAGCTACCCAGGCACCCCAACATTTCAGTGACTTTGAATTAGAGATTCATCATCTGATCCTTATAATATAGATATAGAAATATAGTTTCAAAAATAGTGTGTATTTGTGTGTATGTGTATGTACGTGCGTGTATATATATACACATAAATTTTAGATGTATACATTTAAGCCAACTTTATTTATAAAATTTTACTTTTGAAATAGAAATTTGACTGTTTATAATATTAATTACAGTTCTTCCTGGAAAATTTTCAGAGCTCAGATAGTACAAGTAGCTCAAAACTCAAAGACAGCATTCCTGTCAGTTTTCTGCCTTCTAGAATTATCCAAGTTCTAATCTTACATCACAGTGAATTTGTGGCCCTTTTGTCTTTGAGGGAAACTCACAGTAGCAAGGATGTGAGTTGAATTTCCAAATCAAAGTATGGGCTCTTTTTATCTTCTACTTTCACCCCTCAATTTCTTTCCAAAAGAACTATTGGAGAGTATTATTAAAAATTATACATCTTGCAAAGAAATTATACAACCAAATACCCAAAAAACAAATAATCCAGTTTAACAATGGGCAGAAGACATGAACAGACATTTCTCCAAAGAAGGTGTTCAGATGGCCGGCAGATATATGAAGTGATGTTCAACATCACTCATCATCAGAGAAATGCAAATTAAAACTACAATGAGATATCACCTCAGTCCTGTCAGAATGGTGAAAGCCAAAAACACAAGAAACAAGTGTTGGTGAGGATGTGGAGAAAAGAGAATGCTCGTGTGTTGCTGGTGGGAATACAAACTGGTACAACCACTGTGGAAAATAGTATGGAGTTTGCTGAAAAAACTAAAGAAAGAATTAACATATGATCCACTAATTCCACCACTGAGTATTTACCCAAAGAACACAAAAACACTAATTCAAAAAGATGTATGTGCCGCCTATGTTTACTAAGGTATTATTTATAATAGCCAAATAATGGGAGGAGCCCAAGTGTCTATCAGTAGATGAAGGGATAAATGAGATGTGGTGTACACACATACACACACACACACACACACACATACACACTGAAATATTAGGCATAAAAAAAGAAAGAAACCTATGGTCACCTTGGTATTTCAGTCAGTTAAGCATCCAACTTTTGATTTTGGCTCAGGTAGTGATCTCAGGGTTGTGAGATTGAGCCCCATGTTGGGCTCCATTCTGGGAATGGAGTCTGCTGAAGATTCTCTCATTCTCTTTCTCCCTCTGCCCCTCCCCACTACCTTCTCTATAAGGAAAAAAAAAGGAAAAGAAAAGAAAAAAAAGAATGAAATCTTTGTGCATCAACTTGGAAGGATCTACAGGGTATAATGCTAAGCAAAGTCAGTCAGTCAGAGAAAGACAAATACCATATGATTTCACTCATAAGCAAAATGTAAGAAACAAAACAAAGAAAGAGACCAACCAAAAACCAGACTTAGCTCTAGGGAAAAAAACTGATGGTTACCAGAAGGGAGGTAGGGGGACTATGTGAAATAGGTGAAGGGGATTAAGAGAGTACTTATCTTGGTGACCTCTAGTAATGTACAGAATTGTTGAAACATTTTATTGTACACCTGAAACTAATAGAACATTGTATGTTAACAACACCGGAATGAAAATTAAATATGTATAAATAAATATACAAACAAATAAATAAATATTATATATATATATATATATGCATATATATATATATGCATGTGTAATCAGTACCAAGTCCCTGGCTTTCTGTGGGGGTGTTTGGACAAAACAATATGCACTAAACTTTGCCTGGGTGTTTTAGTAAATGCAAGGCCCTGACAAGTCCTCAGTGAGTAGTGCTTGAACATGTGGTGCCAGGTTGATGTAGACTGGCAACCGCATAAATTGTCCAATGTACTTATCTTTGTTTCTGCAGCTTCTTTCTCTTATCTAAAAGACAGAAAGGCCTGTCCATTTTACAAACAGAAGACGGTCAGAGGGTGAAACAAAATTAGCATGTACGCCTGTAATTGCTCAATCATCTCCCCCCCCAAATCACTGCAAATGACTCTCTTCTTCTTTGCAGGAATAATTGTGCACCTGCTTTTCAAAACACAAAAGCTGGTTTTGCCTTTGTGCATAAAATGTGATTTGGAGAATTTAGGGATCATGCAACCACATATTTACATAATCAAATGGCAAACTGCAATTTATTTTAAGCTCATGGATTCTTTGTTCTTCCTTACCCAACAATCATGTACATAATGCCAAAAGCACTGGTGCCTGTCTGACACTTGAGGGGTTAGCTTTAGTTTGTATAACACTGTCTCAAGGACACATCGCAGAGTAATGGATATAAATGATTCTTAGACATTCTTATGAAAATACCTACTATTTTCTGGTACATGGCACAGCCATTTTTAGAATTTTTTTTCCATCTACCCACCTTGTGCACATTACAATTTGTGTTCCCTAGGGGGAAAAGAAGTATAAGGTTTCTTGTTGATGATCCAAGAAATGTGAATAAAGTTGTTGGCAGATGGTTCACACATTTCATTCTGAAATATCTTATAGTGACAAATAACAAAGTGTATATAATTAGCTCTATGCAGATGGCATGCCAAGTGTTGATATTCATCTCTGCAGACTTTTTACAAAGATACTATTTTAAGAGTCAAGTTTCAGAGACAGCCCATGAGCCCTCTAGAGAGGAACTAAGCAAGGTTTTACCAGGAAGGACCAGGCCATCAAGTTAAGTGTTTTCTAGGCCAAGATTCCCATCCTAGACCCATTTTCTATTCCATGGGGAGGAAACCCCACAGTAAGTTGTGTCTACACACAACTGATTGGACTGTTTTGATTGAATTGGCAGAGGCATGCAACAGTGAATTTAGAGGCTTGTGTTCACTGCACTAAACCATAACACTCTTTTTTCCCCCTCCATTCAGCCAAGCCTTTGCACCTGTAGTTCTCTTTACCAAGAAGTCTCTCTGCTCTCAGGTCATTTCATGGTTAGAACTTCCTGTCAATAAGGTTTTAGTTTAAATTCCACCTCCTCAAAAACTTTTTTCCTGACCATCCAAACACTTCTTATTTCTTCCCTCTACTAGTTCATCTCGTATTATCCTTGTTTATTTTTCTTTGAGTTTTTATTGCTGTACTTGAGGTTAAGTGAAAAGTATTCACCTTGACCATCTCGTTCACTGCCATATCCTGGCCTCAATTATAGTGCACGGCATGTGAGAGTTCCTCAAATATTATTTACATGAATGGTTTTTGTAATTCAACCCTCACTGGTCAAAGTAATAAAAATGTTTAAGCTAATACCTTTTCTCTATTTATCCAGTATTAATATACATAGCAAAAGTTAACATATCGAGCTAATATCTCTGCTATAAAGATTTTATTATTTTTTTTCAATATTTGCTTTCATTTAGTTTGACAGCTACATATGGTAGACAGAGAATGTGGAAACAGACCAGGCCTGAATATAAATAGAAAGCAGAGTTTGATATACTTGTTTATTTTGTTATATCATTTCAATAAATAGGTATCATGTCAGTTTAACTTATTTATTTATTCTGTACTCTGATGCCGTGTGCCTAACAGGTACTTTGTGGAGTTAATGACATACTGGATATACTAGAAAGGAAAAGTGTTGTCTTACTGAGGAAAATGGATGCCCAAATTTTCATTTTTCTTCCTTCATAAATTATTATTATAATTAAAAAATTCTGTCCCTGGGCTTAATAATCTATATGTAAGAAGATATTTATAATATGACATATTTCTGAGTTGGGCGGGGCTAATGAAGAGAAGGTAATCCAAAGAAATAGAAATAGGCATTATTATGCTTTTATTTTAATTATTCTTTTAAAGAATAGTATCCCTGAGTTTCCATTTTGATGGATACTCTGTTTTCTCATAAAATGTTCTCTCATTCATGGTATGAATCACTACTTACAATGATTTTTTTCTCCATCTAGGTTCACTGAAGTCTTGAACATTCTGTTTACTTAAAGTAATTTGACTGTCTTGATTCATAATCTTGTTCCAGATCTCAAATATTTGCACCTCTGGTTTTAAGCAGAAACAGCTGAAAATTTTGAGAACTCACTCAGTGAAACATAAACAACAGGTTTAAAGTACCAAAATGGAACATTACCTTCTTCCCTAGTGTCTTTTTAATTGTTAAATTTAAATGCTTTAGACTGAGTATCCATAATATGCAATGATTCTCTCAGCTGGGATTCTGCTGTTTTCCACTTTCTTCATATATTTTTTAAAAAGGCAACTGTTTTATTTTTAAAGATGTTGCGGGTTCTATGTATTTTCTCTGTTCTCTGAGCTTTCAGTGCACAAGGGGATCCTATTATAACCATGTTTTCAGTTCTCATTGCAAAAAGTTGGGCATATTAAAGTCACCAAATCTCCAAACTCTTAATCTACATAAACTCCAGGGGGCCTCAAACTGCTGTGAATGAAGAACAGCTGATCCTAATTGTTCCCTAATGCAAAGGCTTTTTGGAAACCCAGTTGCTACATGGTAACACTTCAGAAGCTGTAGTAAGCCCCGCAAATGGAGGTGAAAACAATAGTATCAGTATCTGAAATCTCATACACTAGAGTAATACAAGTCAATTTCCAGCTCAGGAGCCACTCTGGGGTGCTGAATGATGATCCAGGCTGTGTGTTGTGGCATGCTAAAAGATACACACACACACACACACACACACACACACACACACACACACATACACACACACGCACTAGACTAGAAAGTAAAAATAAACATTCTGCTGTAGTTAAAAAAAAAAAACTATGAAAGAAAAGTCATTTCTTCTCCTACCTCTATGGATACCCAGTTTAATTAATTTTCTCCTCGTTTCTGTCATAATTTCAGATTCACCTCTAGAATCATTGTCTCCTCAGAATCTCCTAAGCTAATTATGACTAGAATAAGATGAATTTAAATACTCTGTCTGCCTTTCTCCATTGATGACCTTAGAAATTAATGGAGGTTCAAAGGATCCACTTAAATGATGAAATGGACGTTGTCACTTAGCTTTCATTGGGTAAACATAGCTTCTGAAACATTGTTTTCATATATTTTTCCTAACATGAAGCCTAATTGATTGCCTTCTTCCTATACAGAGGGCTATATGATGACAAGTACAGAAGACATGCTCTCTTCTCAGATAAATTTATGTAACTTATAAAAAAATTAATTCTAATGTTATGGTATTGACCCCAAATGCAACAGGAGTGCAGAGAACAAAGAGACCAGTGTGGTTTCAAAGAGAGCTCAGAAGATTTAGAGAAGACAGTGGCCCTTGAGTAGAATACCATACATAGATTCTATAGGTCATCATTTCATCCAGTTATGAAGAACCATCAGACAAGCCCAAATTGAGGGCCATTTTTCAAAAAATAACCGACCCTTGCCCTTAAACATTATCAATAACATGAAAGACAAAGAAAGGGAGAGGAATTTTTATTGATTAAATAAGATTAAAGAGCTAGGACAACTGAATGGCTTAGGATAGTCTTTTGCTTATAAAGGGCATTACTGGGACAGTTGGTAAACTTTGCATAATACTTATAGATTACATACTACATTGTATCAGAGTTGATTTCCTGATTTTGAAAATTATAATTACATAAGAGAACGTCCTTGTTCTTGGGAAATTTACGCTGAAGTATTTAGAAGTAAATGGAGAAGCGATCTACAACTTGCTCTCAAATTGCTCAGAAAAAAAAACAAAAACATGTACATGGTGAGGGAAAAGTAAGGGAGAGGACAGAGAGGGAGAGAGAGAAAATAAATGTGGAAAAATGTTTAAAATAATGGTAAAAAGTACCGTATGAGAATGTTATATGAGCTATTTAGTAACTTTTCTGTAAGTTTGAAACTATTCCAAAATAGAAAGTTAAAAGCTTGGCCCTCTGTGTTGAATCCTTCTCTTGCAGCTGAACCACAAAGGAAAGGGCTAGCTTCTCTGGTGAGTGTTGTGCCTGACCTGATCTCCCCTCAGTGAACAGCTTCTTAGTTGCGTTAGTTCTTCTGAACCCTTCCTAAGCATAAAAAGTCTATTTTCAACCTGCAGTCTCTTAAGTTAACATCTATAAATTTATTTACAACACTTGGCTTTTCAGAGGTGCTAGAATTTGTATATTACTTTTCTACATATTTATTTTATATTTAAGAGGTTTTATTTTAAAAATTTATTTGTATATGCCTTTCCACTGTTCTCAGAACATTTCCCATTAAAGGTAGCAGCAAAGCTATAAGAGGTAAATTATACTTATGTAATTTCTGCTAGGTGTCAAGCACTATAATGAACATATTCTTTGTAAAATTTATTACTCATAACAGTACTGTGAGATAGTTTAAGTATTAATGGCGAGAAAAGAGTCTCAAGGAGATTACACAATTTTCTCAAGTTCACACAGCTAGCAAATATAGCTAGCAAGTATTTGAACCCCTGATTTTCTAGTTTCAAATTTAGTCAATCTCTTTTTACTACTATACTGCTCTCCACATGCCACATACTTCTACATGAATTAAAGTTCAGTGTCCATTTGGTGACGATCAAATGGGAAGGAAATAATGTGTCTGCATTGTGTAGGTGAATGATATCATTGCAAAAAATAAAAAAATAAAAAATAAGCCCTACTTTTAATTGATGCAAAAAGGAAGGATAGCAGCACATCAGGGGAGGTAAATTACTGACTGGCACCAAATTCTAAGAATTTTCAAGACTGATGTTCTCTACCTCTAACATTCCAGGACTTAGAGAACATTCTGGTCTTTAAATGTTTTCTCACTTAATAAACTACCATTGAAAATTATGTTCAGTTCAGAATTTTACCAGATACCCTGAAGAAGATGTGCTTGTGGAATATGTGCCAATAACCTTTCACCACTGGAAAATAATGATCTAGAAATTGGTATGACTTTTAAAGAAGAAAACTATCAAATAATCTCCAGCGAGCCAAATCTAAGTATCATTGTTGAGAATGCCAAGAAAGAACTGTAATAAAAGTCGGAAATGGGGATCCAACAATTATTTGTGAGGGCTTTCCAGTTCAGACATGTAAGATATTTTCCTGACTCCCCTGAACCTGTCCCATTTACATGCATGATTTCATGAGTCAATTAATCATAAAATGTATTCACTCAGTACATTTTTGTTGAATACTTACTATCTTCCAGACATTATTGTAGGTACTGATGTGACATTAGTGAACAGGATAGACAAATATTACTAGGGCTTATATCCTAATGGGTGAGAAAGACAACAATGGAGCAAGAGAAATATTAAAGAAAGTAATGTCATATTTTAATAATTATGCAATGAAGAATGTATGTTTGGCAATGTGAAAGGCCAATGCCTAGTCTGACTGGGGGGCTGTTGCGATAAGACTTGATTGTTTATAAAAATCTCCCATCTAAGGGTGCCTGGGTGGCTCAGTTGGTTGAGCAACTGCCTTCGGCTCAGGTCATGATCCTTGAGTTCCGGGATCGAGTCCCACATCGGGCTCCCAGCTCCACTGGGAGTCTGCTTCTTACTCTGACCTTCTCTCCTCTCATGTTCTCTCTCACTTTCTCTGTCTCTCAAATAAATAAATAAAATCTTTAAAAAAAAAAAAATCTCCCATCTAAGGCATGAGAAATCAGTGTCAGCAGGTAGAATAATAGATGCAGGAGCCATGTGACAAGTGTTTGGTGTTTCCTAGGAAAAGAAATCCAATCAGGCAAGATTGTATTGAATGAGGAGAAAAAAGGAAGGAAATCATGCCAACAAATTCGAACAGCATGATTAGAACCAGTCATGACTTTGGTAAGTAGTTTTGGATTTTGTTAGAGGGTGTTAAACTGGTCTATTATAAAACATGATGTATATTTTAATGACTGCTCTTTGAGAAATGGACTGTAGAAAGCCAAGAGTATAATAGATGAGATGATGTATGTTGGCTGTTGTAGTAAACTGGACAAGAATTAGGGAATTAGCTGTAGCAGTGGACACTTGTGTGATTATGAAAGAAAATAAATTTATTTTAGAAACATTACTTTCCATGATATTGACTAATCTGTGAGTATATGTACTAAAAATGGCCTTATTAATGTGTTAACTTTTTTTCTTCTATGCCAATAGGCCATTTTAATGATAAACATTTACAAGAACATCAAATTATTTTTGTCTATCATCTATATTTCTTCAAAAAATCAGAATGCCAGAATTTTCTATTCTTACATAAATAAAATAAGAAAGTTTGTGTGTTTATTTTTTAGGCTTAATTGACAATAAATTAAAGATAATATTAAAATTAATTTTAGAACTTTCTAGGTAAATTAATCACAGATAAATGATGACCCATAGATGAACAAATATTACTGACCATGCAACACCCACGTTATTTCTGTTACATAATTACAATTCACTTAAAGTTTTTTAACAAATTCATCAATTAAACAATGAAATGCTTCCCAAGGAATGTGGCATACAATCTTGGCAACCTCATGATACAGTCTGAATAACTATAGCAAAGTGATCAGAAAGGAGAAAAAGACATTTTTTCTAGAAACTCTAAGTTAAGGGTCAAGGCTCTTAAAGTGAAATACTTTATCCTCCTGATATAGAAGCAGATAGAGGCATAGTAGGATTACGGGGCTCCTCAGAGCAACAAATGTTCTCCTCAGGCCCCTTGGGCCCACACTCTATATTTTGGGCCACACGAGTCAGTATCAATAGTGTTTGAGTTCTGACTAGTTTCACTGAGCTTTTATTGCTGAATTTACTTTATCTTAGAATCTGTAACCAAATAAGGTTTTATATGAAATTAATAGACCAGGGTCTTTGCATAATTAAACCTAGTCTTTGTATGAGGTTATTTACAGGGAAATACTTAGACCTAAGTATTTGTATGAGGTCATTAGACCTTTAGGTTTGAAAGTATGCCATTTAGTAATTTTTTGGTTTTGTTTTTTTGAGGTTTTTTTTTTTTGCTATTAACCTGTTTATTCTCCTGCTACTTGATCTGCTTTTACTGTTTTATATGTGTGTGTGTGTGTGTATATATATATATATACACAGTCTGGTTTATATATTAAGATTTTATTCTTTATGTTGAATGTATAAGAGAATTTGCATTTAGGCATTAGCCAAATAACACACAATTCTAATGCAGCTCTAAGGGCTAATGGGTTTTTATTTTTTTTTATTTTTATTTATTTTTATTTTTTTTAAGATTTTATTTATTTATTTGAAAGAGAGAGAGAGAGAGAGAGAACATGAGAGAGGAGAAGTCAGAGGGAGAAGCAGACTCCCTGCTGAGCAGGGAGCCTGATGCAGGACTCGATCCCAGGACTCCAAGATCATGACCTGAGCTGAAGGCAGTTGCTTAACCAACTGAGCCACCCACGTGCCCCGCTAATGGTTTTTTAAATTGGTGAAAATTGACAAAAAGTTAATTGGTCATACTTTCCCTAGGTGCCATATAAATCTTTCATGATTTGTTAATTTGTGAAAAAATGTTCTTTTGATTAGTCTGTACTCCATTATTAACACCATCAGGTTGTTGATTATATGACCCCTTCCTAGCCTCTGCTTGGTGTGAAAACCCAAGACATTATTTCATTAGTCATACTAAGTATAGTATACTATACTTATAGTATAATAGTATACTAATATACTATTAGTCATACTAAAACATTAGTATGCAAGCACATACTATAGACCAATCGTAATGATCTTTATTTCTTGTCTGGTTTTCGGTATGTGTTAAAGCCAGAACCTCCTACTGGAAAAACTCCAGGCTTCCCCAAATCACTATATAAAATTAGCAGTCTGTTTTTCTTGATCAGTATAGCTTTCCTTTATTATAAAAATCAATAATTTGCCTTTTAATTTCAGCTACTGTGAGGTATTCTCATAATACTTTGACTAATTCTGGATTTATCAGTCTCTGAAATATAAAGACAAAGATAAATTTACTGCTTACTAGAGTGAAATAGAACTATGTTAGTCAGGCACAATCTACCCCTGAAAAGAAACCTGTTAATTTCATATAGGGTTTTGAGGAGTATGAAGTTTGGAGACAGGTAGATTTTCAGAAGTGTATATGGTTTGACCACGTCTATATATGTGTAGTAATTATAGTTTGCTGTTGAGTAGTGTATGTACTGGAATGAGTTCATTTCTGATTATCTGACTTTCAGAAGCAAAAGCCTGTCACTGATTGTTTGACTTGTAAAACTGTGTTCACAGAAACAGATTTGCAGGGATGGATGAATGGGTTTAAAACTGGTTTGGTAGCCACGGGTTAACATAGTTGAGGAACAGTTAATTCCAAGGAGTGAGGAAAACTCTCTTTATTTTCAGTCTCCTATTTTCTCTTCTTGGTCAGCCAAAGCTTCCATCAACAGAAAGGTTTCTCAATTTCAGCATTATTGATATTTTGGATCACATAATTCTTTGTTGTGTGTGTTCATGATGGGGAGGTTGTTTTATGCATTGGAGGATGCTTAACAGTGTTTAAGAATATTTCTGCTACTTCCTTTCCCCAGTCATGACAACCAAAAATATCTCCAGACTTTGCCACATGTTCCCAATGGGGCTGGGGAGGCAAGACAAAATCACCCCTGTAAAAACTACTGGTGTTGAAAGATCAGGGTTTCTAGTGAATCCAGATTTAGGAAGGTGACCACTATAGGCTAAGTATGAAGGGCCAAACTTTAGAATAAAGCAGAAAAGTGTGAACACAAGAATAATAAATAAGAATATGCAAAGGATTACGTGACATATCAAAGAATCTTTCCACCAGCAGCTTGCTGCAGGATCTCGAGTAAGCAGTAAATGTCCATAGAATGTCTGCTTCTAGAGGTTCACTGAAACCTCTATTTACCTAAAGGGAATAATGCAGCTGTCAGACAGGTCTCTTCCGTTTTTTTCCCCACAGAATTGGGTATGATAAAGATAACAGTGTTTCTAAGTAAGAGGGAAAGCCTTGCCTAATACAAAATTGTGAATAAGTGTTCCAGTCAAATACGTCCTTGTATGACTGAATTAAATAATTTGGAATGTTCTAGGTAGGAAAACACAAATTCAATAGATTTTTTTGTTTTCTTTTTGTGTCTGTGAATATCGTAGATTTTATAGGGGGCATGATTCAACCAATCCAGAAAATAAACAGTAGATATATATATTTATAAATGATAGATAGAGGCAATTAAATAAAATCCACTGGAAGATTGCTTCATGCTACACCTTTATAAATAATAAAAAGTATATAGAATTGTATAGTTATAAAAGATTATAAAGTTACCTGAGATCCTGCACTCAGATAAAACCCTGTTAACATGTGCTTGTGATTCTTTCTGTCTTTTCTCTATGTTTACACACATACCCAAACACACTCAATTATATATAAATGGAATCATATTTCTTGGACAATGCCTCATGTCAGTAAGTACATAATTTTTTATGTATGTATAGTCATTTTATATATCTAAGTATTTTCTGTTGTGTATTTGTACCATAATTTAAGTGGTTATTTATCTGTTGATGGACATACAAAATGTTCACATTTTTTTTTCTGTAACAAAGCACATTACAATAAATATCCACTTATCTGTGCCTTTTTAGAGCTATTACTACAAGGCCAAAATCTCTATGCATTAGAATTTTGATTCAGATTGCCAAAATGTCCTCTAGAATTCCCTAAACACTTGTTCTGAGTTAATACTCCTAAAAGACACAAGTTGGTAAATTTACGCCGTGGATTATTAAGGGCAGCGTGACTTAAAGGCATTTACGTTTTCAAGGAAGACACTGCAGAATGGAATGAATTAATTCAACAGGAAAGAAACATTAAAGATATGATTTGTTGGGAATCCTTCTTAAGTCCCACAACAGAAACTACCATTTATGTTACTTATGACATTAGGAAAATGATACACTTATATAAGCTGAGAGAAGTGGTGTTAGTGTAAATTTGGAAGGCTTTTAATTTGTATACTTTCCTCAAGAAATTGGTTAGGATTTTAGATTGATAGCTCTTAGTTTAATTACGTGGATAATATGTGGGTATGCAATGATTCAGACACTTAGAATACACAGAACCTTTTCTGAAGTAATAGTTTATATATTTAATCTCTTACTGTTACCTTGATATAATTCTTATATAGCCACACACCTCCTGATTAGCGCCTGAGAGAAATTCAACAAAAGAAACCATTTTAAGAGGTGAATAAAAGCAAAGAAAAAGATGAGAGAGAGAGTTGTTTTGTGTGGGGATGGAATAAAAGGTCGTAAAGGATTTGGATAAGGAAAAAGAAAACTTGGAGGGTTTTACTGGAAGGAAGTTACACGTTTATTACAGAAGAGAGAATGAAAAATTGGAATTTGACTCTGATTACTGTAATTATCAGTAATGGTCAATTGTAATTATTATAATTTAGAAAAATGAAAGAATCTGGCTGGCACTAGGCATTTAATTACCATGTTATGACCACACTATTTGGAAAGCTTTCATTTGTATTCATGGAGATGAATAATTTCTCTTTGATTTACTGAGAAGAAAGCAAGTTTCCCCTGCTTTACTTACATCTTACAACCCCCTGGAGAAATTTTTCATTCATATTCCTTTTGTGCGAACAATCTGCATTATTATCACAAAGTTATAGCAACTTTTTCTCTCCTTTGTTGTAAATTCTCTTTTTTTGAGAGAAGCATTTATAGTCTGCACTTAAATGAAGTATAGTGGCCTATCCCTTACAACTGAATAGATAGCTCTAGCTGCAAAACACTCACTAAAATGGAGCATTTCATTCATTAAAACTTAGTATTTCTGTTTTGCATTTATAGATGACTTTATTCTGTTTTTCTGATAAGAGCTCATATTCATTATTTCACTTTTACTGTAAGAGTTTATATATTCCTATTTTTCTGATAAGAAATTTGAGTTGGAAAATTTAAGATTTTTTTTTTCTTTTCCTTTTCTATTTCTTGTTTTCTTGCTTCATTTTTGACCTAATATGTATCTCTCTGATGTGAGACAAATGTGTAAATCTATTTTCTAAGAGAGTATTCATTATACCAATGACACATTAAATAAGCCATCTTTCTTCTTAGAGATGAAATATCACTTTTATCACATATTAATTTTTTCTGTGCATCTGGGCATACCTATCTACACATTTATCTACACATATATACGTGCATATATTCTTTATGAACTCTCTACTTATACTCTTTTTTTGAACACTGTATTATTTTGATCACAAGTATATAGTCAATTTAAATATCATAAAAAATATACTCTTCTAACTCAGAGATAAAAATAATATAGAAGAGGGGCACCTGGGTGGCTCAGGGGGTTGAGCCTCTGCCTTCGGCTCAGGTCATGATCTCCAGGTCCTGGGATCGAGTCCCGCATCAGGCTCTCTGCTCAGTAGGGAGCCTGCTGCCCCCTCTCTACTCTGTCTGCCTCTCTGCCTACTTGTGATCTCTCTCCTCGCTGTCAAATAAATAAATAAAATCTTTAAAAAAAAAATAATATAGAAGAATCTCTACAGATAGTATGAAACACTTTAAAAAATTCAATAGATAATGGATAAAGGTTATAAACTGATAATTCATGGAGCAAGAATTGACATAACTGCAATACAGCAAAAAAACTGAATTAAAATTTAACGTGAGACTAATTTTTTACCCATTAATGAAAGAATAAAAAGAAGAAAGCAGGCATTTAAAAAAAGAGGACAGAGCAAAGTGTTGACATTGGAATTTCTAGTGCTCTTCTCCTCCCTAGAATCATCAGTTTGAACAACATCCTGTGTATGAAAATACCTTCACAAGAACTAAGGATTCCAGGTAAAGGATTATAGCACCTGGGTAAAGCATAAAATTAGAAAAGATTCACTGAGGAGGGTAGAATGATAGATGCACATTACACTCATCACCCCTTCCTGAAGCCCAGGCAGTGTAGTGGAAAGTAAGATCCCCATCTCATGGAAGAAGGATAGTGAAGTCACCACCTGACTTCACAGCAGACCCCAGAGCCAGCCCATCCTAGCATCAGATGTACTCTGGTATCCCTGGGTGGCTCCCTGAAGACTCCTGTGAACCCAGACCCACAGATCATGCCAACATCTGCTAATTCAGTAATGAAAATCCTCTTAACAAAGAAAAGCTCAGGACCAGATGGTTTCACAGTAAATTTTACCAAACGTTTTAAAAGAGCTAACACCATCCTTCTCATAGTCTTCCAAATAATTGAAGATGGAAGATTCTCAGACTCATTTTATGAGACCACCCTTATTTTCATTCCAAAGCCAAAGGAGGACACTACAAGAAAAGAGAACTATAGGCTGGTATCCTTGATTAGTATAGATGTAAAAATTCTCAACAAATTATTAGCAAACTGTAGGAGTGCTGGCAACATTGATTGCATCTTTAGCTGCCCATCTTGTTCAGGCCCACACAGAGAACTTCCTTGGTGCTACGTGTCCCAGGCCTCCTGGAGGTTAACGTGGACCCTGACTGGAATTTGGGAGGACTTGTTCTGATCTTCCCTAAAGATGGTGACACTTTAGATAACTACCCTGTGACCTCACTACCTTGTCCCTCAATCCATAAAAACTAGAGGTTAAGGTCTGAATAGGTGTAGATAAAGGGCAGAGAATAGAGGCAGCCCAGCACCTGAATTGCCTGTCCACTAGATTAACCACTGTCAGTAAGTTACCATGAATAAAATTCTGTGTAAATGGTGTGTAGTGGCTTGTTTCTTTTTCGTTCTCAGTCTAGAGGATACATTATTGACCCTCCCCACTTTCTAACACAAACTGAATTTGATACCATATTTAAAAGGATCATATACCATGATCAAGTGGGATTTATCTCTGGGATGCAAGGCTGGTCCAACATATGCAAATAAGTAAATGTGGTGTACTACATTAATAGAATAAAAGATA
The DNA here is from genome assembly GCA_028533885.1 of Nasua narica. Taxonomy (NCBI): domain Eukaryota; kingdom Metazoa; phylum Chordata; class Mammalia; order Carnivora; family Procyonidae; genus Nasua; species Nasua narica. Next base: position 59,622,867 of record CM052811.1, read on the forward strand.
AAAATCATGATTATTTCAATAGATGCAGAAAATCATTAAAATTTAATATCCTTTCATGATTAAAACTCAACAAATTGAATATAGAAAGAATGTGCCTCAACATGACAAAGGCCAAATATGAAAAACCTGCAGCTAACATTTTCAGTGGTGATAGGTTGAAAACCTTTTTTCTAAAATCAGGCACATGAAAAGGTATCGATTCTCACCACTCCTATTCAACATAGTACTGGAAGTCCAAGCTAGAGCAATCAGGCAAGAAAAAGAAACAAAATGCATTCAAATTGGAAGAGTAAAGTAAAATTGTCTCTGTTTGATTTGATATATATATATCAAAGATTTGATCTATATATATATATAGATTTGATCTATATATAATGATTTTATATATAGATAATCCTAAAGAGCTCACAGGGCACCTGGATGGCTCAGTCCATGAAGCATCTCCCTTGAGCTCAGGTCATATCCTAGGGTCCTGGGATCAAGCCCCGTCAGGCTCCCTGCTCAATGGGAAATGTTTCTCCTTCTCCCTCTGCCCTTCCCCCTGCTTGTACACTCTCTCTCTCACTCTCACTCTCAAATAATAAATAAAATCTTTAAAAAGAAAAGAAAATCCTAAAGACTTCACCAAAAAAACCTGTTGGATCAAATCAATGAGTTCAGTAAAGTTGCAAGATGCAAAATCAACATACAGAAATCAGTTATGTTTCTATACACTAATAACAAAATATCTGGAAAAAAAAATCCCCTTCACTGTAGCATCAAAAACAAAAAGGACTTAAGAATAAATTTCACCAAAGAGCTAAAAGATCTACATATTGGAAAATATAAGACACTGATGCAGGAAATTGAAGAAGACGCAAATTTAAATGGAAAGATGTTCATGCTTAGGGGTTGGAAGAATTAATATTTGTTAATATGCCTGTATTACCCAAGCCTTCTATATATTCAATGCAATCCTATCAAAGCTCTAATGGCATTTTTTTTACAGACATAGAAAAAAAAAAAAAGAACTCCTAGAATTTGTATGGAACCATAAGAGACTCCAAATAGCTAAAGCCATCTCAAGAAAGAAGAGCAAAGTTGGAGGCATTACACTTTCTGATCTCAAACCATACTATACAGCTAGAGTAATTAAATCAATATGGTACTGGCATAGAAACAAACCAATGGAACAGTATCAAGAGACCAGAAACAAACCCATGTTTATATGGTTAACTAATATTTGACAAGGGAGCCGCCATACCCAATGAGCAAAGAATAGTCTCTCCAATTAAGATGATGGGAAAACTGGATATCTACATGCAAAAAAATGAAACTGGAACCCTAATAACACCACTCACGAAAATTTAATCAAAATGGATTAAAGAAAAAATGGAAGAAAAAACCCAAAACTGTAAAACTAATGGAAGAAAAATAGGTTAAAGTCTTCTTGGCATTGGTCTTAGCAACAATTTTTTGGATATAACATTAGAAGCATAAACAACAAAAGCAAACATAAACAAGTGGAACTATATTTAACTACAAAGCTTCTGTGTGGTAAAATAAACATTCACCAGAATAAAAAGGTAACCTACAGAATTAGATAAAATATCTATAAACCATCTTCTCATAAGGGGTCAATATCCAAAATATATAGGGACCTCATACAACTCAGAAAAAAAATCAAATTAAAAATGAGCAAAAGACTTGAATCCACATTTTTCAGAAGACATGCAAATGACCATAAGGTACATGAAAGTTTCCCAACATCACTCATCATCAGGGAGAAGCAAGTCAAAATCCCAATGAGATACTACTTCACACCTGTTAGAAAGGCTTTTATCAAGAAGAGAAGAGGGGCACCTGGGTGACTCAGTGGGTTAAGGCCTCTGCCTTCGGCTCTGGTCTTGATCTCAGGGTCCTGGGATCTAGCCCTGTACTGGGCTCTCTGCTCAGTGGGGAGCCTGCTTCCCCCTCCCTCTCTGCCTGCTTCTCTGCCTACTTGTAATCTCTCTCTCTGTCAAATGAATAAAAAAATCTTTAAAAAAAAAGAAGAAGAATTAACAAGTTTGGCAAAGTGTGGAGAAACAGGAAACCTTATGCACTATTAACAGGAATGTATTGGTGTAGCCACTATGTTAAACAATATGGAGTTTCTTAAAAAAAACTAGAGCTACCATTTGATCCAGCAATCTCACTTCTGGGTATGTATCCAAAAGAATCGAAATCACTGTCTTGACAAGATGTCTACACCCCCATGTTCATAGCAGCATTATTCACAATAACCAAGACACAGGAATAAGCTCAGTGTCTGTCAATGGATAAATGGATAAAGAAAATATGTTATATATATAACAGAATGTCATTCATCCATACGAAAGAAGGAAATCCTCTCTTTTGTGACAATATGGCTAGACCTCAAAGACATTAGGCCAAGTAAAATAATTTGGACAGAGAAAGATAAATATTTGTGTTTTCATTTATATGTGGAACCTAAAAAAGCTGAATTTTGGAAATAAATATTAGTATGCTGGTTGCCAGGGGCTGAGGAGAGTGGGGAAAATGTGGAGATGTTGGTCAAAAGGTACAAACTTCTAGCTATAAGATGAATTATTTCTGGGGATCTAATGTACAGCAAGGTGATTAGTTAATAATACAATATTATATACTTAAAAGTTAAGAAAATAAATTGTAAAACTCACCACACACATAAAAAATGATAAGTATGTGAGCTGGTGGATATATTATGTAATCTTACTGTGATGAACATTTCACAGTATAATGTGTATCATATCATTGTGTTGTACACTTTAAACTTACGTTATATGACAATAATATCTCAGTAAATCTAGGAAAAGAGTAATCCCTCATTATGTATGTGTTTATGAGCATCAGATAAATTGTGGAAGGTTATACACTACACCTTAGAGAAATAGGGTTACCTAAATGAGGCAGGAACAAAAATGGAGATGAAACTAAACCTTTTCCAATATTTTTAACTTAAAAAGCACACATTTATTGGTTTGCAATTAAATAACTGAGTGCAATAAAAATTAGAAAATGTAGTTTGTGAACATCTAGAGAATTATAAAATGTTAACATAATTTCAGAACAATAGAATTATTCTTATCATACATCTTCCTTTGGGTTCTCTAAAATCAGACACTGAAATAAAGATTTGTGCTCAGGCAGTTTATTGGGAAGGGTACTAAAATATTCTCGGGTGTGGAAAAATGAAACAGGGGACAGAGGCCATCCAGTATAGGGTATGTTATCATCAGGCACATTGGGCACTGTGAATTATCCTGGCCAATTATCCTGGCTAAAAAAGTTGGGGTACTGATATACCAGCTCTAGTCATATGGACAGTGATTCCTGAGGGAAATATTAGCTTTTGCCTTTTGAAAAACATTATACATTAGCATTTGTCTTCTGAAAAATTATTCCAATCAGGGTACTAAGTAGTCTCTAAATAGTCTTGTCTGCAATTTGAAAACATTTACTTTAATATTTGTGCATGTTTTCTCTTTTACTAAAGTGAAACTTAACTAATAAACCACAGGTAAAGAGGTGAGTCTAAAGGCAGATAGACTGATTTCTTATCCATACTTAGATGCCTTCTGTCTTTTAACCTAATAGTTGTCATATTAAATATATATAATCTTATATGTTTATATAAGTTCCTATTTTTAAAAGAACTATTTTATAGATTTGGTTATTTTATTATTAGGCACAATATCAGCAACATTTTGAAAATTTAAATACATTTCAACAGTTTAAAATTCTCTTTCTATTCTCAAAATAAACCATGTCTATTTGAAAATGTAAGTCTTTTTCAAATACATGAAGTTATCTTGTTACCCAGGCTTTGTAAATGAACTACAAATAGAGTAATCTTTAGTAATAAATCTATTTTTTGTCATTTAAAATTTTGTTGGCTTTGTTGTTTCATGAAAGGAGGTAATCTTTAGATTGATTGATTTGATCAAACTTTCTGGGCACTTGCCATATACTTTGCTGACCATTGATTTCACATCCAGCTGACTTCAAAATGACTAAGCAACAAGGTGATTTCTCTCTTCCTTCTGTCCCTTCTACAGTCAACCTTGTTTAGAACCTGTTTATTGATATTTCCATTATAATACAACATGAGGTTGTTTTTACAATACAGTGTCCAATAGGTTATTATTTCCTTAGATTTGTTCAAGGGCCAAAGAAATACATTTCTGTAAGTAGCCACACCAGAGTTTGCAAAATTAGGGAAAATGGAAGTGACTAATAAGAGGATAGGGTTCAAAGATTATTTTATTTCATTTTGAAAATGGCTGGAGAAAAGCTTTGTATGCAAGGAACTCTGGTAGTCTTGTTAGATCAAAATAATTAAAATCTTTTTTCTCCTCTATAGCTCTAGCAGAATCAAAACCAAGAAATCTCTTGGGTATTCTGAATTGTAGATCTCATTTATGAAGATGGATCTAGCAATGATAATACAGTTAGAAAAAGAACTAAAAAAAAAGAAAAAAAAAGAAAAAAACTAAAATGAAAATAGTAATAATTGATTATGTGACTTATGCCCATTGCTAATATGATCAGATTTCAAGAAAAATAAAATTAAACTCCCTTTCAATTCCTTCTGTTTATATTTCCACCAATCACAAACCTTGCTGACCTGGTTTTGTTATATAACTCGTTCCCCAGGAAAACAAGACAAACTTGTGGGAGCTGAAGTGAACTTTACCTTCCCCATATTCACTTTAATCCACATCAATATTTTAAGAAGGTTAATGGACAAGTGGTTATCCTACTGTGTAGAGCTCTACAAATAGCCAGACTAGGCCCTCTACTGGGAGGGGCTTTTTAGTTAAGTCTGTTGTGAAAGAAATCCAACTCAGCCTAACTGTAAAAAATGGGGCGCTTACTGTGTCAGATAACCGGGAACTCTGGATCAGATGGATCTAGGGATACAAAGGAGGTCACTGAGTTATCCATTTATGGGCTTCCTTCCCTCTATTCCCGTCCCCTCCCTTCTCTCCTATTCCTTTTTCTTTCTTTCTTTCTTTTTTTAAAGATTTTATTTATTTATTTGACAGAGAGAGAGAGAGAGATCACATGCAATCAGAGAGGCAGGCAGAGAGAGAGGGGGGGAAGCAGGCTCCCTGCTGACCAGAGAGCCCGATGTGGGGCTTGATCCCAGGACCCTGAGATCATGACCTGAGCCGAAGGCAGAGGCTTTAACCCCCTGAGCCACCCAGGCGCCCTCCTCCTCTCTTATTCCATCCATTTCTCTTCCCCTCTGCTCCCTTCTGTTCCCCTCCCATCCCCTTTCCCTGCCTCCTCCCTCAGCTTCAACACGCTGATGTTCTGGTCTCATCCTTTTACTGAAGCTGGTTTTATAGCCCTTGATTCATATCTAGTGAGACTAACAAACTATGTTGACTCACTGGTTTAAAAGAAAATAAACTCTTTTGGGATTTTTTCATGATTCTGTGGGTCAGGAATTCTGACAGGGCACAGAGAAATGGCTCATCTCTTTCACTTGCGGGCTGCAAGATCTTGATTATCCAGGATGCCGGCTTTACTTACAGGTCTGGCACTCCAGCCAAGATGGCAGAAATCATCTGTAATAATGCTAAAACAATAATGAAATAATAATGACCGTGACACATATTTTAATAAAGACACTTGTAACAGCATTCTAAGTGTTA
>CM052811.1:59629050-59776972 GCA_028533885.1 Nasua narica
TTTTTTTTTTTGGACAGAGAGAGAGAGATCACAAGGAGGCAGAGAGGCGGGGGTGGTGGGAAGCAGGCTCCCTGCTGAGCAGAGAGCCCGATGTGGGGCTCCATCTCAGGACCCTGAGATCATGACCTGAGCCAAAGGCAGAGGCTTTAACCCACTGAGCCACCCAGGTGCCCCTTGTGGTTTCTGGTCTTATATTTAACTTTTTAATCCATTCCAAGTTAATTTTTGTAAGTGGTCTAGGATAGGAATCTACTTTCATTCTTGTTTAATTTTTTTAAAGATCCATCTTTCAGGCAATTTTGATTCCATTTCTTAAATCACTGATTTCAATTTTCATAACTTATTATTTTATCTCTTTTATTTTGTTTTATTTTGTTTCCTTTCCTTCACTTTCCTTTTTGCATTCTTTTAATAATATTTTGAGTTGAATGTTTAGTGTATTTTCATCACTCAAATTTAGACAATACAAGAAATTTTATCTGAGTACAACTTTCAATTACATATAACTAGGACTACATCTTATAGATTTTACTATTCTGTAATTTTACTTTGATGTGATCATTAGTTAGGAGAGGAGATCCTTCTGGGAAAAAGTAGGCTAAAACACATTAACTTTTCTACTGAACCAACTTGACTATCTATAAACATAATGTACATAAACATATATAGGATGATATTTTTAAAATAACTGGTTGATTGGGTTTTGAAAAGTGAAATCTCTTATCAGTCTATAGTTTTGTACATTTTGGACAGAATATAATCTATAATTTGCTTTCATCATAAACTTTATTTGTTGCATAAAATATGGCAAATTTTCTGATTCTTCTATGTGTGTTGAGGAGAAAGAAAGGCATGGGCTTTGTTTTCAAGGTACAGAATTCTAGATCTAGATGTAGTATCTTAATTTAACTTTTCTATTTTATTATTTCAATTATCTGTGGCCAAATTTATTTCTGTCTACTTCATTTATCATTGGTTGATAACAGTGTATCAGTACAATATATAGACATTAAGAAAGTAAAGATAATTTGAATAATAAAGCCATAATGATAAGAATCTTGAACATTTGTCTAACCTATTTTGTCTCTTATAGACAACTTGCCACATAAACATCATGTCACATTAGCTGTACTAGTTTCCTATTGCTGCTATAACAAATTACCACAAACTTAATAGCTTTAAACAATACACATTTGTTCTCCTACAGTTCTGAAGGTCAGACGTCTGAAATGGCTTTCACTGCACTAAAATCAAGGTGTTGGGTTGGCTGCATTTCTTATAGAGGCTCTGAAGAAGAATCTTTTCCTCTTGCTTTTTCCAATTGCTTGAGGCCATCTGCATTCTTTGGCTCATGGCCCCATCTTCCACCTTCAAAGCCAGCAGCTAGTACTGTCAGATGGTTATTTCTGTCCTTCTATGTCTAACATCCACTTCTGTTCTTACATTTCCTTCTCTGACTTGCCTACCTCTCTCTTTCGTTTGCATAGACATTTATGATTATACCGAGCCCACCCAGATAATTCAGAATAATCTCTTGATCCCAAGATGCTTAGTTTAATCATAGCTACAAAGTCATTTTTGACATGTAAAATAGCATATTCACATGTTCCAATATTTAGAACATGGGTGTTTTCAAGAGGCCATGACTCTGCCTACCATAACAGCCTCTTCTGAAATTTTTTCCCAAGCCTTTCAGTGATATAGATCATATATCTACATTGCTGCAGTCATTTGCTTTTTATCATAAATGGAATGTAAATATGCTGACCCATTGTTATCATCTATTTTAAATCTCAGGGGCTCCTGGGTAGCTCAGTGGGTTAAAGCCTCTGCCTTCAGCTCGGGTCGTGGTCTCAGGGTCCTGGGATCGAGCCCCGCATTGGGCTGTCTGCTCTCTGCTTCCCTCTCTCTCTGCCTGCCTCTCTGCCTACTTGTGATCCCTTTCTCTCTGTCGAAAAAAAAAATCTTAAAAAAAAATTTATATTAATCTCAGAAAAGTGTTTAATAAACTGAATTTTAGAATCATTGTGTGACTATATGATGGCTTTGACCTTTGGAAAACTTCTAATGTTTTAGTAATAGTATCTCTTGGTTTCATATGTTAATCTGCAATTCATTTAATATTTAACGATACTGTTTATCATGTTTTTAAAATTTGCCAAAAAGTTTCTAATTATCATTAGATATGGACCTACTTTTTGCTTTTTAGAGCTAGGAAGGAAGAAATATGACATAATATTTGTCAAAAATATATAGCTAACATACGAATTAAGCATAGAAATGGTACCTTTAATTAATTTATTTTTTATAGATATATGTTATTGAAATTAGGCCAATTAAAAAACCTGTAATTGGGGTGCCTGGGTGGCTCAGTGGGTTAAAGCCTCTGCCTTCTGCTCAGGTCATGATCTCAAGGTCCTGGGACCAAGCCCCGCATTGTTCTCTCTGCTCAGCAGGGAGCCTGCTTCCCCCCCCCTCTCTCTCTGCCTCCCTCTCTGCTTGCATGTGATCTCTCTCTCTCTCTCTGTCAAATAAATAAATAAAATCTTAAAAAAAAAAATCCTGTAATTGCCTTTAAGTGTTCAAGTGAAAGGAAGAGTCACCAATTGCAGCAAACTTCATTGTTGTCTTATTTTAAGAAATTGCCCCAGGCATCCCAAACTTCAGCAACTATTACTGATTAGTTAGCTGCTAGCAGCATTGATGCCCTTGGCAATTTCTTAAGACAAGACAACAATTAAGTTTGCTGCTTTTAAAAATTATTTTTTAATTTAATTTTATTTTTTCATTGTTCCAAGATTCATTGTTTATGCACCACACTCAATGCTACATACAATATGTGCCCTTCTTAATACCCAACACCAGGCTCACCCATCCCCCCACCCTCCTCCCCTCCAAAACCCTTGGTTTCTCAGAGTCCAGTCTCTCATGCTTCATCTCCCCCTCCAATTTACCCCAATTCATTTTTCCTTTCCTTCTCCTACTTTTTAAAATTATTGATAATGAGTTTCTAAGGCTTATCCATGTGCATTTCCATAGGTCATTCAATGTCAGAGTAGAATATTCTAGTCTATGAATATACAACTATTTATAGCCTAAGCTTCTGTCCATGGTTATTTGGATTATTTCTCTTTTTTTCCTACTATAAAATAATGTTGTCTGAAAAATCCTGGGTGTGTCTTCTGGTGCATAGAGGGAAGAGTTTTGTTTATATTAATAGGAGTGAAATTTCTGGGTCACTAGGTGTAAAATTTATGAGTTAACCCATTTCAGTTGACTAAATATGCCAGATTGTTCTTCATATTGGTTACACTCCCTCAACATTCTTTTTTTATTTTTAAGATTTTATTTATTTATTAGAGAGAGAGAGCAAGAGCTGGAGTGGGGAGAAGTGGTGGGCAGAGAGAGAGGGAGAAGCAGACTCACTGCTGAGCAGGGAGCCCAAAGCAGTGCTCAATTCAGGACTCTGGGATCATGACCTGAGCCAAAGGCATATGCTTAACTGTCTGGGCCACCCAGGTGCCCCCCCCCAACATTCTATAATGGGTTTCGATCTACATCATTTTGAATTTGGTATTATCAAATAATTTAATTTGTACCTATGCAGTAGATATTAAATATTGTCTTACTGAAAACTTTAATGTGTATTCTCCTGATTACCAGTGAGATTTAATAACTTTCTGTATGTTGGGGTGGCTGGGTGGCTCCGTCATTAAGCGTCTGCCTTCGTCTCAGGTCATGATTCCAGGGTCCTGGGTTCCAGCCAAGCATTGGGCTCCCTGCTCGGCAGAAAGCCTGCTTCTCCCTCTCTCACTCCCCCTGCTTGTGTTCCCTCTCTCGCTGTGTCTTTCTCTGTCAAATAAATAAAATCTTTAAAAGAAAAATAAATAACTTTCTGTATGTTTATTAGTTATTTGATTTACTTTTTGATCTGTTCATAATTTTCTGTACATATACTGTTGTGGTGCTTGTCTTTGTCCTATTGATTTGCAGAAGTTCTTTTTATACTTTTGAAACTAAACATTTGTCAGTTACATATGTTACAATATATTTTCACTTTGCTTATATATGTATCACTGATTTGAAATTCCTGATTTCTAATAGTCAAGTTTATTAATCCTTACTTTTATTATGTGTCATTTTGTGCTTTGTTGTAAAATTTCTTCTTTATTCTCAAGGCTCTCAAAAATGTGCTGTGATAATCTTATTATGTGTCAACTTGGCCAAGCTACAGAACTGTTATTTAATCAAACACTAATCTAGGTGGTGCCATGAATATTGTCTTACTGAAAACTTTAATGTATATTCTCCTGATTACCAGTGAGCTTTAATTTTCTGTATGTTGGGGTGCCTGGGTGGCTCAGTCATTAAGCATCTGCCTTCGCTTAGATCTATAATCAATTGAATTTAAGTGAAGGAGGTTGCCCTTGAATAATCAAGGTGGGCTTGATCCAATCAGTTGAAGTGGGCTTCATCCAATCAATTAAAAATTGAAAACTGGGCTTTCCTAGAGAAGAAAAAACTCTGAGTCAAGACTACAACTTTAATTCCTGCGTAAATATCCAGACTCTTTAACTGCTCTGGATTTCAGACTTGCCAGTTCCCACAATCATCTGAGTCAATTCCTTAAAATTAATTTCTCTTTCTCTCTTTCTCTTTCATCTATTGCTTCTGTTTTTTTTCTGGAGAACCTGATGGATACATCCACTTATATTATTTTCAGAAATGTTAGTTATGTAATGACTCAGATTTAGATCTTTTAGAAAACAGAAATTGATTTTGGTTGCATAATCAAGTAGGGATAATATTCCCAATATTATTTATTGAATAGCCTCTCTTGCCAAGTAAAATATATCAGTTCTGTCACAGACCAAATTTCTATGCCCTTATGAATGTGTAACTGATTCTCCATTCTATGCTATCATTTTTTTCATTTTTACTGAGGAATTACCAAGAAATTCTAATTACTATACCTTTAGGAAAAAACCTTGGGTATCTCGTGAGGCAATAAAAATTGTCAAGTGCCATAAAATTACTGAGATTTTGATCACATTAAATGATATAAATCAAGTTAGAGAAAACTGATAATTAAGCATACTATATGTTTTTATCAATAAAAATAGATTACATTACCATTTATTTAGGAATTTTATGTTTTTATATTTGGGATTTAAAATTTTCTCTTTAACATTCTTTTATGTTTTGTGATCTTTTTAATCTGCTTCCTGTTGGAATTAGTACCATTTTTTAAGTCACATTTTCTGTCAACATAAATTTAATTAACTTTGTATTTAGTTTTTTTTGTTATAGCACAACTTATATATTTCAAATGGACAAAAAAATTAGTATCATTTACAGTATCTTAAGATAAATTGCCTTTGAATGAGAGCTTCCTTTCCAGTACTTTGAGGTCTACAAGACGTATCTAGAAAATGTACTACTGTGGAAAGTGACTGCTTAAATCGAATGGGGGGGACGGGGGAGGGCCTGTGGTTTCTCTTTTTGATTAATTGCTGTAACACCTTCCCGCGGCTGAGAGAGTTTCATGTTTTCTTTAGACATCATTAGGCGCCAGAGCTCTTGCAGGACAACTTTGATGCTATATGAATTCTGCCATTTTGCTAGCACTGATATGGCTCTTGGGTCCACCACTCCATTAGAACTATTAACTCCATTCGTATTAATTTTTGTTACAAATCTTACAAAGGGGGGTGCTTCTGGGTATTTAGGTCCACATTCTCTTTTAAGGCTATATATTCGGTTTCCATAAATTGTTCTTGGAGGCCCAATTATCATCCCAGTCCATCTTGTAAGTGTCATGTCTTCATCATCTTCTAGACCCCAGCTAACTGTGCTATCTCCTACTCCTTTCTGGCCTTCTTCCAGTTCTTCCAACAGTCGAAAATTGTGAGGAACTTGTACTCCCAAGCCCGTGGTGGCTGCCATCTTGCATCCTAGATTTTTATATCTAGAAAACTTACTAAGCTTTGTTATGCTTTTGGCTTTATGCATATTTAATTATATCTGTGACTAAAATACTTTTATTATTTATTCTCTAATCATTCTTCATTTTACCTTATTTCTTACAATGTTAAGTCCAAGGGTAAGAGTGAATATCTAGATTTTTTTTCTAATTAAACTAAACTGCCACTAGTTAAAAATTATATCTACTTTTGGTTTTATTGAGCTATCCATTCTTAGATTAGGGAAATTTTCTTATATTTACAGATTGATAAAAATTTTGCATGGATTCCTCTTAAAATGTTTTTTTTTTTTGTATCTTTTCTGCATCTGTTGATATTTTCATTTGATTTTCTCTTTTATTTAAAAAATAAACTGTCTTACTATGTTTCCAAGACAAGACTAAACTTGTCATTATATATTATGGCTTTGTAGATCACTGACTTTAATTTTCTGTTACTGTATGTAGAATTTCTGCATCTAAATGTGTGAGTGAGATTAACCTGTAGTTTTCTAATTTTATAACTTTATATACTTTTTAAATTTTATTTATTTTTTCAGTTTTATTGAGATGTAATCAACATATAACATTGTAAGTTTAATATGTAAAATGTGTTGATTTTGTGCACTTACATATTGTTAAATAATTACCACTATAGTATTAGCTAACACCTCCATCCTATCACATAATTACCATTTGTGTGTGTGTGTGTGTGTGTGTTGGGAATACTTAAGATCTACTCTTTCAGCACTTTCAAGTATATGGTAAAGTATTAACTATAATCACCATGCTATGTATTATATCTCCAGAATTTATTTATCTTATGACTGAAAATTTATATTCTGACCAATACCTCCCTATTTCCTACCCCCTACTCTTGAGTCACAAACATTCTATTCTATGTTTCCGCCAAGTCTGGAATTTTAGATACCGTATATAAATATTATCATATAGTATTTGTCTTTCTTTATCGTATTTATTTCGTTTAGCATAATGGTCTCAAAATCCATCCACGCTTTTGCAAATAGAAAGATTTCCTTTTTTTATAACTAAAAATATTCATATATATGTGATAGTATATATTCATATTATATGACACATATACAAATTCAGACATATACCAGTAACGTATGTGTTAAGTATATCACATATCTATGAATCTATAACACATACTCATATATATGTGATATATATATCACATTTTCTTTATCCATTCATCTGTTGACAGGTATTTAGGTTGTTTTTGTGTCTTGGCTATGATGAATAATACTACAAAGAACATGAGAGTGTAAAATATCTCTTCAATATCCTCATTTCCTTTGGATATATATCCAAAAGTGGTATTGCTGGATCATATAGTAGTTTATTATTAATTTTTTAAGGAGCTTCCATACTGTTTTCCATACTGGCAGTACTGACTTACATTCCCCCCAACAGTGCACAAGAGTTTTTTTTTTCTTCACATCCTTGCCACTACTTGATATCTTTTGTCCTTTTAATGAGTAGTTCTAACAGGTGTGAGGTGGTATCTCATTGTGGTTTTGATTTGCATGTCCCTGAAGATTATTAATGTCAAGCAACTTTTCAGGCACCTGTTGGTCATCTGCCTGCCTTCCCTTTTTTTTTTCTTTTCAGTGTAAAAAAGCACTTTTATTATAGCACAGGTGCAGGACCTATGGGCAAAGAGCTGCACTGGGTTTATGAGGAGTAACTGATCCTGTAGTTTTTAGTTAATGGGGGTTAAGAATAACTTAAGTCTCTAGGGAATTTGCGCATGTTAAAAGCAAGGTCTCCAGAAACTTAGAGGGCTAGATATTGTTAAGAAAAGGCTGCTTTTAGTCTTTAATGAAATATCAACAGCCATGAGTTCTTGAGGAATGTCATGTTCTGCATGTCTATTGGTTTTACCAGTGGGCTATAATTTGTAAAGAGATTTAATTTTGACTACATTTTTCTTGCCTTTGTCCTCCTCATCATTTGCCTCTTGAAAAATTTTGACACTTAATTCTTTAAGGTTGCTGAGGGTGGAAAGGTCTTATCTTTTGTAAATTCTTCCTGATGAATAAGGGTCTAGAGATGTCCATACCTATGGGTCAACATTGGTCAGTTGGAGATATAGGAGTTATGAAAGACAGAGGAAGCCAAATCCAAAGTGGACGATGTATATGAATCTCCTTGAGTAGAAAGGATCATCTGTTAGCCTGAAGTTATGGCAGTGAGGGAATCTCAGCACCAGGCAGAGAGATAGCGGAAAAGACAACAAAATAAGATTAATATAATTATGAGAAAAAAGAAGTCCAATAAAAAGGCCTTTGATAGTTGACGAAAATCCTCCTCCAGTCCAGGGGTTTAGCCAATTATTAAAGGAGAGGGAGGGTTCATTTAAAGCACCAATTTGAGTATTTATATCTTTTAGCAATTCTCTTACATGTTTGTGATAATCTGGAATATATACACAAAAGTGTTGCATATCTTCTTTGGAAAAATGTTTATTCAGTTCCTCTGCCCATTTTTGTAATCAAGTTTTTGTTTGTTTGTGTTTACAATTGAGTCGTATGTGTTCTTTGTATATTTTGGATATTAACCCCTTATCTGATATGTGATTTGCAAATGTTTTGTCCCATTCTATAGATTGCCTTTGTATTTTTATTGATTGCTTCTTTTGCTGTGTAGAAGCTTTTCAGTTGGATTAGTTCTACCCATTAACTTTTGCTTTTGTTGTTTTGATGTCATATCCAGGAAATGGCTATTAACCCTAATGTCAAGGATTTTCTTCCCTATGTTTCCTTCTAGGAGTTTTATAGTTTCAGTTCTATGTTTAAATCTTTAATTCATTTTGAGTTTATTTTTGTGAGTGTTATATAATACGAGTCTAATTCATTGTTCTTCCTGTGGCTATTCAATTTTCTAGCACCATTTATTGAAAAGACTATCTTTCTCCTTTTGAGTATCTTGTCAAACATTAGTTAACCATATACACAACGATTTATTTGGGGATTCTTGATTCCATTGGTCTGTGTATCTATTTTTATGCCATTCCCATACTGATGTGATTACTATATCTTTGTAGTACAGTTTGGAATGAGGAAGTGTGATCCTTCCAGCTTTGTTCTTTCTCAAATTTGCTTTGACCATTCAGGGTCTTTTGTTATTCCATACAAATTTTAGTATTGTTTTGTCTATTCTTGTGAAAATGTCATTGGAGTTTGATAGGAATTGCACTGAATGTAAAGATGATTTGGGTAGTATAGACATTTTAACAATATTAATTCTTCTGATGCATGAACATAAGGTATCTTACCTTTTGTTTGGCCTTTTTAATTTATTTCATCAAAGTCTTATAATTTTAGTGTACATATCTTTTATCTCTTTTGTTTATTTCTAAAAATTTTCTTATTTTTGCTGTTATTATACATTGGATTGTATTCTATATATTTTCAGGTATTCCATTGTTTATTATATAGAAACATAACTGATTTCTACATGTTCATTTTGTATTCTGAAAATTTTGAATTCGTTAACTAGCTCTAACAGTTTTTCGTGGTGTCTTTAGGATTTTCTATATATAAGACCCTATAATCTTCAGACAGAAATAATTGTATTTTTTCCTTTTCAAGTTGGATTTCTTCTTTTTCTTTTTCTTTCCTAATTGTTTCTGACAGGACTTCTGGTACTATGCTGAATAGGAGTGGTGAGAATGGGCACTCTTGTATTGTTTCTGATTTTAGAGGAAAAGCTTTCAACATTTCACCATTGATCATGATGTTAGATGAGGGAATAAATGCCCTTTATTGTGTTGAAATACATTCCTTTTATATTCAATCTATTGGGTGTTTTTATCATGAAAGAATGTCATATTTTGTCAAATGCTTTTTCTCTATCAGTTGAGAGAGCCTATATTTTTTATTCTATTAATATGTACCACTGCATTGATTTGTGTATGTTGAACCATTCTTGCATCCTAGTGATAAATCTTACTAGATCATCATGTGTGACAATTTTAGTGTGTTGTGAATTTGATTTACTAATATTTTGCTGAGAATTTTTATATTCACCAAGGTTATTGGTCTGTAGTTTTTTTCTACTTTTTTTTTTTTGTAAGATCAAGAGTTGCATGTTCCACCATTTGAATCAGTCAGGTACCCCTGTTTTGGGATATTTTTTGAGCTTCCTTTCAGTTTCTTTTTTGACCCATTAGCAGTCCAGAAATGTGTTGTTTAATTTCTATATACTTGTGCATTGTTGGAAGGGGATAGCTACAGATGAGTATGATGATGCTGGCTAGTAATAGAAAACATGCCTGATCCGCACCCATAAGCAGTTGTGTGGGTCCTGGGTGTCAGATGTGCTCTCCTATGGTTGTACAGTCTCCCTCTGAGCATTGGCATGGGGGTGGAGGCTGGTGACTGGCATCAGGCTGATAGCATGCAAATGTATAGGTGTAAGAGCTAATCCAGAGTGGGTGTATGGTGGTGGGGTCAGCTGTGGTGTTCTAGGCTTGTGTCTTTTCTAAAGATTTTATTAATTAATTAATTTATTTATTTATTTATTTATTTATTTATTTACTTCAGAAAGTGAGAGAAAAGAACACAAGTGGGGTAGGGGGGCAGACCGAGGGAGAGGGAGAAGCAGATTCCCCCTGAAATCACAACTTGAGCTGAAGGCAGATGTTTAACTGAATGAGTCACCCATGTGCCCCTCTAGTGTGGCACTCTGGTGTGGATGTGTGGGAAAAACTTAGAGGAACTCAGGCCACTGACATCAGTCACTGTGAATATCTGTGAAACATAAGATGGTGAAATTTATAAGGGATCTATGGCAGCTGTGCTGGCCATGGGTTTCTTCTTTAGGGGCAAAAGCTGCTGGATTTATCTGTGGAGCAGGTCATTGTGAACCACAATTACTCCCACTGTGTGTCAGCTATTGGTAGACTGCTTTTTTTCTTTGTTCCTAAACATCTCTATCATCTTAGCTTTGCCAGCCTGAGTGGGGTGAAATCAAAATAGAACCTTTGTGCAGGTCCCTGAAAGGCTGAGGAGGCTGGTTGTTTACCGTGCCCTTTCTTTCTCAGTGAGGGGAACTCTCTCTAGTTGGTGCTGTGCAGTGCTATATCTTGTTTTTAATGTCAAGGTTATCATGTAAAGAAGCAGTCCTGGGCTACTGAAACCATGCTTGTTCCCAAGAAAAATATGTCTTCAGTGTTAGCTCTTCACTAACACCTGGAAAATGAATAATGAGCCCTTGGAATATTCTGCCTGATAAAGGTATTTTGTATGCTTGGGGCATTGGGCCACTTCATACCAGTTTTGATCAGATAGTTAAAGCCAACAATATGATTTATGGTGAATGCCTATTTAGATCTGGGGGTCTGAAGTCTGAGTATCAAAATTAGGTCACACAAATGCCTAACGAAAACTGTTGATGCCAAGGCTCATTTGAACTTCTCAGTTGGTAACACTTTTAATATATTCTTATATATCCTTGCTGGGAGAATTCAGTGTGTCCATGACACTCTATTGAGAATAAACATTTGAAGCTTGTGCCTGGTTTCTCCTGGCATCTGCCCATGTTCCTTTTTCTTTTCTTGACTTTAATCTGTATACTTTCACTGTAATAAACTGTAGCCATCAGTATGACAACTTTGCTGAGCCCCGTGAGTTGTTCTAGCTAATCACTGAACATGAAGATGGTCTTGGGACCCCCCTGATACAGTTGGCTTCAGAATGACACTGACTCAGTGAAACATGATGAAAACATTGTTTGGTAAAAGGAAGGATGATGGGGGTGAGGATGACAAATCCCTGATACCTGGGTGGTTCCCACATAGTGGTATGAGGCTGCAGTTGTGATATGATCAGTTACTATACATAAAAGTTATCAGTGGAATTTAGAAATGGTAGACCTATTTCCTGAGGAGTTGACTCACTTGATGATATATACAAAATCACAGTGTAGTGAAAAACAAGCCAATATGCTATACTTGGTTGTTTGTGTTTTTTTCTGTAATAGAAAAAATGAATGTAAAGCTTTTGGCATCAGATTTTAGCCTCTCTGAGCTATGACCACTTGCTTTAGGGATGTTTCCAATGGGAAAATGTGTTCTGGAAAACAAAGATACCACTTCTATGATTTATGGTCTTCAAGAAGGTAGTCCGTGTAGCAGGTGCATGTTTATGTGCTTGCAAAACCAAGAAACTACTGAAACTGAATATATATCATGAAAGAGTTGTCTCGTTTTGTGGTTTAATAGAATCAGCTTCCTGAAGAATCTTTATTAAAGTAAGTTATGAGAGTAACTAATTTCAAAGCCACCTTTTTGGTGTTTAGTGCAATGGAATGCAGGAACATATTTGTGTTAATGCAGATCTTATATTTTGCTCTTGAACAATCAAAACGGGCTGCTCTACATTATTCAAACACACAACAGGTTTTTCCTGAAGGAACAATTAGCCTGGTGGACTGAGTAAAAGACATTGTAAAGTTGGTTTATCCTGAAAAATGGGATTATCTTTTCCTTCCTTTAATTGGTAAGTGGAACTCCCCAGATAAAGGGGCTAAAATGCTGCCTATTCAGGGCATACTGGATTGGTTTTATGATTATTGGAATGTTCATCCATTTAATAGTCTCTTTTACCAAGTCATGGTAAATTCTTTGATTAAGTGGGCCCTTTTTTGCATGGGTACTCCTTGTCACCTGCTATAAAAATCAAGCAAGATCCAAAAAACCATATCAGATTTATTATCTCAGCTTTCCCTATGAGACTTAAAGATTCTAAAAAATATTAGAATGATTCACAAGGGGGTGGGGAATGACAAAGAGAATGGTCAAGAGATTCATCCCAACAAGTTGAAAGTCCTTAAATTGTTATTAAGGAATGGAAAGAATAAAATGACCATTGATGAGTTCAAAACAAAGGTTCAGAAATTTGATAGATAGATGGGATCCAGTACTGGTCCCCCAAAACTGAAGAGCTGTAAATAAATCTGTTCTATTTAATCTAATTTGGAGAAGTTAAAAAACAAACAAACAAAAACAGAAGACAAAGATCACAAAGAGAAGTCTAGCTGGATTATCAGAAAGTGATGTTCTGGTAAATTAAGAAGGATAAATATTAGCCAGTTTTTCTGCTTGACCTTTGGCTAGGTCCATAAGGCCATATGCACATGTGTGAACAAAGTAAACAGTGATTTGAGAAGAAACCCTCCTAGAGTTCCTTGACATGGAAACTCTGTGCATTGTGATTCTAAAACTTATCGTGAAATCCTAACAAGGGTCATAATTATAATGGGAGGATATAGACATGTAATAGTTGATGGGATTAAGGTAAAAGTTTGAATAAAAATTAAATTATTTGAGCAGACTTTTTATTATGTGGTTGTGTCTTTTTATCTGAATGTGTTACTGAGAGGAATATTTATGTCTGACTAGAAAATATTTCTCCTATCTAATATTGCAAAATAAAAGCTATCTAAATTTGTCCTTCAACTAGTATTAATTAGACATGCTAAATGAAAATTTACAGAATATCACATAGTTATTTATTGGAAAACAGTATTAGATACCTGGTGGACAAAAATAAATTATCACTGTAATTAGTGACAAGTTAGAATTTGGAGGACTGATATTGTCAAATTCTCTGTGTACTTAATCTGTGTGATCCGTGAGAAAGGCAGATTACTCTTGAAGATAAAGAGTAGATTATCAAGGCTTAAAGTAGTACTTCCTCTAGCATCTGCAGTCCCTTGTATGGTTTCAAAATACAAGGTAAAAAAGACTGAAATTTGATAAAATGCTTTATGCTCTATTCTCATCTTATAAAAGAGCTAACCAGGTGGCTGCCATGTGGGAAGCATCCCAATCTACCTTTATTATGTTGCCACGAGGCTTCTGAATTCACCAGTTTACTGTCACAACTTGGATAGAAGAGATTGGGACTTAAGGTAGGTACCAAGTATAGTAATACTTTATCTTGAGATTATAATATCATAAACTGAAGAACATGGTAGGACAGGCTTAAATGTAATGACACCCATGACTAAGTCTGGTTGATAAATCCAGGAAAGATCTTAGGACTCACTTAAATGATGAAATTACTGTAGAGATTAACCTAGGTAGGAGACGTCCATGAATTCCATGGGCAACCAA
This sequence comes from Nasua narica, assembly GCA_028533885.1. NCBI lineage: Eukaryota > Metazoa > Chordata > Mammalia > Carnivora > Procyonidae > Nasua > Nasua narica. The sequence continues at coordinate 59,643,159 of CM052811.1, forward strand.
AAGTAAACTGCTGTATTTCTTACCTTTGACTTTAAGCAAGAAAAACAGCACTTTGTCAGGTTGTTGGGATTTTGCAGGATACAAATTCCACAGCTAGGAATATTGTTAGCTCCTATCTGTAAAACTGCCTGAGAGCAGGCAGCATTTGATGAGAGTCTATATAAGATGAAGGCATGTCGTAATTAAAAAAAAAAAGCACTGTCTTAGTTAATGTTTTTGGACCTTTATGGTCCACACTCAGATACAATTCTGTATGTATCTATAACTTGCATTAATATAGACTGGAGATTATAGCAAAATCCCATGAATGCCTCTCAGCAGCAATAGCTCGGTTTTGTACCAGAAAATTTCTAGATGGGACAGTATGGTACAAGCCACTTAAGTGACAATTATTGACTTGTTATTGGACATGACTAGAAACTGCCCCTATTACTGAGGAGCACAAAATTGACCCTATACCCTAAAATAATTGTAATGTCTTCAATAATGTCAGAGAAGCACTCTAAGAAGGAAGTCAGTGTCCAGGCGAGTTCTATAATATAATGGAAGTTGTTTATATAGGAACATGCTACTTGAGAAATGCAAGGAGGTATTTACCATATTCATGAACAGATAACCTCCTTTCCTGTACGGCTGACTTGAGACCATCCGGATACTGCCATATGAGTGGTACCCTGTGAACAGATTTCAGTCGATCAAAAGAAAACTTCTTGGTTTATGGATATTCATTGCAAGCACCCTGTTTGAAAGTCCACTGCACTCTGACTGACTCCTGTAGAAACTCTGATGAAGGTAACAACAAATCAACTCTGTGGGCTGATTTTCATGTCATTTTCCTTATAGTGATGGGATAACTGAATGACAATAAGAACCCAGGTGTTAATTTTAATTAATTAATTAGTTAATTAATAATTATTTTGAGTAAAGCAATAGAAGTTTATTAAGTGAAGCTACAGAAAAATCTCTCAGGAGTGAGAGGGGTCCTGACAAGGCTGCCAACGAGGGCTTTTAGGTCTTTTATAGAAAGGTCTTTTATAGAAAGCTAACCAGTAAACTCAAATCCTTTTAACATCTCTATTGATAACACCTTCAATGGCTTGCTTCCTTTTTAGGGGCTGGTTATGTTTTAGATGTATATAAACTCATGAACAGTGGCCAGTGTCCTGGCCATATGTTCAAGAAGATGAGCAATGGAAAGCTGTGCTGTTAAAGGAATGTCTGTATGAGGCATGAACCTAGGGAAATCACCATGGGAATTTATTTGGTGTATTAGGTAGGATGATTAATGCACATCAGAAGAACCATTTTGCAGGATCAAAAGCTGATTGGCACCAACAAGTGGACATCCTGGTGCACTTGCTGGAGAGGGTCAGTCAGGTTCATGAAACGAGAGGAAATGGAGCAGCCGTAGCTGCAGAGAAGGATGAGGATGAACATATTCCTGCTGCACTCTCAGAGGCACAAAATGCCAGCAAGATCTGTCCTGTCTGCCACCAAGAAAGATGATCTGCAGATGGCTACGGGGCAGACTCCCCAGGGGCAGGGCCCTGACACACAGCTGGTAGATAGATTACATCGGGCAACTACCAGTATCCCTGGGATGGTATAAATGGGTTCTGACAGGAATAGACACATTCTGGACTAGGTTTTGCATACCCGATGGTTGATGCAAATGCTCACAACACTATAAAAAAACAGAACAGAAGATACTGTACCAATTTGGACCACCCAGTTTTATTGCTTCAGATGAAGAAATACATTTTTATGGTTCATAGCATTCAATGAGGTGCAAAGAGTTATAACATCAAATCGACATATCACATGCATATCATCTTCAAAGAAATAATTTGATAGAAAACTGGGACAGCCACTTGAACCATCTGTTGTCTAAAGTGGGATGATATAAAGGCATGAACCCCTGACTTACATGCCTTTGCAAATGTGCGGTCACACTCGGTATAAGGGGGACCAATAGAGGGAATTTCATCCCAAAGGGAGGACTCCCTAACTTTTTAGGGAATCTGGGGAAGAGCGTATGAGGGAAGACTAAATCTTCCCCACATCACCTTAAATTTCTTTTTCTTTCCTACTTATTCATTAGTCTTAAAACTGGTTGCAAGTGTGGGTGCTGGCAGCAGGGATGACCCGTAAGCAAGAAACCATAGCCATGCATTTAAACTTTTAGCCAAAATTTTTAAGGGCCTGAGGGGACAGACTGTGCCTTTGCCCCATGTGGAAAAATTGGAGTTGTCAGTACACACAGCTGTAATGTCTAGTGGTTGGGATAGTCTGCTAGTTCTATACCTAGGCAACCCTCAACTGTTTGGATGAGAGGGGGCAGAAAAGAAGGTAATTACTACACTGGTATTACTGTGTGGGCGAGCACACTGGCTGAACCTAACATTCCTTCCAAAAATGGAAAAGTTTGGGTTAAAATCAATGTCAAAAAGAGAGAAGGAGAAATGGTAGCTGGGAGTAAAGGTTATGCAGAAATGGAAAATTCATATGACATTGGTGCCTTGAAAGAGGCTCAGAGAAAGAGAATGAAGGTATCTTTTAGCACAATTATACCAGTTGCCTGAAAGGATGAAGCCACAGGTGCAAGTTCACAACTTTTTTGAAACCTGGCAACATTGAGTGGAAGCCTAGAAACCTGCATCATTCTGGGAGACATTTTAGTCATACACTATGACTGTGTCCTGAACCAATTTTTGATGACTGAATAACCCTAGTCATCTGCCAGTATCATTTGACTCTTATTATTCAGGTTACATCTACTTCAAAAAATATGGTTTGGAAAGAAATTTTCAGGAACAGCTTTCTTTTGGGCCATTGGACCGTACATTGTAGAACTCCTGGCAGATTGATTACTGTTGACTATAAATGTTGATCAAATTCTTAGAATGGTGCTGGTCATAGTAGACAAAATATAGCAGCTGCATTCTGACTTGCTAATGTGCACTGTGCTCAAATACATATTATCCTTGTTTTTATGGGTGGTAACCTACGGAAAAAGTTTTCTCATTTTTCTGTTCTGGAGCAGGTTTATTTCGAGTTCATTTTTACACCGTGCATGTAGCTCTTCAGCTAGGATTTTGTAGGGGTTTCCAGTTAGGTTGTCAACATTGAGCAGGATAGTTTTCTCTTATCCCTCATTCTCCTTCAAAACATGTGCTTCAAAACAAAAGCTCAAGTTCATCAAGATTTTGCATATGCCATGTGGTGAAAAAACCAGCATAGAGCCAATTTTGCCTATTAGATTTCAGCTATACATAATTTTTGGTTCCTCATTAGTGCTTGTTTTCTCACTGCCTTTTTTGCCCTTTTTTTTCTCACTACCTTTTTATTAGTTTCTTTTTTTCTCTCACTTTGGAATTTAGGGTTTTTTGTATTATTATTATGATGTGAGTTGTATATTTATTCAAAAAGAATCTTGTAATACCTTATTTTCTCATTTACAAGAGCATGGAGGTGGAATTCTGATTGTAGAGAAAAGTAAACATTGAATGATCATATATAAAATGTACTACCATTTGGAATATATATTATTCCAATCATGCACATACATACAACGCATGTATATAACATTAGTTGCTACATAAAAAACATTTTGTGGTGGTGTTAGGCTTTTTTCAGAAACTTAACCCTTCATATCTTCTTAACTTTCTTATTGCAAAAGTAATTAATGTTAATCTAAGAAACAGAAAATACAGATAGCTAGAGGAAGAGAATTAAGAGTTACTGCCACTTGTTCCTAGTAGCTGTCATTTGACCTTATGACAAATGAGTTTATACTAGACATGCTGTCTTGCAGCTTACTTTCTTTTTTTATTTAACAAAATATTGCAGATGCTTTTTTAGTTATTGAATGTATTTCCAAAATATTTTAAATGATTCATAGTATTCCATTTTATGTAAGTAAGATACTTTTAAAACCAATCCCATATATTTGATCTTATCTGTTATAAAGTTGTTTGTATAATGTATACATTTCCTTTATATGCATTGCATAAAATGGAACTGTTTAAAATTGGTTTCTATTTTTATTTTGCTTTATGCTGTCATAATTTTCCTTGCATATAAGTATTTACCCACATCTCAGACTATTTCCTTTGTATAGAATTCTAGAAGTAGAGTCATTGAGACTCAAAATAGGAATGTTCTTAAGACTCTTGTTTATTCTTTAACTGCTTTTCACAAAATCTGTGCAAGTATCACTTCTCACCAGCATATTTTGACTATGCACGTTTCAAGTTACGTTTTCCCTTCATTAATCAATTAAAAAGAAAATATTTGCTTATTTTTTATTCAAAATCATTTTAAAGAAGTATTTTTCAGTTCGTATTTCAATTTATTTAATTACTAGGCTAAATATTTTTCATATACTGATAGGACACTTATTGTTCTGCTACTAATATTTAATGAAATTATTTTTCTACTTAGTTTTAGTGCTTTATTCTCATTTTGAGACTCTTCGTTAAGTCAAACTTTTGTAATATCTGCAGTTTTTTTGTTATTTATTTGCTGTTTAGTTGATTTTTAAATGATATAGCATGCAAAACTTCGGTCTTTATATTCTCAAATTTTTAGCAAATTTTTTGTTGCTATTGTCAGTTCTATTGAATTTAGGCTGAGTAAGTCCTTCTCACCTTATTTCGTTGGCATTTTTCATTTAAAAATATATTCAAGTTGAAATACATTCAAATATATGTTATAAAATATGTATCTGACTTTATATTTTTAGTAGGTGGCCAAATAACTAGCCCAAGTATGTGTGTGTCTTTAAACTGTTGGAATCATGGGATATGCCTTTTACTTTAGAATTTTGGAACAGTAAGAGCACAAAGCTAAAATACATTATAAATAGGAAAAGTCTTTTATACTACCTTTACCATACCATCATTCATGTTTAAGTATGATATGACTGCTCATCTTATTTTATATGCCTGCATCATCAAATAAAACACTACATAGATTTTATTTCTTTCTAAGAATTTGTAAAGGTTCCTTTTTCTCTACTCTGATTTCTTCTTGACCAGTTTTGCCAATTATAATATAGATTGCTTGTGGATGAATCTGTCTGAAAAGATATTTATATCTGAGCACAGCTAATTCTAGGCACAGATCTAATGTCAAAATAAAGTAATCCGTATGTATCCTGTCTCTTGCCTCTCTCCACCAGTTTCAGATTCTGTTTCAGGAAGCAGAAATACAGCCCCTTCTTCTTCTGCAGTGACAATCCAGGTGAGATAACAGAGTGTTCAATTAGCTGAGCTAATGGAGCAGCTCCCCCAGTTCAGCAGTGAGAACGATTTTGAAGCCTTCATGCTTCCTGTTCAGTTTCATTCTCTCTGATAACATTTTTAACTGCCTGACAAATCCTCTTTATTTAAAGGCATTCCTCCTATACCTTATTAGTCAGATGATATTCCAGTTAAATTCCCCCCAATGTCAACTTCGTTGGGCACCAAGTAGACTTTGCATAAGTCTCATAAGCGTTACATTTCTCCAGCCCATCATCTTACCTCTTCCATGTTTGAATTCATTCAAAGCAAAGGGAGGGCACGCTGCCAACTCTGAGAGAAATCCTTGCTACAGTCCTTCCCATAGTTTGCTCCAGACCTGCTGTCTTCCTGGAGAGGAAGCTTTCAAATGTCTGAGAAAAGGAAGTAAAATTGTCACATTCCCTGAAATATACAGTGTTGACAGCAAGTGTGGTAATTAACAGAAAATAAGGAATGCAGACACGGCAGTGGGACTGGTGTTTAGAAGCCATTCTTTTAACTCTGTCAGTGCTGAAGGGAGCTGTGATGAGTTGATGTGTCCTGGCATATGGAGGAACATGGGATTTGCCTTCAGAAGATGTGAGTCTGAGGATAGGCTCTGACACTTGAAAAGGCTGATACTCCCTTCTTTCAGCCTTTTTTCCTTATTTTTATTTCCATATGGTTATTATGAGAATAAAATGAGTGATGTGTAAAGATGTTTTATGAATCAAAAGTGTTGTATGAAATAAAAGGACATGTTTTTGTTGTGATTCCTGATGTGCAAACAGTGTGGGAAGGAGAGGATTTTATTTATAGACCTTTTCTAGACTTGTGTAGTCAAGTGAGGAGGATGGAACAAACGAGATCAGAATTACAGATGGTCAGTCATCCTACAGGTGATATTAAGTATTAATATAAATATCACAACATTTAGAACTGTATTTACTTTGCTTGAAATAGGTACCATGACAGCATGTTATTTTCTTACTAAGTAAATACATCCTAAAATCCAAGTCATTAGGGATAGGCTCATATATCTCTCGATCTATTCATCCATTTATTCATCTAAGCTATTAATATGCATCCTGTGCTGCTGCTTTTGTGTAATGTACCAGGTTAAGCTATATGATGGCAAAGATAAAAAATATATGATTTCTGTTTTTGAAGGAGCTCAAAGCCCTAAAGCAGTTATAGATTTAGGTGTCCTTTTTTTCTTTTAATAAACAAGATCTCAAAAGAAGATAAATAAAATCAAAGATGGTCTAAAAAAGCACTCTTGAGTATAAATTTAAATGCAATTCTGTATGATTTAGAGAGGTCCTTGATTTATCTGTTGTTTCATTTTATTTTCAGGCTATTTAATTTTACTATAGGGTGGCTAATATGTAACTCCTATTTGAAAGCTTTCAGATATATTTAAACTTTTCTTACAAAGTCGAAACCAAATACACTAGCTGAAATAATTGTGCTTAAGCATCTTTTAGTAAATGAGGCCAAGTTACTAAAAACAAGATTATGTAAATGAGCCTGAAGCAGAACCTTCCAAGGTACATTGGTCCTAGGCAGGCTTATGATTTAGCTTCTATTCAAAATGTTTCTTTTGAGAATGGATTTAACACTTATTTCATGGGGTTAAAGGAAACTTGGGTAAGGCATGTTTTGTCGTTGTTTGTTATCGTCTACTCTAGGGAAGGGAATGGATCATTTTATATTTCATCACTTCTGTGAAAATTCATGCATAGAGATCTGAGTTAAGTGGTAACAAATTTTAGATTTACTGAAGTTACATTTTAGTACTTTTTATAGATTGGTATAGTTGGCAGCTGCCCAGCTGGCTTGCCCTTAATCTGGCTTGGAAAGGAGCCATATACATTCTTCTTATATGCTTTACCTTTTCTTAGAGAAAAAAACAACACCCATCAGGGTAAAATCAGATCCAGTGTTATCAGTCTCCTCTTTCTTCCACTCACTCACCCTTGTGAAACTACTATAGAAACAGCTATAATTTACAGGATTATATTTAAATTAGGCTTCTCTTTTTTTTTTTCTTCCTTCCATCCTCTGTCCTTTCTTTCTTCCTTCCTTCCTTAAGATAAAGAGAAATTTTGGGACACTTGGGTGGCTCAGTGGTTTAAGCCTCTGCCTTTGGCTCAGATCATGATTCCAGGGTCCTGGGATGGAACTCCGCATTGGGCTCTCTGCTTGGCAGGGAGCCTGCTTCCCCCTCCCGGCCCCCACCCCCCGCCTCTCTGTCTACTTGTGATCTCTTTCTCTCTGTCAAATAAATAAATAAATAAAATCTTTTTAAAAAATAAATAAAATCTTTAAAAAAAATAAAGAGAAATTTTATGAGAAACTATTTAGAAATAACATAAGAAAGTAAAAATGATACACAAAAGTAAAAATTACTCGTATTTAAATGCATTTCTTTCCCGTCGCTATGTGAATATACCTATATGTACATAGAGGTAAGTATGTTATACCTTTTAACAAATTTGATTTGCCAAATTATTGTTTTGTCACTCTTTTTGTTTGCTTAAAATATAACCATCTTTTAAAAAATATCTTTTCTACAACATAGTATCTGTATTCCAGTGCATGACTTTACTAAGGTTGATTTACCAAGTCCCTGTTTATTTCTAAATGTATGTTATAAACTGTATTGTTACATCTTATAGTTAAGTTTTAATGTATGTAAATAATCATTTCATTTGGACATACATTATTGTAAATGGAATAATTATGTCAAAGAATATTCATAGATAAGAACATTCATATATAATGGCAATACAAACTTCTAAATTCTCTTCTAGAATTGTGCATTTTATACTTTTTACATTATTACCTGCAAACTTTGCCCAAATTCCTATTTACAAAGAAAAAGATTCCCCAGAGAATTTCTTTTCTCTTTTTAAACAACATAATATTCATAACAGAAGAAAAATTAATTTAAATCACTTTTTTATAAGTAAGTATAACTTTAATAAATATTCTAATGAATTCTAATGATGTAGTCAGGAAATGTCTAAAAAGATAGTCTAGTTCAGAATGTAAATATTAATTATAATTGCTTTCACAATGTGAATTGATAAGAAATAACAGATATGAACAAAATCAAAGCAAAATAAAAGGAATGAATTAGTGGAGTTAGTATGAATTATAATCAAGTAAAGTACTATTCAAAATGGAGAAAGCTATGCATTATGGCATAAAGAGCACAAATCTTCTTACATCGCTGGCTCCACTGCCAATAAGCTACATGCACAATGTTTGACAAAACTGTTAGCTTGTTTAATAATCAATTTCCTATCAATAAAATTCTGACAATGATAGGGTTTGGGTTTTTTTTGTTTTACCAAATTTGTAGGGTTTTTTTTGTAGGACTACAATGATATCACTGACTATCACTGATAATGATAAAGCATGTTGAAATATGATGTGTGAATAAGCATGAATATGCTTGCAACACCAAGTGAACCAGTAGCAGCACCAGCAACTGAATATTAGAGCAGAACATCAATCTCCACCCCACTCTACTGAATGAGAATCTACATTTTAGCAAGATCCAGTGATTTTTAGTCACCTTAAAGCTTGAGAAACACTGGCTTAGAAGAAACAAAAAAGTTCATCTTTTTAAAACAAGAGATATTTACCTAAACTTTCTGTCAATCTTTTCTCCAGAAGCTGATGGTAGAATGAACATATTAATCAAAGTATGAAGAATAGAAAAAAAATGGGTGAGTTAAGAAAGATCAGACAAACTGTTTTAGAGTTGGCCTTTCCACTCAGAAGAAATGTGCTTATTTTGAGTTATGACTTTTTGAACCAAAAAAAGGCTTATTAACATCAGGTAGTAGCAACTGGGTCCATATATATTGAGATCAAATTCACCTATCCTGGTGGTGGGGTAGGGAGTAGGAGAGTAGATGAATAAGGGGCTGTAATAAGTCCTCCATTGGTTAGGTTCCCACAACCTTTTGTACTCAACCTCATGGTGGCACTTACATTGCTGATTTTGTGAGATTCTGCATTCTTGTTGATATTTCCACTAGACTATACATTTCCCAAGGGCAAGACCATGCTTTATTAATGTTGAACCCCATGAAACTACCATGCTATCTTTTATATAATAGACCAAATGCAATATTTAGTAGTAATATTGGACAGAGCAAATTTACATGGAAAAAATCACATTTGCTGAATTACATGTCCAATCAACCTAAGAATATATAACAACAGGTTATTTGGAATCTCTATTTTTTTTAATTGAAGTATAATTGACATATAATATTCTATTAGTTTCATGTGTCCAGAAGATCGATTGGGCATTTGTTATACACTGCAAACTCATTACCAAAACTGGTCTAGTTATCATCTTTTGCCTTACAAAGTTAATACAATATTGTTGATTGTATTGCACATGCTGAACATTATATGCCCATGACTTACATATTTTATACTGGAAGTTTCTAACTTTTGATCCCCTTCACACATTTCGTGCTTCCCCAGCTACCCCCTCTGGCAACCACCACTCTACTTTCTGTATCTGTGAATCTGAATTTTATTTTGTTGTTTGTTTTGCTTTTCAGGGTTCATTTATAAGTGAGATAATATTATTTGTTTTTCTCTGTTTAACTTATTTCAAATGATTTAACACTCTCAAGATTCATTCACATTGTCACAAATGGCAAGAAAGCATTCTTTTTTATGGCTGTGTAGTATTTCATTGTATATATACACATCTTTATCCCCATTCAACTCTCAGTGAACGGTTAGATTGTTTCCATATTTTGGCCGTTATAAATAATGATGCAACAAATATGGGGATGCATATGTCTTTTCAAACTAGTATTTTCATTTCCCTTGGGTAGATATCTAAAACACAAATTCCTGAATCATATGGCAGTTGTTTTTTTAAATTTTTTGAGCAATCTCCATACTGTTCTCCACAGTGGCTGCACCAGTTTACACTCCCACCAATAGTGCAATAAGATTCCTTTTCCTCCACATGCTTGCCAGTACTTGTTACGTCTTGTCTTTTTGATACTAGTCATCTCACTCACGTAAAATAATATCTCATTGTGGTTTTGATTTGCATTTTCCTGATGATGGGTGATGTCAAGCATCTTTTCATGTTTCTATTGGCCATCTGTATGTCTTCTTTGGGAAAATGGCTATTCAGACCCTAGCCCCTTCTTAAATCAAATTGAGTTCTAGGAGTTCTTTATATATTTTGGATATTGACTCTTATCAAATATCAAATATATGATTTACAAATATCTTTTTATTCAGTAGGTTACCTTTTCATTTTGTTGATTGTTTCCTTTGCTATGCAGAAGATTTTTGGTTTAATGTAGTCCCATATGTTTGTTTTTGATTCTGTTATCCTTGCGTTTGGAGTAAGATCCAAAAAATGTGGCTGAGACTGATGTCAAGGAACTTACTGCCTATCTTTTCTTCTAGAAATTTTATGACTTCACGTATTAAATTCAGGTCTTTAATCCATCTTCACTTCAGTTTTGTATATGGTATAAGATAGGGCCCCATTTTTATTCTTTTGAATATAGATATCCAATTTTTCCAAAATCATTTATTTCAGAGACTGTCTTTTCCCCATCATATATTCTTGCCTCCCTCATCAAAAATTAATTGACCATACATGCATGGGTTTATTTTTGGGTTCTCTTTTCTGTTCCATTTATCATTGTGTCTGTTTTTATGCCAACATCATATTGTTTTGATTACTGTAGCTTTTAGTATAGTTTGAAATCAAGGCTTACCATACCCCTGAATTTGTTCTTTCTCAATATTGCTGTGGCTACTTGGGATCTTTTGTGATTCCGTACAAATTTTAGAATTATTTATTCTATTTCTGTGAAAAATTTTGTTGACATTTTGGTAGGGATTGCACTGAATCTATAGATTCCTTTGGATAGTAAGGACATTTGAAGAGTATTAATTTTTTCAATTCATGAACATGCTATATCTTTCCATTTATTTGTGTCTTCTTCAATTCCTTTCATCAGTATCTTATATTTTACCAGTGTAGAGCTCTTTCACAAGTTAAATTTATTCCTAGGTGTTTTCTTCTTTTTGATCCAATTGTAAGTGGGATTGTTTTCTTTATTTCTCTTTCTGACCATTCATTATTAGTGTATAGAAATGCAATAAATTTTGTATATTAATTTTGTATCCTGAAAGCTTACTGATTTTCCTCCTATTTGAAGCTAGATTATCTCTCCCCTATTCTTAGTCAAATGGTATATTTATGTCCCCACATTCCACTGCAGAAGCCTAAGTCATCCCTGAAGACTTTCTTTGCCAGATTCCTTTTCTCACTACCATGGGTATTTGGTGTTTGTCCTACTAATCAGACTTTTCTGAGATTAAATTTTGAGTGACGGATCAAAAATGGAAGAAATGGCTATAATTTATTTCAGTAAAGCCGTCCTAACTAGTCTTGTGTCTGCTGTTAGTCCATCCTTAATAATTTTTTTTATTCTAGTTAGCTGGAGTTTCCTGGGTTCTTGCCATTGCCAATACATTTCTACTCACTGTTTTTCCTATTGATTATGACAGCTGTCATTAGCCACTGCCCACCGAATTTTTTTCTTATAACTGAAAATCCCTAATCATTAGAGTGGTTAAGAACATAAGCTTCAGAAGCAGATAACCTAGGTTCATGGCTTGGTCTTCCATTTACTAGTAGTTGAGTGAAATTTACTTTCTCTCTTTACATATTTGTTCAGCTATAAACAGGAATATTAATGTCTGATACATAGGGTTGTTCTAAGAGTTACATTAAGCAACAAAGATAAAATGTATAATGTAATTTCTTGGAACCCAATTAGTGCTTAAAATGGATAATGATAGCAAGTTAATTGAACCTTAGTTTCCTCAACTGTAATATAGGGAATAATAATACATTTTACATATATTTTCTGGGACAGTAGAAAAATATGACATGCGTGGATTATATGTAAAGTATTATAACATGCCTGGTATTCATGTCTTATCCTTGGTAGATGATTCTGTAATGTTCCTTGGCTTGGCATGATATCATCATGATCATCATCAGTATCATCGTTACCATCAACATCTCATATTCCTATGTGAAGTATTTTGCTTTAAGTACTATAGACAATATATTATAGTAATGAATGGATATTGTTATCGTCATTTTCTAGGTAAAGAATCTCAAGGTCAAAGGATTTAAGTGAGAAGTTCCTCAGCTAGTAGTCAGGTAGTCAGGGACCTAAAACCACTCATGTCTGAATCCAAAATTCATGCTCTTTGTTACAATGGTTGGAAAGTAAATGAAAAATTCATGGTTGTTGGTTCAATGGGCCTGTTTTTCAAGCAGAAAAAAAAATGCCTAATTTTTTGAAGTGTATTAACCAACTAACAAAGGAATCACCTTTTCGTCAATGTCTTTGGTCCATCTTTTGGTTCTGAGTTCTTTAAACCAACTGAATTTTTCACTTATTATATGAAATACAGGACATACTGTGTCACACACACAAAAATGTAAGAAGTTTCTAAGGAGAAGATGGAGCAGTTACCAAAGTTTAGTTTTCTGTAAACTTTATGTTAAAAAAAAAGCAGTCTTAAAACATTGTTTTTACAAAAAAATAAAATTGGATGGTTAGATTTTGTCAAAAACTATGCTCCTAAGTGCTGGAGCTATGAAAATTTGCTGTCTTTATCAGACAAGGTATCATGTAAAGGGTAAAGTGTATAAGTAAGCATTTACTCTAAAACGCAACATCTCCCGGCGGAAGGCTTTACTACATCTATTTCTCTTATAATGTGACACTTTGTCAGGGTATTTTTATTTCTTACTGACCGAAAAATTAGAGTGCTTTCTGGGGACTTGAAACTTATTAAGTTCAGATTCTGAAACTTAAAGAAATTTCCTTCATGTTGATATTTATTTAGTCTTTGAGCAACTACAAACTTTCAAAACATGCTGTATATGCAAATGAAAGTTTAAATAGGTGATCTGAACCACCTTACCTGACCTGTTTCATGGAATTTCTATGATACATTTTCTCTAGGATCTAACAATCATTTTTAAAATCAAGATTTTGTTTTGGTTTATATATGCAATTATAAAACTGAATAAGGCATACATTTATGTATTCATTAAATATATCTTGACTGTCTCCTTTTGCCATGTGATGGGCTTGGGCTGTGGGTAGAAAGAAGAATGAGAATCAGATTTCAAGAAACTCACAGTCTATGGGAGAAATCACAATAGAGGCAATTTATAATAAACTAGGTGGACTGCTATGATAGGGACACATAAGTACTTGGCCTGGGGATACTAAAGAACATTTAACCTGCTTCTCATATTTGACTATAATATGAGAAAGCTAATCTTCGGTCAGAGTTGAGTATTTATGGAGGTGCAAAGGAAAGCTATGTCTCTAGGTTTTAGTGCTATGGTGATCATAAAATTTATCATTTAATTACATTCTGTTTTCTATACTTCGTTAAAAGATTAATATATAGCCTATAGTTAAAAGTATAGCTTTAGCAATTGGATATTTTCATGTCTAAAACTTGTTTTACCACTGACTTGGGCACATTTTTTACCATTTCAAAACTTCATATTTCTTAATTTTAAAAGATAAATGGTAGTTGTTTCATCTCATATTAGCACCATTTCAGTATTAAATGAAACTATATATGTTTAATACATTTTCTGTCACGTAGTGAATAAGGGATAGCTACTATCATTATTATTATCATTATTATTTCCTCTCATAGATTTTACTTTATTTTGTATGGATTTTTATATTTTATTTGTATGAATTTTTATATGTATTTATTGTGAACATGATACAGTTTTTTAATATTAGAAAATTTAGAAGTAAGAAAATGGAACAAACATTTGTTCTAGAGGAAAATTAAGAATGAAAAGGATTCTTGTTCTGGTCATTAGGAGAAACAATGAAGCTTGTGAGTTAGAGGCTTTCCAAGCAGCTTGGAAAGATGGCTGCTTTAGAGGAAAATGCCAGGCAAAGGATTCTCAACTTCCATACAGGGCATAACACTTGGTCTAATATATAGCCATTTTTATGGATTTAACGTTTATCCATAAATCCTGTGATATTCTTCATTCAAGAGGTAGAGTCTATTTATCTTACCTTTGAATGTGGTATGGCCTTATTAGAAGTTATTCACTTCTAATAGACTATGAAAGAAAATGACAGCATGCAAATTCAGAGAGTAGGTAATATAGAGCCTCTGTAGATTCTGTCAGTGTTGTTCTGATTTATATTTCTCAGATCACTCATATTGTAAGGAAACTCTGTAGCCTCTGCAGGGGCCCATATGGCAAAGAACTGAGGTCTCCAACTAATAGTGATGAACTGAAGCCTCCCAAGAGCTTGGGTCTGAATCTTTCCCTAGCCAAGTCTCTGACTACAGCCTCATGAAAAACCTGAGCCAGAAGCAATCAACTAAGCAAGTACCCCAACTGATATATTCTAATTGATCCTAATTTATCTTTTCTTTATATAATCTCAGACAGTTCCATCTCATCTATTTAGAGATTGCTATAAAGGAATTTTAAGATTCTTGTGAGACTAGCTTTCCTTCCCTTAGTGTGGGGAGAATACTTTTGCCCTATTTAAATATCTTCTTCTTGGCAAGAATGAAACAAAGTGATGTTGTGCCCTTCTTGGTGTATCATATCAGGGATCACATGATATCCATATGCCTCATTTTTAGTGATGCTAACTTTGATCACTTAATTCAGGTGATATATTCTCAGTTTTTCTACTATAAAGTTATTATTTTTCATTTTGTAATTAATAAGTATTCTGGGACTATGCAAATATTCTGTTTCTGATCATATATTTGCCCATTAATTTAACCTTGAGATAATTATTACTGTGGTGTTTGCCAAATGGTGATTTTTCTATTTCTATCATTATTTCTACATTTATAATTGGAATTCTAGTGTAAGGAAGAGTATTTCCTTTTTCCCTCTAGCTTATTTATTTAATTACTTTTTAAAGATTTTTGGGTACTATTTTTTGTAACTTACAAATATGAAACTATTTCAAAGTAAAAAGTTAGAAAGTTTTTAAAGTCTTAAAAAATCTCTTAATGTTTTGTCAAGGAAGCTATTGAAGTATCTTATAACTTCAACATAGTATAGACATATCTGTAAACTTAGATATTTCCAAGTAATATGTGCCTCACTGAAATAGAATTGAAATAGTATTGTCAAGATCACTATTGACTCTGCCAATTATGATAATACAATTTCTGTTAGAGGATAATTATCATATACAAAGTTTGAGACAAATATTATGGTAGTTATTTCTTTTAATTATTGAAATTTATCCTTTTCCTTTCAAAGTGAACATCTCCCAATTCTAAGTAATGAACAAATTCATTTTTTAAAAAAGAACCATATGTTGAGTTTTTAATTTTATTCCAGCTTTTCTAATGTTGGTGTAAGCATAAGGAATAGAGAAATGGCCAAAAAAAAGGTCTTAAGTTTTTCATATTTTAAAATCTTTTATCTTCATATTCTAGATAATCAAGGAAACAAAAATTGATTGAATTTATACCACACAGCTGACTTTGTTATTCTATTTGTACATATATTAGACAATGTCAACACTTTTAAGTATTTTCACTTATATTAGATTAATGGATCCTCAATACAACTGCTGTGCTGGGTATTATCTCTACTTTATAGATGAAAACATGAACTCAGAGAAGTTAGTTATCTTTTCTATGCCTGCCTGCTAGAACGATGAGGATTGTGATTTGGAAACTACATAGTTTTCCTTTGTATCACAATATTTTTGTTTACACTTCAATAAAGAGCGATGTTTAAATCATGAAATACTTATTTATATTATAATAATTCTTCCATGTACTTTGTCTGTTTTCTAGTACTTTGTCTTTTACTACGCTCCTTGTTCTTTTTTCAAATTAATTTAATATTGTAGTTTCTTGCTCAGAGTGGAAATGGAAACAAGTCCATTTTCTTGAAATGTAGTTTTGATGCAACTGTTTCACAAGGATAAAAATAGAAAGGAAATGAAAATCTTCATTACTGTATTTATGATTACTTGGCATGATTAGAAACTGTTCTTAGTCAAGTATGGTTTTTTTATTTTTTGTAATATATTATTAAGCATATTGCCATTTATCTTGCCTAGTAACATGAAGGGAAAAAATAAGCTTAAAGTATATTCCTTTAGCTGCAATGTTAGTAGCTCTATTTTCACTTGATCAGCATTTGTTGTCAAAGAGGTACCTTAGTGATGGCCCTTGACTTTGTTTTGGCAAGGAGGTCTCAGAAAGATTTCCCAATTAGTTTGGATGCAATGAAAAGTGATGAAGCAGCATAGATGATTGAAAATATGGAATTACGTATTAAAGGGAATTCATATTATACAGCACACTTTCAAAAGAAAGATGCTTATTTATACATCTAGAAATGCAGTACCCTAATGCTTTCCTTTCCAAATGATGTATGATTGTCGGTACTCATCTGCATTGCTCAAAAGTTGAAAATACTGTAAGGACAGTGTGATGGTGAATTTTATGTGTCAAATTGATTGGCCATGGAGTTTCTGGATTAAACATTATTTCTGGGTGTGTTTGTAAGTGTGTTTCTGAATGCAAATGGTATTTGAGTGTGTGGAGTCTACATTGCCACCAGTGTGGGTGGGCATTATCGAGTCTATTGAGAGCCTGAACAGAAAAAAAGATAGAAGGAAGGAGATATTTATCCTTTATTCCTACCCCACTGATTGAGCTGAGTTATCTCACCTTATTTTCTCTGAGCTTCACATGGGAATTTATAACAGTGTCTCCTCTGGTTTTCATGCCTTTGGACTTGGACTGAATTATACCACTGACTTTCCTGGGTTTCCAGCTTGCAAGTGGCAGATTGTGGGACTTTTGAACCTCCATAATTGTGTGAACCAGTTCCTCACAACAATTTCAATATAATAAACACATATATATTATCCTTTATATATTCTTTATATATCCTTTATATAAATATATATATATTTACATATATCTAGATAGATAGATAGATAGATAGATAGATAGATATCTTATTGGTTTTATGTTCTCTAGAGAACCTAATATAAGTAGGAACAAAATATTTTAAAACAAATGATCTACAGCACTTTGTACACAACTGCTACCCAATAAATATTTATTGACACTGACTAATGACTTTGTTTAGAATCAGTGAATTGATGTGCATTACCTTCAAGAATTAAAATTATAGTGGATTAAATATGAACTTACTCATAGCATCCTGGCAAATGGCCTGGCTTCTCCTTCTTTGTTCTGTTTCTATCTGTATTACCTTGTGTTTTAATTTTTTAAAACTGCAGGAATCTGATGACAGTGTTCCATTCCCATGTATAGCCCAGCAAACCTTTTAGAGCTAAATGAGCAAAGACATGAATCACCTCATTAAGCAGATGCTGGGCTCTGGGTCTGAAAGAAATGGACAACCTAGGTTATAAATATTAATTGGACAAAATAGTAGTCAGGCAACACTCCTAATTTTGAAAAATGTGTAATAACAAAGGGTGTTATAAGTACATGTTAAATAAGCCACTCTGAAGACATTCTCTGAGAAAAATTCCACATAAAAATGTAGCAAATTGTAACTTGTTAGAATAATTAGAGAGAAATATTCTGATTTTCCAAAGTATTTTTAGAATAGACACCTTACTTTTCCTTGTAATTCAATCAATTTAGAATGTCTATTCAGGAGTAATATTAGTAAGAAATCAGAAAAGGAAGTCTCAGCCCTTATCTCCCACAGAAACACCAATTTAACAACAACATATGGACCAAAATACTTTTCTGAGAAGTTTTGATTCCAGTTAAGAAGTTACAGTACTTCAAACAAGCACAAAACCAAAAAAAAAAAAAAAAAAAAAAAAAAAAGCCCCATTGAAATGGGTAAGAAGAGAAATGTCACTTTACCCATATCAGCCCTTCCTCAAAACCAGCATTGCTCAGTGACGTGGTCTATGACTTCTCTCTCCAGGAAAAAGAGAAAGTGGACTGTGTACCCAATGCCCCTGGACTTGCAGTGCACTGTCTAAAAAACCAGTTTTTGTCTTACCTCACAGGACCACTAGCAGAACTAGCATATTTTTGGCAGCTTAGAACAAGGAGAGTTAGTGGCTTGCTATTGCTGGCAGAGCTGTGTAGGATTGGAAAATGTGCAGAATCTGACGCATAGAATTGAGAGAGAAGAGTGGACCAGGCTTCCAGCATCCTGGTTTTCAGGTATGTTTTCACCGGACTGGTTTCTCTCTTGTCGCACATGGAGAGTTGATGGAATAAGCATGGTTTGGGTGCCTAGGGACAGTTAAAAACAAAGGGAAAAGTTAAGAATCTTGCTATACCCTGCATTGTTCTACATGACTGGGACAAGGTGCAGAACCTGAGGTTTCTTTCCAAGAAGGGAGGAAGAGTGAAGCATGCCTCCAACATCCTGGGTTGTAGTAGAGCAGTCAGACACTCAAGGAAACAAGAGATTATGGCCTCCTGAAAAAAGTTAAAATTCTTAAATCCCCATAATTAGAAATTTACACACAACAGTCCAGAGAAGATAAATCCATAGAAAGAGTTTGAGAAGCTCCCAAAAGGTCTAGCTCAGGTGATCTGTGAAGATCTTTCCCAGTTGAAGCCAGCTGGTAAAGACTGGTAAGAATAGCTGTTTCTTCAAATATTTTGTTATCAACACAAAGCTACAAGGAACAAAGAGAATCGTAGAAACATGACCTTATCAAAGCAACAAATAAATCTCCAGTAACCAACCTACAGAATTGGAAATCTACTTATTATTTGACAAAGAATTCAA
The DNA here is from genome assembly GCA_028533885.1 of Nasua narica. Taxonomy (NCBI): domain Eukaryota; kingdom Metazoa; phylum Chordata; class Mammalia; order Carnivora; family Procyonidae; genus Nasua; species Nasua narica. Next base: position 59,662,302 of record CM052811.1, read on the forward strand.
AATAATCAAAGAGGCTGATTTATAAGAGAATTATAAATGAATTATAAGAGAACACAGATAGCTAAATGAAATTAGGAGAATGATACATGAACAAAATGAGAATATCTACAGAGATATTATTATAAAAAAGAATCAAAGAGAAATTTGGAGCTGAAGGGTGTAGTAATTGAACTGAAAAATGTTACTAGAATTACATAGCAATTGACTTTATCTAGCAGAGGAAAGAATCAGCAAACTAAAAGACAAGCATTTGAAATCATCCAGTACTAGAAACAAAAAGAAAAAAAAATAGAAAAGAGTAAAGAAACCCTAAGGGACTTACAGATCACCAGCAAGCCATCCAACACATTATGGATGAAAATTTCCAAATCTGGGGAGGAAAATAGACATTCAGATTCATGAAGCCAAAAAAATTCCAAATATAATGTATTCAAATAATTCTATCCCAAGACACATTATAATGAAAGACAAAGAGAGAATTTTGAAATCCACAAGAGAGAACTTATCATACACGAGGGCACCCCCATAAATCAGTTTTCTCAGTAGAAACCTTGAAAATCAGAAGGGATACAGATGATATACTCAGAGTGCTGAAGAGGAAAAGAAAACAACAACTAAGAATATTATATGTGGTAAAACTGTCCTTCAAAAATGAAGAAGAGAAAAAAACTTTCCAGACAAACAAAAGCTGAAGGAACTCATCACTTCTAGAATTGATTTACAAATAATGGTACTGGGAGTCCTTCAGGTTGAAATAAAAGCCATTGTACAACACAGAAGCATATGAAAGTGTAAAACTCAACAGTCAAGGTAAATACATTTAAAAAATGCAGAATAAAATGCTGTAATGCAAATATATGTCACTTTTAAGTCTAGCATAAGAGTTAAAATACAAAAGTTTTAAAATAGCTATTATAAAAATATGTTAGGGGAACCTGGGTGGCTCAGTTGGTTAAGTCTCTGCCTTTAGCTAAGGTCATGATCCCAGGGTTCCTGGAATAGAGACCTTTGACAGGTTTCCCTGCTCAGCAGGATGTCTGCTTCTCCCTCTGCCCCTCGCCCTTGCTCTCGCTTACTCTTTCTCAAATAAGTAAAATATATTTTTAAATATGTTAATGGTACACAATATAAAAAGACAGAAAATGTGGTATCAATAACCTAAAGTGTGTGGAGGTAGAGGGAAAAGTCTAGAGTTTTACATGCAATCAAAGTTGTTTATCAGTTTAGAGTAGACCATTATAACTGTAAGATGTTTTATGTAAGTCATATGGTAGTGAAATACCTATAGGAGATACCAAAAAAGTTGGGGGAGGGAGATCAAAATATGTCCTAGAAAAATTGAATTATTCACAAGGAAATAGAGGACAAAGGGACAAAAAAAATTACAAGAAAGACACAAAACTGCAATAATAAGTCCTTACCTCTTAATAATTGCCTAAAAATAAATGGATTAAATTTTCTAATAAAAAATATAGAGTAGATGAATTGATTTAAAAAACCAAAACTCAAGTATATGCTGTCTACAAAAGACTCATTTTAGCTTTAAGGATGACACGGACTAAAATTGAATGGATAGAAAAAATCCTATATGTAAATGGTAACCAAAAGAGAGCAAAGGTAATATATTTACCTCAAACAAAACAGACTTTAAATGAAGACTGTCACTGACAAAAAAAAAAATCATTATACAATGACAAAGCAGTCAGTTCATCAGGAAGATATAAAATTATAAATATATATGCACCCAACATCAGAAAACTTAAATATATAAAGCAAATATTGATGGATATGAAGGGAGAAATAGACAGCAATACAATAGTACTAGGAGACTTCAATACCCCAGATTCAACAATGGATAAAACATCCAGAAAGAAAATCAGTAAGGAAATAGCACACTTGAATGACCCCATAGATCAAATAGACCTAAGACACATAAAAAGAACATAACAACCACCAATAGCAAAATACACATTCTTCTCAAGTACATATGAAACATTCTTTAGGATAGATCAACTTGGGTCACAAAACAACTGTTAACAAACTTGAGAAGATTGAAATTAACCTTTCCAACCATAATGCAATGAAACTAGAGGTCAATAACATAAGGACAACTAGAAAGTTCACAGATACGTGCCAATTAACACACTTTAAAAAATTGATGAATCAAAGAAGAAATAAAAAAAGAAAAATCTGGGGCGCCTGGGTGGCTCAGTTGGTTAGGCGACTGCCTTCGGCTAGGGTTGTGATCCCGGAGTCCCGGGATCGAGTCCCATATCGGACTCCCGGCTCTGCAGGAAGTCTGCTTCTTCCTCTGACCTTCTCCCCTCTCATTCTCAGTCTCTCTCTCTCTAATAAATAAATAAAATCTTTAAAAAAAAACAAACAGAAAAAATTTTAAAAATATCTTGAGGAAAATGAAAATGGTAACACAACATACAACATACCAAAATTTATGGAATGCAGAAAAATCCTTCTAAGAGAGAATTTATAGTGATAAACACCTACATGAAAAAAGAAATATTTCAAATAAAACTTTGCACTGTAAGGAACTAGAAAAAAAAAAACTAGCCCAAATTGACCAAAAGGAAGGATAACGAGTATTAGAGCACAAATAAATGAAATGGAAAAACAGTAGGAAAAAATCAAAACTAAGGGTTGGCTTTTGAAAAGATAAACAAAATTGAAAAATCTTCAGTTAGAAAGGTCTAAAAAAAGGAAAGAAGATTCAGAATTATAAATGAAAGGAGACATTTAAAGTGATACCACAGAAATGCAAAACTTATAAGAGACTTCTATAAACAATTATATGCCAGCAAGTTGGATAATCTACAAGAAATGGGTATATTGCTAGAAACATACCAACCAACCAAGACTGGATCGTAAAGAAAGAGAAAATCAAGAACAAATAGAAAATCTGAAGAAACAAATAATGAGTAAGGAGACGAGTCAGTAATCAAAACTTCCCAACAAAGAAAAACCCAGGGCCATGTGACTTCCCTCACTGGTAAATTCTATTAAACATTTAAGAAACCATTAATATAACACATTGTTATATGTCAAATAAATTTTAATTTTAAAAACCCAAAAATCTTTATTACATGTGCTTTAAACATTTCTCTTAATGCATTATAGAAAAGCAATCATATTCATTATCTGAAATAATGCTTATGTCAAAGTAGCTTGCACAGAACGTTCATATACTCATACTTAATAAAAAAAGAGAGAGAGAGAATTATTAGTAATTCTTCTCGATCTCTTCCAAAAAATTGAAAAGGAGAAAATACTTCAAACTTATTTTACAATGTTAGAATTACTCTGATGCCAAAGCCAGATAAGGGAACTACATAAGAAAAGAAAATTGCACTTCAGTATTTTGAACATAGGTGCAAACATTCTCATTAAAATACTGGTAAACAGAATTCAACAGCACCTAGAGTGGGTGATACTCTATGACCAAGTCAGATGCAAGGGATGCAAGAATGGTTCAACATATGCAAATCAGTAAGTGTGACACATCACATTAATAGAATGAAAGATAAAAACCATATTATAATCTAAATAGACACACAAAAAAAGGATTAAACAAAATATAACATCTTTTGTGGATAAAAACTCTCAACTAGTTGGGTGTAGAAGGAATTTACCACCACATAGTAAAAGCCATATATGATAAACTGTCAGCTAGCAGCATACACAATTGTGAAGGATTGAAATGTTTTTCACTAAGATCAAGAAAAAGACAAGGTGCCCATTCTCACTACTGCTATTCAGAATAGTACAGGAAGTCCAAGTCAGAATGATAAGGTAAGAAAAAGAAATAAAAGACATCCAAAATGAAAGGAAGAAGTAAAAATTGTCTCTGTTTGAAGATAACGTGATCTCATGCAGTTTATACCTCATTTTATTGTGCTCACTTTATTGCACTTTGCACATAGTGCTTTTTTTCTTTTTTCACAAATTGAAGGTCTGTGGCAACCCCGAATTGAACAGATCTACCAGCACCATTTTTCCAACAGTATTTGTTTGCTTTATGTCTGTATCACATTTTGTTAATTCTCAAAGTATTTCAAACCTTTTCATTATTATTGTATTTGTTATAATGATCTTATTGTTATAGTGATCTGTGATCAGTGATCTTTGATGATGTTACTTCTGTAATTGGGTACCACGAACTGTGCCCATGTAAAATAGTACTTTATTGATAAATGTTGTGTGTGTTCTAACAGTTCAAGTAACCCACCATTCCCCTGTCTCTCTCTCCCTTTCTGTGGCCTTCCTATTCCCTAAGACACAACAGCATTGAAATTAGGCCAATTAATAACCCTACATTGGCCTCTTAGTGTTCAAGTTATGCATCTCTAACTTTAAATCAAAAGCTGGAAATGAGTAAGCTTAGTGAGGAAGACATGTCAAAAGCTGAGATAGGCCAAAAGCCAGGCCTCTTGTGCCAGGTAGCCAAGTTGTGAATGCAAAGGAAAAGTTCTTGAAGGAAATTAAAAGTTCTTGAAGGAAACTAAAAGTGCTACTTGAGTGAATACAGGAATGATAAAAAAGCAAAACTGCCTTATTGCTGATAGGAAAAAATTTTTAGTGATCTGGATAAATCAAATCACCCACAACATTCCCTTCAACAAAACCTAATCCAGTGCAAAGCCCAAACTCTTCAATTCTGTGATGTTTGAAAGAGGTGAGGTAGCTTCAGACTAAAAGTGTGAAGCTAGCAGAGGTAGGTCCATGAGGTTTAAGGAAAGAAGCCATCTCTATAATATAAAAGTACAAGGTAAAACAGCAAGTGCTGATTCAGAAGCTGCAGCAAACTATTTGGATTTAGCTAAGATAATACATGAAGATGGTTACACTAACCAACAGATTTTCTATGCAGACTAAACAGCCTTTTATTGAAAGAAGAGGCAATTTTAGACATTTGTAGGTAGAGAAGACAAGTCAATGCCTGGCTTCAACCTTCAAGGACAGGTTGACTCTCTTGTTAGGAGCTGATGTAGCTAATAACTTCAAGTTGAGTTGAAGGTGAAGTTGAGCCAAGGCCGATTTACCATTCAAAAAATCCTAGAAACCTTAAAAATTATGCTACATGCACTCCGCCTATGCTTTATAAATGGAACCGAAAATCTTGGATGACAGTGCTTATGTTTACAACATGGTTTACTCTATATTTTAAGCCCCCTGTGGAGACCTACTGTTTAGAAAAGAAGTTCCTTTCAAAATAGTACTATTCATTGACAATGCCTCTGCTCACCCGAGTTCTGATGGAGGTGTACAGTCATACTAGGATTGTTTTCATGCCTGCTAACACAGCATCCATTCTGCAGCTCATGGATCAAGGAGTCCTTTTGACTTTCAAGTCTTAGTATTAAAAAAATGTATTTCTTAAGGCTATAGCTGCCTTAAGAAAGAGGCGGCTTTGCCTCTAAGGCTATAGTTGCCTCTGATAGATCTGGGCAAAGTAAATTGAAAACCTCTGGAAAAGATTAACCATTCTAGATGCTATTAAGGACATATATGAACATGAGAAGAATCATATCAACATTATCAAGAGTTTGATTCCAAACATCATGGATGACTTTCAGGGGTCCATGACTTCAGTGGAGGAAGTAACTGCAGATATGGTGGAAATAACAAGAGAACTAGAATTAGAAGTGGAGCCTGAAGATAGGACTGAATGGCTGCAATCTTATGATCAAACTTGAGCAGATAAAGAATTTCTTTTTATGGATGAACAAAAAAGGTGCTTTCTTGAGATGTATACTTCTCCTTGTGATGATGCTGTGAAGATTATTGAAATGACAAATTTAGAGAAATTAGAACATTTAGAACATTCCATAAACTTAGTTAATAAATCAGTGGCAGAGTTTGAGAGGATTAACTCCATTTCTGAAAACAGTTCTACAGCAAGTGAAATGCTATCAAATGCATGGCATACTTCAGACAAATCATTCGTGAAAGGGACAGTCAGTGAATGCTGAAAACTTTATTGTTGTGTTATTCCAAGAAATTGCCACAGCCACCCCAGCCTTTAACAACCACCAACCTGACCAGTCAGGAGCTATCAAATCAAGAAAACATCCCTCACAAGGCAAAGGAATATGACTTGCTGATATAACATATCTTTTAGTTAATGTAGAACATTAACTAAAGTATAACATATCTTTTAGTTAAGGCACACACATTGTGTCTTAGAAATAGTGCTATTATATACTTAATAGGTTATTTTATACTGTAAACATAGATTGTTTAAATATTTTTTTAAATTTATTTGAGAGAGAGAGAGAGGGAGAGGGAGCACAAGCAGGGGGAGGGGCAGAGGTAGAAGCAGACTCCCTGCTGAGCAGGAAGCCCAATTTGAGTCTCCATCCCAGCCCCCTGGGATCATGACCTGAGTCAAAGGCAGACCCTTACTTGACTGAGCCAGCCATGTGTCCCTAAACATAGATTTTATATGCACTGAGAAACCAAAAATTTCTTTTGAATCACTTTATTGTAATATTTTTTTATTCCATTGGTCTGGAAGTGAATCACAGTATCTCCAAAATATGCCTGTATATAATATCATGTCATCTGTAAATAGTAATAGCTTTACTTCTTTCCAATTTAGATGACTTTTTTTTCCTTGCCTAATTGCTGTGGCTAGGACTTTTATAACTATGTTGAATTAAAGTGGTGAGAGTGGGCATCCTTTTCCTTTTCTTAGAGAAAAAGCTTTCAGTTTTTCACTCTTGAGTACAATGTTAGCTGTTAGCCTTTATTATGTTGAGGCGCGTTCTTTCTGTACCCACTTTGTTAAGACTTTTTATTACAACTAATTGTTGAATTTTGTCAAATGCCTTTTATGCATCTATTGAGATGAACATATGATTTTAATCCTTTGTTTTGTTAACATGGTATATTGTGATTGTTTTGTGAATGTTTATCCTTGCATCTCTAGAATAAATCCCACTTGATCATGTGTATGATTTTTTTAATGTATTGCTGAAATCACTTTGGTAATATTTTGTTGAGGATTTTCACATTTATGTTCATCAGGGATATCAGCCTTTAATTTCCTTTTTCTTGATGGGAGGTATCTTTGTCTGATTTTGGTATCAGGGTAATGCTGACATCATAAAATGAATTTAGAAGCATTCTTTCCTCTTAATTTTTTTGGAATAATTTCATAAGGATAGGTACCCTATTTCTTTTGGTCATATTTCTTTTTTTTAGGGATTTACCTAATGGGATCATAATATGTAGTCTGTGGCTTCTTTCACTTAGCATAATATGTTTATTTCTGTTGAGTTTTTTGTTGTTGTTCTTTAAATAGATGCCTCGTTTAAGCTTCTGAGTAGCGTTCTATTCTATGGATATAAAACAGTGTGTTCATTTACCAGTTGATAGACATTTAGGATTTTTCTAGTTTGGGGCCATTACAAATAAAGCTGCTATGAAAATTTAGCACGAATCTTTGAACACAGATTTCTTTTTTTTTTCTTTTTCTTTTCTTTTCTCTTCTTTTCTTTCTTTCTTTCTTCCTTTCTCTCTTTCTATAAGTGTTTAGGAAAGGGATTGCTGAGTCTTTTTTTTTTTAATTTATTTATTTATTTGACAGAGAGAAAGAGATCACAAGTAGGCAGAGAGGCAGGCAGAGAGAGAGAGAGGAGGAAGCAGGCTTCCCGCAGAGGAGAAAGCCCAATGCGGGGCTCGATCCCAGGACCCTGGGATCATGACCTGAGCCAAAGGCAGAGGCTTTAACCCACTGAGCCACCCAGGTGCCCCGATTGCTGAGTCTTATATGGTGAGCATGTATTTAAGTATATAAGACCTAAAACTGTTTCCCATAGTATTGCACCACTTCACATTCCCACCAGCAACAGAACTCCATCTGCTCCACATCTTCATGGAACCTTAGTATTGTCAGACAGTTTAATTTTAGTTATTCTAATGGGAGTATAGAAGTATGTCATTGTGGTTCGAAGTAACATTTACCTGATGACTGGTTATGTTGGCATCTTTTTGTGTATCTTCTTTGGGTAAGCATTATTCAAATCTTGCCCATTTTTATTGAGATGGTTGTATTCTAATTAAATTGTAAGAGCAACTTATGTAGTCTGGATAGAAGTATTTGTCATATATATGCAATATGATTTTTATTATTTGTTATTATTATTATTGCTTTTATTCTGTAGATTTTCATTTTCTTGGTGTCTTCTCATTTTTTTTGGTTGAAGCCTAATTTATAATTTTTTTTTTCTTTTATGACCTGTCCTTTTCCAGGACAAGAAATCTACCTAGGAAATCTGAGCCTAACTCAGTCATGAAGATTTTCTCCATTTTCTTGTAAACCTTTTATAGTTTTAGCCTACAGTCTTAGAACAGTGATGAATATTGATCTCAATTTTGTGTATGTGATCTAATGTTGTATATGATCAAGGTTCATTTCCTTTCAAAATAGATGCACAGTTGTTCCATTACCAAATACTGAAACTATTCACTAAATAATGTATGTTTGCTAAAAATCAAACACTGTGTATGTGTGAGTCTATTTCTGAACTCCATTCAATCCCACTGCTCTCTCTGTATATCCTCTGTAATACCACACTGTCTAGATTGTTATAACATAATATATCTTGAAATCAAGTAGTAGAATTCTTCCAATTGTGTTCTTCTTTTGATAATTATTTTAGCTAGTCTAGATATTTTTGCATTTCCACAGAAATATTAGAATCGGCTTGCAAATTCCTTTCAAAAATGTTTGCAGGGAAATGGGGGAGATTGCCTTAAACCTATAAATTAATTTGGAGAAAATTTAAATTTTAGCAGTATTGAGTTCTCTAATAGTTCAGAATGGTTTATTTCTATTTAGGATTTTTCAAATGTAATTCGGTCAAACTATCACTTTCAATGATGTATCTACTAGATATATAGTGAATTTCTAAGATAAATCTATCAAATATTATTTTTTAGTAGCCACACAAATGGTAACATTATATTTCCTTTTAATTAGCAAAATCACTATGAAACCCTGAATGTTAGGAACTGAACACACAAAACATATTTCTAAATATCAGAAGTGATGAAATTCTACTTGGACGAGAATATGGTATTTGAATTCATATAAGCTAGACGGCCAGTTTTTACTTAATTCACATTGACCAAGTATCTCCTGTTTACTAGGCATTGTTTTAGATGCTAGAGATATTATAGTTAACTAAGATAAAATTCCCATACTTGTGATGCTTTAGTTCTGAAATTTTATGCTGGTAAAGCATCAATTGATATGTCAAGTTGATTATATAGTCAGGTAGTAACAATTTAAAGCAAATCATGGAGCAAGATCATGTCATTGAAGGGTACTCTGAAGATCATACTTATTAATGGAGAAGAAGCTTTAAAATTATAGTCATATAAATATTATCAGTTTCATATAGTGCTATGTATTAACATTTTGAAAACCTAATATTGAAAGGATGGATGGCTCTAAAATATCATTTATATCTCAGTGATAACATTGAGGGAAAATGTTAATAATAAAGTAGTTTAAAACCTAACAACATTAATAATTAAAATGACCTTAATTATATAGCCCCGAAGTTTGAAAATATGGAATAAAATGTAGTGGAAACTATAATGTGATTCATCCTGGGTTTAGCTTTAGATTCTAAAAAGGATGTCATAGTGATTCAACTAAAATTTTGCTTGAGCTATGTCTAATTGATGCTGAATCACTAAATATGTGATTAGGGAGAGTAGATGTTTCATTATATGTTTCAGGCTACACTGATTTACATTAAAACTTTCTATGGATTCCTGGGTGGCTCACTCAGTTAAATGTCTGCCTTCAGCGCCATCCATGACCCCAGGGTCCTGGGATTGAGTCCTGCATCTGGGTCCCTGCTCGGCAGAGACCCTGTGTCTCCCTCTTCCTGTTTCTTTCTCTGCTTGACACTCCCCCTGCATGTGCTCTCTTTCTCTTGCTCTCTGACAAATAAATAAATAAAAATCTTTATTTAAAAAAAACTCCCTGAAAAACATAAAACTGAATGGCACTTTTGACATTAGAACTAGGGAAGTGCAACAGAATACTTAAAAGAAAGTGATACTATCAAAAAAAAAAGTGATACTATCCATAATGCTGTGGATTTTATTTATTTATTTACTTACTTATTTTAATGCTGTAGATTTTAAAGAGATAAGTTTTAATGTTGCTAATATTATGCTCCTAAAAATAGCCCTCCATTACTGATTTTCAGTATAGATTTAAGAATATTTTGGAAGGTAAACTTTGAAATTCATTTAGGAATATTAACTTTTAAATTAATATTTATTATTTAGTGTACATATTTTATTGCATAAATTATTTTATTTAATCCTTTCAGCAACCCAATAAATGGTATTACTGTCATCTACTTCATAAAGAGAAACTAAAGTTAGGAAAATTAATTTATTCTTATAGTTTCAGAGCTGGTAAGAAAGAGAACTGGGATGTGGGTTCAGGCACATCTAGATTCAAGGTTCATGTTCTTTCACCTTGCACAACTCTGGGCAACAACAGTTAATGCACAGTGAATGAGAAATAGTAAAGCTTATGGAATTTTATCCTTCTAAAAATGAATGTTTCCAGAATAAACCTAAAAAGCCATATCATTATCAGTACCTTTGCCTAAGGAGTTGAAGGAAATAATATAGTATGTGATAGAATATAGTTGGTTGGCTACCTTATTTCATTCTTTTAAAGAACTAGAAAATTTTAAACTAGAAACATTTTAAAAGAGATGGCTTCTGTCTTTTATACCATTAAGGTTTAGATATCTTTGATTAATTTATTAAATACAGAATTATGAGTTCAAGTTAATTATAAAAGCACAAGAATAAGAAAGCTAATAAGCTTTGTATCATTGTCGTTACCAAACTACCACAAAAATAATGCTATCAACACTTTAAATGAGAAAATAAAATAAAATGAAGACTATATATTAAGGTACTACTGTGAGAAAATTAAATAATAAGCACAGGACTAAAGCAAAATAAAAATAAAGACATACAATGGAAATTTTGAGGCCAAAAATAATAGGAATCTAGAATAAAATTTATTTAGCCTTAAAATAACTTTGAAGTGCTTATTATTATAAAAATCAAAAATATTGAATTTAAACTTATTACATCTGTAGATAATGAAATAGTTCTTGTTGCCATTTTTAGAGGGAGTTAAATTGAAATGTTTTTAAATTTGAGGAAAAAGATTGATGAAAATGGAGAAATTAGTTAAATTTTAGATTAAATGTAATATATTCCAGAGAAGGATCTTAAGATACTTTTATTGCTCCAAATAAGATTTATAAGGGCTGAGAATAGACTAGTGCAGATTCATCAATAGCACATTATCAGTAAGAGAGACTTTTTAACATAGCCCAGAAGATTAGGGAAGGACACACAGAAAGTTAAAGAAGATATTCACAAGAGTAACAGAAGAGTAGATTTAAATGGTTACTTTCATAAAGTAATGACTTTGAAGTGTCTTTAAAAAGAGAAAGATAGCAAGTCAACTGTTTTTCATGTACTTTAAAGTAATAGGTCCAATGTAGGAGAGAGCTTCTTCTTCACAGTGCACAGAGCAAAAAAACTGAAAAGGGAGGTATGTCCAGATTGGTAGAATGCAGTATCGATGATCCATGCTAGACTGCTGAATAGACTTGCTTAATAAATGGAAGAGAAATGTTAGAAGCAGTTCCAGGCAAACAGGGATGTGTTCCATCTTTCTCCCCTGGTCAGAGGAAACTAACATAGTATTAACAAAATTGAAAACTATCTCAGTTTCTTAGAAATGATGGAATAAATTAGGACTGCCATTTCCTTCTAGTTGCAGCGGGTACCATATTTTGTTTGGAAACACATTTAAGTTGTGTTCCCTTCTCATCTCCTCATTTAGACCACATCTCATGGTCTGGACGGCAGCAGTATCGCTGGCTGAAGCTTGAAGCTCTTAGGAGCAGTGACTGGCCCACTTATAGGCCACACTATGTAGTGATTTTTATGTCACTATAGTCTATTTAGAACAATCCAAAAATCATTTCAGCACTGAAATGTAGCAGGCGAAGATTTAAGTTTATAGACAAAAAATAAAAGTTTAAATTGTTTTTTACTGTGGTAAGAACACTTGAGATATACACTCAAAATTTAAGTGTGTAGTATACTACTGTTGACTGTAAGTATAATGTTATACAACAGATCTCTAGAAAATATTCATCTTGTTTAAGTGAAACATTATGCCAGTTGATTAATAACTCTTCATCATCCCCTACCCCCTAGCTCCTAGAAACCATCATTTCACTCTGATTATTCTAGATAGATCATGTAAGTAGAATGGTACAGTATTTATCTCTGTGTCTGGTTCATTTTATTTAGCACAATATCCCAAAGTTCTTGCATGTTGTCATATAATGTAGAATTTCCTTCTTTTTAAAAGCTGAGTAATATTCCATTGTATATATGCCACATTTTCTTTATTCATTCTTCTGTTCCTGGGCATTTAGTTTGTTTCTATATTTTGACTATTGTGAATAACGTTACAAAGAACATGTAAGTGTTAGTATTCCTTCGAGACCCTGATTTCAATTCTTTCAAATAAATACCCAGGAGTAGGATTTCTGAAAGTTTCTTTTCTAGAAGGGTGAAGATTTTTTTCACTTCTTTTTTTCAGTGTTCAGTGCAATATATCTATTTTCTAGAGTCTCTCTTTTGAGCACCCTTTCTCAGAGTCCCTTGCCAGCTCCTGTGTAGTACGTAACTCTAGAAAAGCCCCATACAAAGACCATGCTGTGCAAAGTGTCTCCCAAAGCTCTGCACTGCAGTGCCCTACTATCTTGTCAGGAGGAGAAAAGTAACCTCAGCCAGTTTGGGATTGCGGCACCCCATTCTTTCTGAGGTTGTCTCTGAATAAAAGGGCATGGAAATCAACATCTGAGGTTTTGTGTGTCATTTGCTTATGCTCACATCTCTGAAATATTATCTCATGGTTCTCTGTTCAGTGATCCTTGCAAGTGGCTGGTACGTCAGAAATTCTGTGAGGAAGGATGTGTCAGGTCTGCTGTTAGATATTAGGGTGAAACTACAGTTCATAATTGATTGACAATAAGGTTTTTTGTTTGTTTGTTTGTTTTCTTTTACATTAGAATTTTCAAGGTTTTTTTATCCAGAGATTTCAATGTTACATCAATAGTGTTATGTCTTTGGACTCTGCCAATAGCATTTGCCAGCAACTGCTGGTGGATTACGAGCAAGTTGATAATTTGACATCTAAAGTGCTAAATGACTCTGTTCTGCTAGTCCTCATTCAGTAGTGCTGTTATTTTAAAAAATTTCACTATAATCTACTGTTAACTCTGAGCTGAAACTTAACCATAAATAATTTTGATTATATGCATTCTTTGAAGCTATAATTAGAATTACTACTTACCAGTATTGCATTTCTGTCTCTTCTGGTAAACTATGTTCTTATCTATCTCTATCTATCTGTTTATCTATCTATTTCTAGCCATCCATCTTATTTTTGTGTAATAAAAATTATAACTTGAACTGATTGATTTTTTTTTCTTTATTATAACCTGAGACCAATATTTAAGAGTGAATCTCCACTCCTCTAAACCTTCCAGTAAGTAACTTTCACTCTGGGCAAGTCACTTAACCTTTCTGGATCATAATTTCTTCATATGCGAAAATGATTTTGGAACACATCATCTCTAAAATTCCTCTGAAATTATTAATTCTATGAATTTATGATGTTCATCTATTGGCATGCTGATATTTTAGTATAGACAGTTACTATGTGGGAGGTTGTGTGGCTTCTGGCCTCCATCAGAGCTGCTGTAGGAGCTGCAGTGCCATATAGGGCAATGAAAGTGATTGAACCAAAGTCTCTCTTACTCAAGAGACCCAGTGCTATAATAAGTGGTAGCAAGTTTAAATAGGAAGCCTCAGTTGGAGGTAGGATCTGTATTTCATAGCTAAATAAATAACGACAACGGAAGTCCAAATTCACAGAAAAGGAAACAAAAGGAGTCTTGGGAAATGATTTTGTAGAAATTGGAGAGAAACTACATCTTCTAGGATCTTATATCAGTGTCAAGAAATTAGTAATAAAGCAAAAAAGTGAGAGATATTGAAATGTTTTAGGCAAGAACTCAGGTTTGAGTTTTAGGTTACCTATACTTATGACAATGAGAGTAGATCTGAAAAAGGCTATACTGGTGGAACAGAAAAGGGAAGAGACAGGTCTCAACTGAGATAGTGGATGGGGAGACAGGATCACAAGCAGAACTAGCTATTAACAGCTGTCAAAGAAGATGTCAGGGAAAATCATGGGACAAAAGACAGGTACTGCATTCTGAAATTCTTCATTCATAGCTTTCCTGTATCTTCAACCAGATCGTACCCAACTTGAGATGGAGGCTATGATACCTATTTCTTTTTTTTATCCCCCATTACTTCTAGCAGAGACTGGACTCAGTTTTTGCTCAGTAAATAGCTTTCATTTGTCTTGACCAGTTACACCAGAATAAGATCTCTATGAGCTGGTATTTTGACCTGATAGTATTTGTATAATTGTGTGCTGTCAACCTTTTCCAGAGGTTTCCTGACATGGTATTGGCAATTACTAGAAGCTTTGTGAAATTCAGCCCTCTTTATTATAACATCAATAAACCTGACTTGATAATAGCTATTGATGTCAATAAAGTTTAAGTGTTTTACCACAGTCATTATGTCATTGGGATGCTAATTTGACATTAATACTAAACCCAATTTATGACTATTTTTTATTGCTGTTTTATGAACTCATGTTGTCCATGAAGGCAACCAAAACACTGCATATAACTGCCCTGTTCACTCTATCTCAGTATAAAGAATATAGTTAAATCTTTTCAGAGTTTGAAACTTGTCAGTTCACTGTAAATGTATTAAACTATGGTATAAATGCATATGTATATAATGTATCTGATCCATTGGTATCAACTAATGGCTCCGTAACTCATAGGCCTATTTAGGTAGCATGGGGATGCCTGGGTGGCTCAGTCGTTGGGTGTCTACCTTTGGCTCAGGTCATGATCCCAGTCTCCCGG
The DNA here is from genome assembly GCA_028533885.1 of Nasua narica. Classification (NCBI taxonomy): domain Eukaryota; kingdom Metazoa; phylum Chordata; class Mammalia; order Carnivora; family Procyonidae; genus Nasua; species Nasua narica. The sequence goes on from CM052811.1 coordinate 59,677,409, forward strand.
GATGGAGTCGGGCTCCCTGCTCAACGCGAAGCCTGCTTCTCCCTCTCCCACTCCCCCTGCTTGTATTTCCTCTTTCGCGGTCTCTCTCTCTCTCTCTGTCAAATAAATAAATAAATAAAATCTAAAAAAAGTGAAATAGTCTCATTAGTTCAAAAAGTCTAACTAATCATTTAAAACATACACACACACACACACACACACACACAAACATATGTGGGAAAGTTATTTTTCAGTACATGCCAGTTGGGAGATTGAATCCTTTAAGACATGAAATTCAAGGTAAATAAAGAGTTAATAGAATCCTTCAAAGGAAAAAAAAAAAAAAAAGGATTTCAGATATAGACAGCATAATTCAAGCTCTCTGAATTCATCCCTAATCAGAAAACAAGTAGATAGAGGGAATTCCTCAACACGTATTCGTTAAGCAACATTATACATCAGAAATTGTTTTTGGTGCCCATGGTACATCAATGAATAGAAGAGAAGCATATCTTTTCTTAGTGAAGCTTATGTTCTGGTGAGATTTTATACAGTACCGCCAAAAGGCAATTTAATGGGTTGTACTGGGTTGTGGAGTTAAGAAATATTGATAATTCAGAAAGGAAGAGGGAATGTACCAATGATAATATTAAAAATGGCTATGGAAATCAGAACCCAATAGAGATTTCTTGGTAGCTGTCATAATTGCCCCTTCTATTAGTAATTTTTGCAAAGCCTGTCTCCTCTCCTCTCTAACAATTTCTATTTCTTGATATGAAGACTCTTGGCAGGGCAGGGTATTTCTCATTTCCACAGAACTATATCATTCCTTTGGTGACTTAAGTTGCTTTCTGGATGGCCTATTTTATGCTTCTTCTCTTCCACCTAAGTGAAATTGTACTATATGCTGTGCACTATGCATTGGTGAACTGTGTTATGAAAGAGATAAGAAATGATACATGCTGATGACCTGCATGAGGATTTACTTCTATTAAGCTATATGCTCTTGTTTTTTTTAAGACAAAATATAAAGTAAAAGTTCTGTTGGAAATTATATCTCTGGAATCTACCCCTTTCAGAGAAAACAAAGCCATAAACTATAGGCAATCTGTGGCTCTTTCATGAAAGCACTGTAACATCCAAACTGGCTCCATTTTATTTTATTTGAATGAATAACAGTATTTTAAAATAAAATTTAATTCACTGAAATGCTCATAGAGAAGCTAGAATGTCACAAGAGTTATATATTTAAAGATTTTTTTTAATTTCTTTATTTATTAGGAAAGAGAGAGAGTGAGAGAGAGCATGAGAAGGGAGAAGGTCAGAGTGAGAAGCAGACTCCCCATGGAGATGGGAGCCCGACGCGGGACTCGATCCCGGGACTCCGGGATCATGACCGGAGCCAAAGGCAGTCGCTCAACCAACTGCGCCACCCAGGCGCCCCAAGAGTTATATATTTAAAACAACAACAACAACAACAACAACAACAACAAAAACAGGTGAGGTGGCATACTAAATTATCTTGATAATTGTAACTAAAAGAACATGCATTTTGTAGAGAAATTTGACCAGAATGATACATATCACATGTCTATAGGAAATAAATTTATCAGGTTGTTATTGAATTATTTTCATTTGTTACCTCCATAGATGTAACATTAAAACAAATAGAGCTAATTGCATACATATTATTGTTTAATCACCGTGGTATTTCATTGTCAGTGACTGTTTTATGTGAATTTTGTTTTTGGAATTTTCCTTCTGACAACCACATAATAATAAAATAAAATATATTATATATTTATTTATAATAATATATTTATAATATATATTGTATTATAAATATATTATAAATATAAGTATTCATAGGGGCCCCAGGGTGGCACAGTCAGTTAGTGTCTGGCTCTTGATTTTGGCTCAGGTCGTGATCTTAGGGTCTTGAGGTAGAGACCAGTGTCAGGCTCCAAGCTCAGAGAGGAGTCTCCTGGAGTTTCTCTCTCTCTCTCTCTCTCTCTCTCTCTCTGCACCTCTCTGCACTCACTTGTGCTCAGGCTCACTCTCTGCCATAAATAAATAAATCTTTTTAAAAATTATATATCGTTCATGTTTATTTTGAGGCTGGACATGGTCACAAAGGGATTCAAACTATTTAAGGAGGTTTCTGATTTACCCTTATATATAAATGTGTATGTATTTCATTGCAATATTTTTGTACATACAAGTGTTCTACCTATGTAGTAGTTTCAATATTTTATAACAGATTGTGAAAGCACAAATGAAATATGAAATGAATTCATTTTATAGGATGAAGGAAATAGGAGTTGTGTTATTTAGTCTACTGAGTAGTTTACATTATAAGTAGAAAAAATGTATCCTTTATGTTTCCCAGAGGCTTTGGTAAGGAAACTGCTCAGGGCCAGATTTCTACCCAGTTAGTGGTTTCAGGGGGCCAGACTACACTTCTCAGGATTCTGTTTAGGAAGGCTGAGAAGAGAATCAGTGAAAAGATGGGATGCCATGGGAAGCATGACCTAACACCTCTCCTATAACCTCCAAATCTTCAGTAAATTTAATTAAATTCACAAAATGCTTGACTTAGTAATTTTTTTAAAATGGATACTGAAACAAGATGGCAGGAGCAGAGACAAGGAAACAGTGGTGAAGTAAATATGCATGAACAGAAAATAGATTTATACTGTCCTAAATTGTGATAATAGAGTTTGGATGAAGTTCACAAGAGAGAAGTTGACTCCATTTGACATGACTCAATTATATTAAGCAGGAACCCCCTTTATTCTGCCTACCTATGGTTTTCCTCCCACCTTTGTGACTTGAGTTAGCTCTTAAACTCAATTATTTGTCATGTGTTCTGCTTTCATAAAGCAGACTTCCAGCAGGTATCCAAATAGTTATAATTTCTTACTGCTATTTATTGGTGTTTCTGTGCTAATTTTCTTATTTGATTTAGCAATGTTGGGTATATGTCTTCTATCTTGGTACTCTGTAGAACAATTGTTTAATGATGACTGCAATAACAAGTTACGTTTACCACCATTCAACCTTGACTTAGTAAGAAGTGAAGTCTGCCTTTTTCCCACAACTGCTTTCATCGGCACTACATGTCCCCCACAAAAAAATTAGCATAAAATAACATGTGGGTTTTTTTCTACAATTTAACTGATTTAAATAAATCTATAGGATATAAAGTTAAGGGAGTGTTGTTACATTTATGAGTTTAAATACTGGGAGTTTGGGTTCAGAAGAGAATGACATAATCAGAAACTTGTCAGAGTGGATCTTCAAGGTCATATTTAATATTTGTGTCTATAAATCCACGTTGGCAGATTTAGTCAATTTTCCAGCCAGCTGTAGAGAGGCAGAAAATAGATATATTGAAATAAGAATGATTTGGGGTTCTTTTGGTGCATGTACACTCCTAGAAAGGACCTATCTCTTTGTTTCTTTTTCATTAAAAGATTATTTCTCTCTCCCTTTAGAGGCTCCTCATTCAGCAACCTCTCTGTAAGAAAGGCCACCTTACTTGATGAAATCTTGTGTCTGCTTATACTCTTATGTGAGTAGCAATTTCCCTCATTAACAAAGTAAAATGCAATAAAAAAACAAGTCTAATCTTTCTAGGGTACCCTACTACATTTAATACTGCCATTTATTCCATATTGGTGATGTCTAATTAAATAGATGTAAAGAGATAGAGACAGATTGAATAAAGAGATTGGTTCTCCTAGATTGTGTGTTACTTGGCCACGGTTAAATTCTGATTTTATCTTTGGCTACACAGCCTTTCCTGGATTGTGCAAGGCTATTCATCCTTCACTGTGTTGGTATTTTTGTGGGGAGGCCACCAAAGAGATCCCCAGTCTTTAATAAGAAAAGGAAACTTTTTAATGTTTACAAACCTTGAGACCAAAAATGTTTGTTTCAGTGGAGATCATATCTGAGAAGACCTAGGATGAATATGGCAGTGAGTGATAAATACTGATTTAGAGAGTGGGCAGTTCAAGTAAAGGGAATGAGCAGAGATGAGAAAGCCCTAGAGCATGGGAAATGGCCAGAGGCCAACTACACTCTCTACAACTGCGAATGGGCAGGAACTAAGGAAAATAGGAATGGTGACTCAGCAACAAACCAGATTAAGGCTCTTGAGCTCCCTGGTATTTTTCTTCCTCCCTCCTTTCATTTTTCCATATCTTCCAGCCATCCCTCATAAACCTTCTTTCCAGTATTTATTGAACAATGCCTTATTGCTAGACTTTGGGTTAAGTGCTGGGGATATAAGGTGACAATGACCTTAAGAAGCTAACTGATACCTATTTTAAAAGTATGAGAGGGTAAGGACAAGATTAAGAATAAATTAACCCTTCTCAGATATACGGGAAGAGCATGGTCCTTTTAGGGGTTTGAAAGAGAGCTAATTTGATTGCAACCCAGAGTATTTGGTCGTGCATGTTGGAGAGAACAGTGCAACAAAGGGGTGCTTTACAAAACATAGTGTAGAGAAACAAAGTTCGAAGATAAACAGGGACTGGTATAAAGCTGTTCAAAAATATGTGATAATATGAATGTTATCTAGAGGATAATGGAGCCCTGTTCAAGTATTTTTTTTTCAAGTATTTTAATTAAGAAGTGACATGATTAGTTTTGCGTCTTTGCAAGATCATTTCAGCTGCCATGTAGAAAGAGGATCAAAAGGAAATGAAATTTATCTATTATTCATTAAAGTATTGAAATTGGTCAGGGAACAACTTTACAGATAAGACATCTCTTCATTTACTTAAAAAAAATAAAAGAGACTTAAGGTTTTGTTTTGTGACTTAGAAACACCATAGTTAAAAAAGGAAGAAATAGGGGTGCCTGGGTGGCTCAATGGGTTGAAGCCTCTGCCTTCAGCTCAGGTCATGATCCCAAGATCCTGGGATCGAGCCCTGCATCGGGCTTTCTGCTCAACAGAGAACCTGCTTCCCCCTCTCTCTCTGCCTGCCTCTCTGCCTACTTGTGATCTCTCTCCTCGCTGTCAAATAAATAAATAAAATCTTAAAAAAAAGAAGAAGAAGAAATATCATCATTAAGACAAATAAGAATAGGAGAAAGAGCAACCATATTTGTGCATGCATGAGGCTTCTCAGATTTGAGAATTATTTTTATAGCAATTTCTTTATCCCATAAATCTCTAAACACACACCCACATACTTTCTGTCACTAAAACAACAATTATCATTCTCATTTCCATTTTTTCTAAAAATTAATGTCTTATCCGAAATGGAAATGGATCTGTACAATAGTTTGTCATGGTTACTTGTTAAGAATTAAGGACTATCTCCCATTTTAGAGTTGTCCTTGGTTATGAAGACCAAAAACTTTTCAGCCTGGCTAACACTAAGCTCTGAGCTATTGTCTAGGGACCCCCAAATGATAATAGTTATTATTTACCATATTTGGTTTGTAAATGTATTGGTTTTCATCACAGGGCCGTTATTTCCTGCTTAAAGATCCTTATCAGTAGTGTCAATAGGATAGCTTCAAAAATAGGATAGTGTCAAAAGAACAGCTTCAAGGGGCTGATTGGACTTTGCACTTTGGAGCTTTTCTTTTTCCCAGACCAGTCAGACCAGTCAGGGAGGCTGCATTTGGCTTTGCTTCCCTCAGGAGGATTGTGTTTGGAACAGAATTATCACACAATTTAACACAGCTGGAACTCTGACCTCAAGAGCAACCAGAAAAAGATTGGGGAAGATAAATGGCAGGTAGATCAAACATAGACTAAGAAAGGGGCAAGGAGAATAAAGAATCTCATTATAAGTTTAGGGATATTTTAAATCTCTTAAATTTTCTTTTCATACTCAGCTAAATTCGACTAAGATTGTAAAGTATTATTATTTGGTTATTAGTCTTCCTGTGACCACATTTAATATAGTTTGCTAAATGCTTTTCTAACTTACTACCTCTTCATCTTTGCACTTTCTTTTGAGATGCAGAGTATAAAATATTCTTGTCATTTGTCATTTGAAAATAATGAGGTGCAAAAATATTAAATAACTTATCCAAGGTATTATAATAAATGAATAACAGAACAACGATAAGATGCCAGTATAACTCCTAATCCTAGCCTCTTTTCACTCAGTGTTGATCAAAACTGATTTGGGTATAATCATTAAGTCCTGCAAAGAATTAAAAACAGTCATTTGGTCCATTATGTGGGGTTTGATTATTTGAGTATCACTCCCTACCACCACTACCTTTGAAGATTGAGCAAATACTAACAAAGATGAGAAAAATATTTAAATATGAAAAATTTTGATTTTGTGAGGAAATTTCTTATCAATGACTGATTTTCTTGTTTTTCTTCAACAGTTTTCTTCTTTCTATTTCCTTGATTTCTGCTCCTATTTTATTCCTTCCCTCTACTTACTTTGAGTTTAATTTGCTCTTCCTTTTCTAGATTTTTTTTTAAGATTTCATTTAATTATTTGAGAGGGAGAAGGAGAGAGAGGGAGTATACAAGTGCAGGGGGAGGGAGAAGCAGACTCCCCCACTGAGCAGGGATCCCTGATATGTGGGCTCCATCCCAGATGCTGAGATCATGACCTGAGCCCAAGGCAGAGGCCTAACCAATTGAGACACCCAGGTGCCTCCTTTTTCTAGCTTTTAAGGTGGAGGTTTAGATTATTGATTTCAAACATTTCTTCTTTTCTGATATAAATATCTAAAGTTACAAATTTCCTCTAAGCACTGTTTTAGATTTATCCTACAGGTTTTGATAAGATGTATTTTCATTTTCAAACAGCTGAAAATAATTCCCAATTTTCCTTGATATTTCTTTATTTGCCCATATGTTTTAGAAGTATATTTTAGAATAATATCCTTATACATTAATATCCATACACATAAGGGATATTCCAGATGCGTTTTGTTACTGATTACTAATTTAATTGATTTGGGGTCATAGAAATGCTTCTAATGATTATAATCCTTTTAAATTTATTGAGAATTGTTTATGAACCAGCACAGGTGTATCTTGGGGAGTATTTCATGTGCATTTGGAAAGAATATGTATTCTCTAGTTGCTGAATGGAGTGCATTAAAATATCAATTAGATTCATCCTTATTTTGTGTCTATTTGTTCTATGAATTACTGAAACGGGTTTGAAATTTCTAGCTGTTATTATGAATTTATGTAAATTTCCTTACATGTCTGTCAAGGATTTTTTCTTGTATTTTGAAGCTTTTATTTTAGTTTCATAGACATTAGGGTTTGTATTTCTTCCTGAAGAGTTGACCCTCTTAAATAGATAAATAGATTTCCATACAAATCTTAGGATTGTTTGTTCCAGCTCTGAGAAAAATGTTGATGGTATTTTTCACTTTTTCTTTTCAGTTTTTTTATTGTTATTATTATTATGTTATGTTAGTCACCATACGTACATCATTAGTTTTTAATGTAGTGTTCGGTGATTCATTGTTTGTGTATAACAACCAGTGCTCCATACGATCCATGCCCTCCTTAATACCCATCTGTTGATGGTATTTTGGTAGGGATTGCATTGAATGGTGAATCTTCATTTCTTGGTGAAAATACAAATTTCGTCAGATGTCATTTTTCTTCTGCCTGAAGAATTTCCTTTAACATTTCCTACAGTATGACCTGCTATCCATTAATTTTCCCCCGACAAGGAAAGCCTAAGGAGTTACAAATATCAGATAGTTTTTATGAGTGAATAAATTAGAGACATAGCAAATAGAACAGAGATATTTTAGAACCAGAGTTGGCAATATTTGGCAACTGATTGGATGGGGTAAAGTGTAACATGCTGAAATGTCTCTTCCAGGGCACCTGGGTTGCTCAGTCAGCTAAGTGTCTGCCTTCAGCTGGGGTTGTGATTCCAAGGCAATGGGATCAAATACCACATGAGTCTCTTGCTCAGTGGGGAGCCTACTTCTCCCTCTGCCTACCGCTCCCCTTGCTTGTGCTCTCTCTCTCTGACAAAGAAATTTTTAAAAAACTTAAAAAGACAAATATTGGGAAGGTATATCCAAAAGTATTATTATTTTTAGATGATAAGATTGTCATTTGGAAAACCCAGAATTCACCAAAAAATCACTATCCTTAATAAATGAATTAATGTGTGTAGGAAATCAATAGCTATCCTGTATATAAGAAATAAGGTATTAGAAAGCATAATGGCAAACAACAGCAGCAGCAGCAACAACCATTAAAATTATTTTTTAAAGATTTCTGATTTTAGAGAGAGCACGTGCATGAGTACACGCAAGTTGAGGGAGTCCGAGAGGGAGAGGGAGAGAGAATCTTAAGCAGACTCCCCTCTGAGCATGAAGGCCAACAGGGGACTTGATCCCATGACTCATGAGATCATGAGCTGAGTGAAAATCACAAGTCAGATGCTTAAGCAAATGAGACACCCAGATGCCCCAACAGCAATTAAAATTATTTATCAAAATAGAACAACTAATTGAAATACCTGAGATAAGGAGCTACTAATAAGAAATATAAAAATCTGATAAAAAGAAAACTAAGGACCTGAAGGAAAAATTAAATGATTAAACAAATATATCTTAGAATTTGAGGTTTAATATTGCAATTTGTCCATTCTCTCCAAATGAATCTATAGGTATAATTAATTCATAATAAAAGTTCAAATGGATTAACTTGGTGACTTTATTCTAAATGTTTATTGTGAATGATTAAAAGAGAGTATGATATAAGCCAACTTTTTTAAACGCTAAGGAATCTTGTCCTCTCAAATATAACATATAAAGTAATAACGATCCTAGTACAGTAATGATTATTCAGATTAGTGAAATAGAATGAAAATCATGGCCATATTTAAATTTATATCAGGATTTATTATATGATAAATATGAACCAAATTGTTAGGAAAATGAGAAATTAATAGTATTGGGCAAGAGCTGTTGATTGGAGGAAAAATAAAATTAGATCTGTATTTGATAATAAATGTTAAAATAAATTTCAAATAGCTTAAAGTTTTGAATATAAATGGAAAACCACAGAATTGCTAAAAGAAAAATACAAGTAGACATCTGTGTGATCTTCAGTTTGTGGATTTATTAGCATAATACTAAAGATAAAATCCATTAAGAAAATTACTTATTTTGGCTCATTTAAAATACATGGCTAAAAATATTTAAAACCAAACACAATAAAATTCCACTTATGAATTTAAAATAAAAACCAATAATTCATAAAATCCAGTGATGAACAAGGGCTAGATGTAATTAATATATGAATTCAACTTACTAATAAATACAGAAAAGATGTCTATATACTAATTGAAAAATTGGGCAAAGCATGTAAACTGGTAATTTGTTAAATAGCAGCATAAAAATGACATATGACAATGTTTTTTTGCTTCAGTAATAGAAGGGGGTTGACAGAGATAAGATTTAAGACACTAGAAAGGGCACGTAGGATAAATTAGACAAGAAAAAACAACCCCAGAAAAAGAGCAAGGAAAATGTCAAAGATAAGACGTGTAATAAGTTGAACTGCTTTTTATTATAAACACTTCACTCCTTTGAGGTGAATATTCTGTCTTCTACAATGAAGACAGTCTGAGCCATGTAATTTTCTTTGGCTAAAGAAATGTGTATTTCAGGCAAAAAGTTTTAAGAGCCATTTTGTTCTTTTTTTTTTTTTAACCATTTTGTTCTTTGCAAGATTTTCTTTTTATAGACTACCAGGTTGGAGATTGCACCAAGTAGAGACCACTCGTGAGTCCTACAGCAGACCTCCAACCGAACCACAGTGGAAATGTACTCTTGAGAAATAGACCTTTATTGTTGTCAGCCACTGAAATAATGGATTTATTTGTTACATCAGCATGATCTAGTATATTCTGGTCTACTTTATGTTTTGGTTTCCTATTGAAAAGCTGACTGACACATAGAATAGAGATTCCAAACAGAAAAGATAGTCTACCTAAAGAATGTATACAAAGAAGAGAAGGTTTCGTAGGAGAGAAATATTAAAAGATTGGTTTGATATAAGTAGAAAAGTTTAGTAGAAAGTGGTGAGAAATAAGTGCAGTAAAAAGGGAAAAATAATAATAGAGTGTGAAATGCCTGAATAAGAGGTTTGTATTTAATAGAAGACTTAAATGGCAGTGCTTCAGTTTGGAGAGTTCTACATTTTTCTTATTCTTATTACTGTTTATATTTATTATTATTATTATCTGAAGTATCCATATGGGAAAAGGCATAGTTATAATGGTGACAAAGCACTCCAAATTATCAGTGGATAAATATATTCCATCCTATCACTGTTCCAAATAAATTAGTCATAAAACTCATATGACCCTTTGAATTTTTACCAATGGAATCCTGGTAATATTTCTTGACATGTCCAACTGTCCATTTTCCAAGGTGTCTAAAGAATGGAAAGATATCCACAGAGAATACAGGTAACAGAGAAGTTATGTGGTAGTATAAAGCTGTTTGTATCATAAATAAGACTAGAATGCAGGTGCCCACATTTCTAGCCTACTACTGGACCTAATAAAGTACATTGGTTCAGCAGTTGTGAAGCTTGGAGTTGCTATTTTTGTGCAAAGATTTCAGACCCATGGTGGGAGACTGAGACATACATGAACTGTGTTTGCCTCTTTGGATGGTAAATGACATGCTACTTTACAGTGTGTTTAGTGTGAGAACATTGTGAGGCTATGCGCAGGTCACAATTACCAGTAGTAGCATAGCAGCTTTGAAATATCCTATGTGTGAATACCACCTGCTTCCATGACTTTCTTTTTCGCTATTTAACTTTACTCTTTTTCTTTTTTTTTTTAATTTTTATTTAAGTTCAATTTAGTTAACATATATTGTATTATTAATTTCAGGGGTAGAATTTAGTGATTCATCAGTTGCATATAAGGCCCAGTGCTCATCTCTCATCAAGTTCCCTCCTTAATGCCCATCACTCAATAGCCCTATCCCCCGACTCACCTCCCCTCCAGCAACCATCAGTTGTTTTCTAGAGTTAAGTCTTATGGTTTGCCTTCCTCTCTGTTTTTTTATCTTATTGTTCCTCCTCTTTCCCTATGTTCATCTATTTTGTTTCTTAAATTCCACATACGTAACTTTACTCTTATTCTTAACTGCCTTTTCTAATCCTCACTGTATTCTTTTTGTCTTTGACTTCCTTAAAGTCTGTGGACACCAAGTTTCTGTCTTTAGCCATTGTTTCTTTCTCTGCATAATCTTTCTGGTGGTTCTCCCTGAAGTTCAGTATCAGATACATTTGATAGCACCTACCTTGGTGTCTCTGGATCATACTTTTCTAGTGAGATCCAGGATTGTATTCTTATTTCCCTGATATCTCAAATTCAAGTTGTCCTAAATGAGTTTATAATTGTTTCTCCAATGCACAATTAATGGTACCACCATTCGCTGAAACACTACGTCAACAACCAGGATGTTGCCCACAAGATTCCTTTTCTTTTTCTTCTTGTATCTTATTAGTTTTTAAGTCCTATCAATCACATTTCTTGACTATGTCTTGCATTTATCCCCTCTTCTCTATTTCCATCTGAATTGGTTCTTATCACCACTCACATGGATTATTGTAATAACCTCAAAAGGTCTCCATGGTTCCAAATTTCTCCATCTCTTATTTACCCACCTACACCAAGAATTATGATTCTAAAACATAAATCAGGTCCAATTATTTTACTTCTTAAGAGCTTTTGATATTTGTACATTACCTAGTCCATGGCATTCATATTTATGTGTAACACAAAGCCTTTTGTGGTCTGTTGTCTTGTCAGCTTCTAAGCTGCATTGCCATTCGTATCACTCCGTTCCCTTAGACCAAGCACATTGTGCTGTTTCACACCTATTGGCTATGCACATGTTTCTCATTCTGAAATAGCCTCTACCTACTGCTCATCTACCAGTCAGACTCCTACTCTCATTCACAATCAACTTAAACATTCTTTGTGCAAAACCCTGGGTGGAAAGTACTTGTATGTTGGGTTGTCACTGTATCTTCTTTCCCCTACTCTCTGCTTAGCTATTATCATAGGCAGTCCTTTGTTTACTGATCAATTTCATAATAGATCTATATGTTCCATTAGGAAAAAAATATGGCTCTATATATCCAGGGCTTAGCTCAGTACCTAGCACATAGTCAGTAATCAATAAAAAAGTGTTAAATATATGAAGGAATAAATAGGTGCATAGATTTTTGGCTTTAAAATATGAGTATATCTCCTCTACCTGCTGTAGTAAGAACGATAGTTTGAGACTATTTTAGAGACTTGTTAATTTTATTTGCTTATTAGATTAACAAAGTCATGGCACTTTAAACTGGTGGGGCAGCAATGGTACTGGGTAAGGGCTGAGGGCTTGCAATATTAGATTTCTTATGCTTATTTGTACTTTTATGGATACTTAAAAATCATTTTTCTATTCTGGTTAGTGTCTTGCATGCCCAAAGAATGACAAAAATGATTGATGTTAAAAAGTTTTTCTTTGATTAGAATTTAAAAGATTCTTTAGGTCTTCTAAGGGAAAAAAATACTTATTTTTCAATGTAGACATAAAAGAAAAATTGTATTTTTTTAAATAATCTGTTTAAAATTTTTTCTTTTGATACAGTAACCTACATCTAGGTTGGTTTGAAAATTGTTTCTATTGTAAGCAATTCAGACCTTACAAGTCATATAATGATGTATTTCCTCAGTTCCTGGGACCTGCCATCATTGGACATGAAGCAGGGTGGTGGTGGAGGAGTAATTTTTATTTAATAAAAACATATTGGTATACAAAAAGCAAAACTATTATTTCAAACAAGGCATGTAAGGATTTTGTTAGATCTGACTCAAATGAAAATGAATAAACTAATTTTTATTCAAAAACTGCAGACTTTCCCTAGTTGTGAAATAAAGGTTTCTCGAGTTTGTAGCCATGGCAACCAGCACTGAGGGAGCTAAGCTTTGAGTGCCCGTGTCCTCCATTACTGTCAGGTTATAGATTCCCTATCTAGAGGAGTGGTATTGGCAAGTTGGTAGTGAGAAATCACCAACTGAACCATGTACCACCATTAAACCTGTATTTTGTATAATTAACTAATGGTTATGATTCTTAGGTAATCTCCTATCAGATTAAAAATTGGAACTGTTTCCAACAGAAAATCTAAAGCTTTTGCTCTGCCTTTTAATACACACACACACACACACACACACACACACACTATATATAAATATATATGTATATCATATATATTACATATTATAGAGCTATATTTTTTTCCATTTATTGTGTTTCCACATGAGCCTCTGTTTGTGTCAGGGAGCAATTATGGTCTCACCATGAAGAATGTCCTGTCATTACCTCTTTTATCCCTGTCTTGATTACTCCCTCAACATCCCCACACAGTAAGTTATTAGCATGGTAAGAGAAAATTGATGGCACACCGCTTTGCTCAATGTAAGGAAAAGACTCAGGAGGACACACAGTCCCTTTCAGGATGTTTATCTGAAATTCCTTTGAGTAAAGATTAGATCCACTGCTCCTGAAAACTCCTAAAAGCTGATAATGGTTTCTGAAACAGAATTTTAGTTTGGACTTTTCAAAGCCTTCTTTTTACTTCTTCTCTACCACTTATCTCCCTTTATTCTCATCCCTACAGTAAGCATATAATGAATTCTTATGGGTTGGTTGTTAACCTTTCTTAATGATAATGAAGGTAGGAAAGAATGTTGGAAAAATCAGAAAAGTGGAATAGTAATATTGTAATAATTTCCAGATTTTAATATGAGACTTTGTGCTGAATACTTTATATACTCTAGTTCTTTTGATTTTGAGTGATTCAATGAAACATTATTATCTCTATATTACAAACAAGGAAATTGAGTCTCAAAAAGGTTTAATAGTTTGTTACAAGGTCAACAGTATGTGTCAGTAGTAGAACTTGAACCCAGACTTTTTTGGCTCCAATGTCTGGGATTCTTAACCTCTCTATTGCCTCCCATCTGTAGATCTATAGGGAGTTTTAGCTGTCCGATTGGTGTTAACATGACTCTTCTGAATAATTCCTTTTGGATTCCTATTTTTTATAAGGCCAGGTTTATTAATTTAGTCACTAAATATTTCTGGAATGTCTACTCTGTATCAGGTGGTATTTTAGGCATTTGGACTATTTGTGAGTAAGAGAGATTAGCGCCCTGACCTTATGGATCCTGTGATTAAAGGAGGACTAAATTCTAACAGAAAAATAAGCAAATAAAGAAAATTTTTAGAGGTAGTGATTCATATTCTGATAAAAAAAATGAGATGGAATGTGTCTTGAAGTATGTATATATAATTGTGTGGGTGGGCTATTTAAGATGAGGCCATTAGGGAATAACTACGAAGGAGAAGGAGGCATTTGCTCTAAAACCTGAGTGATGAGACATAGACACCACATTATGGGTTAGGCTAGAAAACTAACCAGGCAGAAGTTCTGAAACACACCTGGCATGTTTCAGAAATTTAAAGAAAGTCATTATAAATCAGATAAAGTTGAGAAATGAAAACAGAATGGTACAGTCTAAGATTGGGGAAGTAAACAGGGATCAGATCATATGGGATAATGCAGACCCTGAGAAAAAGGTTAGCTTTTATTTTAAAAGCAAAGAGGGAGGGGCGTCTGAGTGGCTCAGTGGGTTAAAGCCTCTGCCTTCGGCTCAGGTCATGATGCCAGCGTCCTAGGATCAAGCCCTGCATGGGGCTCTCTGCTCGGCAGGGAGCCTGCTTCCCCCTCTCTCTGCCTGCCTCTTTGCCTACTTGTGATCCCTCTCTCTGTCAAATAAATAAATAAAATCTTAAAAAAAAAAAAAAGCAAAGAGGGAAATTTAGAAGATATTAAGCAGGATAGTGCAGGATCTGATTTATGCCTGTAAAATAATTACTGTGACTGTTGGGTGGAGAATGGATTATAAAGCAATGGACAAGAATGGGAGCCGGGAGATCTGTGAAGAAATTCTTGAGGTAATCTGGATTAGAAATGATGATGGTGTGAATTAGGCTGGTGATTATGGCACTGGAAAAACTGGACACATTCAGGATACGTTTTGAGGGCAGTGCCAAGAGGTCTTGCTGGTAGATTGGGTATAGAAGTACGAAGAATAGGGAGGAATTAAGGACAACTCTGCAATTTTGGAGTTGAGCCACCAGGTGAATGAATGTGACATTTACGGAAATGTGGAATAGTTATAGAATTGAGGATAATCAAAGACTTCATTTTAGGATTAAATCCAAATTCTTTAGCCTGGTACCCATCTTGTGTATTTATGTCTAGTTAAGTGCCACCTACATTGCAGTATTTAATAAATGTTTATGGGATTGACATGTGGAAAAGTCAGTGTGCTTACCTAGTTTTTCTCAAACTCAAGTGAAATCATTCACTGAGAAAAGCTTACTGATTCAAAAATCGTATTGCCCATTTTTGGAAAAGGTCAATTCTGCCCCCATTAATCACTAAATAGGTATAATCACTTACATTTGAAATTGTAAAATTGCCTCCTCATAATTCACCAGACTTCTGCAAAACCCCTGTTAACCCACTGCAAGAAATAGTCACTTCCTAAGTGAATATAATATTTGTATATCAGCCAGAGCTAGAGAATCCCACTGTCACTTTATGAAAATTAGCTTTCTTCTCCCTTGAGGTAAATGCAGATTCTTGCAAATAATATAAAATGTGACCTATGTTCCATATGAAGGGAGCTATATCTCCAATCATCTAGATTGCTCAACAAGACAGACTTATTTTTTTCACTCGTATTTTAATTGTTGTAATGTCAGCCTCAGAGCTCATTAATTTTTTAAGGCACCATATCAATATTTTTATTGAGAAAATGAATTTTTTCCTGCCTTGAGACTAGTTCCCTAATTAGAAAGCACATACCATTAGTGCAAGTATATCACATTAAACATATACTCTGATGAGTTGATAATTCATCTCAATCTCAAAGAAACCTCTAGTGAAAGGAGAAAAGCACTAAGATATTTTGAAAAATTGACTGTTCTTGGATCACTGAGGTCTCCTGAACCATCATAGTTGCCTAAACAGTTTATGGTAACTTCATAATTTTCCCTGATTCTGTTAGCAGCCAGTCAGCACTTGAACCTACTGCCTCCAACCTGCCACCCTATCAAGACTATTACATAGCTGTTTAAAAATTGTTTTGCTGTAATCTCAAAATTTTTAAACTGCTTTGAAGGGGCTGCAATAAAAGTTACATCTGTTATCATCGAAATATCTTCCACTTATTCTAGATTTTAGGCTGATTTTATGAAGAGCATGATCTGTATCTTACTGCAGACGCTGACTAGCACCAGCAGAGAATGATCATCTGCTCTTGTCACAGAATCAGCAGTTTAAGGCAACATATAATACATGAGCTTTCAAATTTTCTTCATTAGAAACTCCCCAAGTGTAATTTACTCAACTGTATGGAGGTTAAAGATCTGCTGGTAAAGCACTCATCATTAACAGTGATTATTCATTGTCACTCTTGAGTAGGCAAATTCTACTTCTGGAGATCTTCTCTGCTAAGGAGAATTAATGGGAACTGGGAAATCACAGTGGGAAGCTCCAGGCCACAACTCGAAAGCTTGAGACTTAAAAATGGAGAGGAACCTAAGAGTGTCTCTCAAATGGGCAGAGCTGTATCCTTGTCAGAAAAGAGAGGCAAGAAGGGAAACAAGAGTGACCAAGATGGCCTTATTGTTTCCCTCAGCTTGACCCTTGGGTTTCATCCTGAATTTAAGCCCTTGATCCTCCTTTAAAAAACAAAACAAAACAACAACAACAACAACAACAACAACAAAATTCACTTTAGAAAACTTGAAACTGTAGATTCTGCCCCACTGAGATATAAATTATCTACAATTCAGGAATGTATTCTTTTCAACTGAAATCACCGAGAAAGATAACACTCCAGTCTCCCATTCTCTCTGGGAAGATAGGAGTCCAACTCTGATGATCAACATTTAGCAAATAGTATTGGCCTAATCATATTAATCAACCTTCTTTCTCTGTTTTGGATATTGTTATTTAGAAGATCTTTAAAAAATCTCTAGTCTTAATTAGGATATGGATCTAGAATATTCCTCTCTAAACTTCCAAGCAGCTGAGAAGAATCAGTGAGGCAAGCATCAGTCTTTCAAACTGGATCCTATTGACCATTTGCATGAGAATCACTTACATAACTAATGAAATGCAGATTTTGCAACCATTCCAGAAAATTAAACAAAGTTTAACCTCTCTGGGCATGGGGTCTCAGAATCTCTACAGTTTCTCATTTATTTCTTTTATGCCCCAAAATCTGAGTACAATTCTTCACAACAAGTCATTACAGTAAGCTTCATAATAAAAAAAGTAGAATATCAGAAAGTCTTGAAAATATAGAATTTGAAAAAATAGAAAAGAGACTTTTATTTTTTTTTAGTTAAGAAAGCATTGAGGTAAAGGTTTTCAAGATATACTGTACTGAAAAAAAAGATATATTGTAGTGAGTCAGAAAAGTAATTATAAATCACTTGATCTTGCTTCCTGTCTGTGTGCAGTTTTTCCCATAAAGAACCTCATCAACTGAGAATGTATTATGCTCTTAACATTTTCTATTGAAGAAATTCCAGAATTTTTCTCACTTGTTCATAAGAACATTCAAGGATTATGTTTAGCAATGCTTCATTGTGTATCATTCTGAAGTTCTAACTGCAAATAAAATTTATTTCTTCTTACTCTAGATATTGGGTTGTGGGAAACTAATGTTACAGGAGAAAAAGAAAAACTCTTCCCTTTTATATTTAGTTCTTTAAGAGAAAAATTATGCTTAAAAAGTTTTTAAAAAGTTGTTTTTAATCCTTTGATTTCTGGATCAAAATGGTGTCTGAAAATGGTGTCTGGAAGAGTTGTGAAAATTTCCCCTTGTCAACGGATTTTCAACACAGTGATTTGGTTAATTTTTGGAGCTCTTTCTCTGGAAAATATTTTCTTTCTCTTGATCCTCTCATCCCTATCATTATATAACTTCCATTAGTTTAAAATATGAAAAAAGGTTCTGTCAACAACTATTACATTAGACAGTATAAATTTGTTTTTTATTTTTTTAGAGAGAGAGAGAAGGGAACAGGGGGAGGGGCAGAGAGAGAAAGAGAAACCCAGGTGGGCTCCATGGCCAGCACAGAGCCCGATGCAGGGGGTAGATCTCAGGACCCTAGGATCGTGACCTGAGCCAAAATCAAGAGTCAGATGCTTAACTGTTTGAGCCACCTGAATGCCCCTAGACAGTAATAATTTATTATATCACTTGTTTCATTCTGATATTTCCACTTTAGGAAATTTCCCATTATGGAAAAACATTTTTCACCACTAACAAAAAGGAGGAAGTCATTCTGGTAGTAGGAAGACTTTCTGGTGCCTCTAAAATTTACCTGCTTCCTCCTACCACACCATCCTCTCTAAAACAAACCTTTCCCTGAGAACAACTTCACATCCCACACCATTCTCCCTGGTACCAAGAAGGTGGCTCCCTTGTGGTAATCAATATGGAAAACCATGAAGGAAAAGAGGCAGACAACCAACTAAGAGAAATGATGATAAACAACCCTCTAGGTTGGAAATTTTCAATCTCTGGTTTCCTATCCTTTTTCCCGTTTCCTTTCCACTATCTCAGGATGACCTATTTGGATATGAATGTAGATTTTCCCTGCCACAGTGTCCTCCCTGTGTGGGCAAGAGAACTCTGGCATGGAATGTGGGACCGGTGGCTTATCTCTGAGCTGAATGAGTGTCACGTGTGAAATGCCACACTACGCAGGGTGGAAAACTGGGAGAAAGCAAACCTGCTAAAGAGAAGACCACGTACACAAATCTTCTAATTATTAGCAATCACTGGGGCGGTCCAGTTAATTGTAAGTAGGTTGAATTACTTTTTTGTTTTCATGTTCTCCTTGTTTGCCTCTGTCATGGTGTGGAAAGTGCCCCTCTCTGTGTGAAGTTGCATTGCAGCCTTCAGTACAATGAAAGGCTCAGTGAGCAACCAAAGCTTAAAGGGCTCAAACAGAGCCTTTTGTCTTTTAGGAGTGTATAAGCGGAGACTCTATAGCACACAGAGATGGGGAGAAACACGGTGGCCTAAGACAGTAAGGCTTCTGGCACCCAGAAGAAGATGGGCATGCTCAGAGAAATGAAATTGGATGTTTGCTGTACTTACAAATTGCCTACATAACTTTTTTTTTTCTTGGTAAAGCTAAAAATGAGAGAATTTTGCTGATTAATGTAATAAAATGACATAGCTGGAGGCATTATGGGACTCTATGTGGCCGCAGGAGAGAGGGATAGGGTGAGAGATAAGTACTGAGGGAATGCAGACTAGAGGCTCTTGGGAGGTGATCAGAGGAAACAAGAAGACAAGGGGTCTGCAGACGTCTGACCAAGACCTGAGAAGTGAGATGCAGAGGTGAATCAGTGGAAGACTTTGTGTCTGGTAGAGTCATCCATTGTTTTTCTTCAATATTTAGTGAACACAGGCTTTAAGTCAAGGGTACTAGATCCTGAGGCTGCTGAGGAGAAGAAGAGATGCTTAGTATCTACAAGGATATAGTAACATAAATGTAGAAACTGAAACTGATCATTACATTTGGATAGGATCCAAATCAATAAAACAATATAGAGTATTCTGAGGCCCAGAAGGAATGTGGGAAACTGTCAAGAATAGTCAGAAAACACTTCCTAGGAAAGGAAACATTGTAGCCAGGATTTGAGGCTCGAATAAGTGTTTTCCAGGCAAAGAAATGGAGAAATAGCAGTTCAGATTGAGGGAACCGCACACCCAAGGGTATGCTGTGGAAGAGAATATTCTGTGTAGATAACACTGAATGTTTCATTTATGGGGAGAAGACAGAAATGAATTGAGAGGAAAACTAGGGAAGATGAGGCAGACCAGCAGATACCTAGAAGGGTACGAGAGGTCTGGAGTTCTGCACTCAACCAGTGTTGGCAGAGGTGATAGACGGAGGATGTGGATATATGAGTCCAAAGGTCGAGAAGTAACACCAGCCATGTGAAATCTGAGGTGAACTTAATTCTGAAATGTCGCTCCGGGCCATCAAATGCTTCTTCGATATTCACTAAGACTCCAAATCACAGAAGCTAAATCCAGGTGGTTAAAAAGCAAGTTTCTGCAGGGGCGCCTGACTGGCTCAGTGGGTTAAGGCCTCTGCCTTCGGCTCAGGTCATGATCTCGGGGTCCTGGGATCGGGCCTCGTATGGGGCTCTCTCCTCAGCAGGGAGCCTGCTTCCCCCTCTCTCTCTGCCTGCCTCTCTGCCTGCTTGTGTTCTTTCTCTCTCTCTCTCTCTCTCTTTCAGTTAAATGAATGGAATCTTAAAAAAAAAAAGCAAGTTTCTGCATATAGGTAATTGGAAAAGATAAGTATGGGAATTCACCAAATCAACAAAATCTATTGAGCTTTAATGTGCATGATATGATACTATGCACAGTTAGTATGGTGAAGTACTTGTTCTCAAAAAGCTTATAATTAAACAAGGAAGAAGTTTGTGCACTTTATTTTAAGAGACTGTAGCATGCTCATGTCTCAGGATAGTGAACCAACCTGTTAGGTACAAACATTTGGACCTGGCCAACCTGTTAGGCCCAAATGTTTGTTGGGAATTCCCACACTAAATGAAGTAGAGATTATAATCTAATTTAAAAATGAAAAACATGCTTTAAAAGCCTATAAAACTTCTCCAAGCGTACCCAGATAATTTTTGGTGTCAGAGCCAAAATGAGTTCAGGTTTACCTAACACTAAAACTTGCCTTTATCCTCTAATGTGAGCTGCTTCAAATCAAGTAGCCTATCAATATTTGCAATATGAAGAAGAAACCTAAATTTTTCTTATACTACTTCCTGTTGTAAGAGTTCTGTGAGGACTTTTCTGGAAGGAAGGGACTCCAGGTGCAGAGATTTATGTAATGAAATGCTATGTAACTGATTACCCAAACCCTCAACTGGTGGCTTATATCTTCGTCTGTTTACTACCATCCTGGATCTGCTCTTAGGAACTGGATCAAGAAAATGACTCTCTTACCACTCTTACCTCACTCATAAGACACCAGCGTAAAAGCTGCAAAGCCAAATGTTACATTTATACTAGACACTCACTTCTGATGTGGACATATTCTTTCTTCATCAAAAAATTACAGAGAAATCAAGCAGAAAGTTGCTTGTTAACAGAAGCTGTAAATTGGATGAATTTCTAAATGCCTATCTAAAATACTATCAAGATAAATCGCATTCATCCAGTAAGGAATTATAGAACACCTTGACATAAACTATCATATTTAAGTACTGTGCTAGGTCTTGAAGGACAATCTGGAATCAAAAGATCAAACATCACAGTGACTCTCCTCAGAAGCTCTCCGTCTGCTGGCTGAGGAGGACAAGAAATAAACAATTCATTTCACTAGGATACACCTGGAGAGGCCTTTACTCAAGATGGGATCAGTTGAGGAAAAATAGAGGCCTTGTAGAGTACATCACATCTGAATTGCATCATGACAATGAGCAGAAAATCCCTGAAGGCGGAAGAAGGGGTATAAAAGGAAAGGGAGATTCGGAGGAAAACAACAGTTCAGTTCGGGAGGAGAAGCGGAGGATGGCTTGGACTTTTCAGACTGTAAGTAGTTCATCTTGACTGGAGCCCAGTCTAAGTGCAGTGAGGGGTGTAGAGACATGAGGCCCAGTTAGATAACTAAGAATATGTGGTGTTCTTTGAGTGCTGGTGTATTTGTGGGAGGAAAGCAGAATTAGCTTTGCAGATAAGGGGTTCCTTTTTTTTAGGGCCAAATTTTACCTTGTTTTTTTTTGTTTTTGTTTTGTCATGGTGTTATTTGTATATATTAACATTGGTCATTCAAGCTTTATATTTTTTCATTTATTTTGTTAATGCTGTATTTATGGGTTTTTTTGCATGTAGTGTTTCCATTTCAACTAAGTTTTTCTATTGATTCACAGTTGTTAAAAATAATCTTTTTATTCACTGTGGTTATATTACTTTTTTTGTTAAAATGTTGATATTTGTGATAAAAATCCTTTGCAGTTTTTGGTTGATGTCGTTTAAAGATTTCATAACTTTATATCTAGCTGTAGGTGTTTAAATTTAGCACTCTGTGTTACTTTGAGTATAGATTTTGTTTTTTTAAAAAATAAGTTCCAGAAAGCTATCAGCCATTATTTCATTTTAAGACTTTGATTAGATGTTTTATAGAGCTTTTTACTCTATCATTATATCTCTTTCATAGTTTTTATTTTTTTGTTTTTCTATTCTGGCTTTTGGGAAATTTTTAAAGTAAGTTATACGGTTTTCTAACACTCTTCGGTTTTCAGCAACCTCACATGTAAGTAATATGGTCGTTGAGCTTTAATTTAAATTACCATAATTTTCACTTCTAGTTTTTTTGTGTGTTTCTTTTGAAAATTTTTTGGAGGTCTTATATACTCTTACTGCTCATTCTTACCAGTCTCCTATTTCCTGGAACATATGAAACATTAGTTTTAATTATGTGATGAATCTAATATTTGAATTGTTTTGATTCTAATGGCTGTGGTTTCACTGTTTTTTTTTTGCTCTTGGCTTATTTCCTTATGAGTGTTATGATTACTTTGCTTATATTCCTGGAAAATTTATTGGTTGGGATCTTTAGACACCTGAGTCAAAAGTTGGTGCTCTAGAATTATTTTCTACTACTTTTGACAAGCACTTGAAAGTATTATCCTTCTGGGATCAACTTGAATTAACTGCTGGATTAAAGGTTCTTGCTATCTACCATCATAAGGGCTAGCTGTGGTTTTGTATTTTGAGGGAAGGTTATGTTTTTGTTTTTCCTAATACAGTGCTAAAACTCGAGACAGGTTTTTTCATACTTCCCCCAAGACATGGATTTATTTCTAGTCTTTGATTAAGCTGACAGGTGTTCTACGGTGCCAATTAAATGTGGTGGTCTTCTTTTAGACTCTCTACTTCTAGAGGTTCCTAAATGAAGTCTCTTTGCACCTGAAACTTCCCCCCCACACACACACACATAAAGCATGGAAGCTAAAAATCAATAAGAATTGGCAAGGGCTCTAAAAATCGAAGGCCAACTTCAGTGCTCTATTTTACCTCTGTGTGTTTTGTCTTTACTAAGATTTTGGTCTCAGAGTACTCTTGTTATCCTTGAAGACCAGTAAATGCATTTAAAAATAAGCTTGAAAAGCATTTTAATCCAGACATTTTCTCAATGGGAGCATTATTAGGGTACCTAGCCCAACATATTGCTATCATTGAACCACATGCATTTTTATTTGTGGGTAGATGATAGATTTTTTTTTCTGGTGTATTAATGCATCAACATATGGTTAAAATGTTACTTATCAGAAAGAATACATCAGTTTCTTTGGCTTTCCTATAGTTGATGAATATTGTAATACCAAACTGAGACCAGAAATAAGGGAAAGAAGGCAGTATTATGAAAACAGGTAGAGAAGTTGGCTTGTATTGAAAGCAGGGAAGAAATAAACTGTGATATAGAGCTATTGCTCATTGAGTACTCAGAAAAGAATCCAATTAAGCTGAGTTTATTTTTCTTCAGGTACTCTAATAATAGTTTTCTGGCAGATAGAGATGTTCTTGCTTGTCAGCTTTTAGAAATGAGAAGAAAAACTAAGATAAAGAGTAGGTCTGGTCTTAATCTAGTGACCTATAGTATCTACAAGGGTAATATCTGTAGCGTGATTTCATAATGAGGGAGCAGTGAGCAGGAAGGTAGAGACTTTATGTTATGTGAGTGAGCCAATATGCTACAATCTCCAACTGGAAAAATAAGGTCATTGAGGTTGGCCATTTGACCCTGTGGATTCAATAGAATCCATACAAATCACAACGATGCCATTATTGCTGACATAGTAGAGGCCCAGCAGAACTAATAGCAGGAGGGGGGAAGAATTGTACCTCTTTAGAACTGTGAATTAAATATGTATGAAATATCCCACACCTTGGCTTTACCTCCTCCTCAAATCTGGCTCAGGGGATATTTGGAAAATATAGATTTGACAAGTGAAACATAAATAACCTATTTAGTTTCCTGGTAGCTAAATATATTTTTGTTGTTAACCTAGAGAGATGGCAAAAGAGAAAATCAGCTATTTAAGTACCCTGTGGGTAGCCTGCTCAGGAAAATGACAAAACAAATAAATGACCATTTTTATATTGCTCCCTAGTGCACCTAGAAAGGAATGGTATTATTTCTTGTGTCTGACATAAATACTGGATTTCAAGATTGCTAGATTTTATACATACATTTCCAAGTGTTAGGCTTCTTTGCAGTGTTCTTTGGAAAATTAACAAAAGTAAATGACTTCAAGATGCATGAAATCTGTGTTTCAAATAAGTGACCTATGGGGGAGAAAAGATGGTATATTTGAGGAATTAAAATTGTAATCATCACAAATGTTTTGTGAACAGTATTACATGGAATTTCTAAATGTTCACCAGTTTCTCTTAAAACAGCAAATACCTGGATCAGTTATATAGTTAATAGCTGATAAGATGAATTTTTATTAAGTTACAATTCCCTGTAGAACAGAATATATTTTCAGACACCAATCATGATAAATAGTAGTGAGATAGTTTTCTTATTATAAAGTGATTTCACTCTGAGGAAATCCAGTGGCATCAATGGCATTGTAAGTAGCCTATTATTTCCTGGTTGGAAGATTTGAAAGTTACCTGTCACTAAGATAATAATCTAGTGATCACAGGAATTATTAGGCTCAAATAAAACAGTAGATCTGTTTTTAGGAGAATACTTTTGTTACCCGACTTACTTGATTTGTTTACATAAAGATCAGCAAAATCTAGCTAATCAGTGTGTACTTGTATGGTTCATATGCTGAATATACCTTGAAGTCAAATTGTAAGAGATAAAACATGGTACTAAACAGAAAGTATAAAAATCTGGTGTTGTAGTTCTTCAGTGAGCAAGCTGAGCATTTCTAAATTATCAGGACTATTCTGGATTTTGGCTTCTTGACCTGTGAATGGAGGAGATTGCACCAAAGGTCTTTTTCTCATCTAAACTTGATAAAGTCTAAGAAGTGCTATTAACTGGGATGATGGAGTTGGAAAAGACAGAAACACATCTCAATGTGGTTTTTACTGAAAAGGGAATTGATCTGCTGGTTAACTTGGCTGAAGATCTAGAGGTAGACCAGTTCCAGAGCTATCTGGCTCCAAGGTCTTCACTGAGGACCTCAACAGTCAACTTTTTCTTGCCCATCTCTTGCCTTGCAAATGCTTTCCTTTGCTTCTTTTCCAGTCCAGCTGTTTTCATGTATATAAAATTCCAGATTTAATCATTCTACATAGAATGCCAGAGAAAGAGAGTAACTTCTTTCTAATGTTGTGACAAATTACTATAATTGATACTGACTTATCTGACTTGGGTCATGTGCCCATCCGGTCCTGTAGCCAAGGGAATAAAATTTTATAATTCCTTAGGCGTGAGTCATATCTCTACCCTTAGGTTGAGGAGAGAGAAATGCCCCTTCTTTGCAAGCCACATAAACAGGATTATGTGGCTTCTATAGAAGAAAACAGATTTTGTTACCTCAGATGGAAAAGGAGAAGATATACCTAGGTAGCAAAACAGATTGTCAGCATAGATGCTCCTTACTTGGTTAAAAATTCAAACTTACTAATTTTAGATCATATTGACATTGAAAATATATTGTGCTATGTTTCTATAGCTTAAAATACATAATTCAAAAAGAGTGTAGAAGGAAGGGTAGTTTTAAAATCAGCATTTTGCATACTTGATTATTGTGGAAGAAATTATTAGATTCATTAGCATAAGCTAAAAAACCACAAAATGTCATGTGAAAATCTAATGGGATCTTGGATTTTTAAAAAAATGCTATAAACTGACTTTTTGGGAGTAGGTAATATGGAAAATTTTATATGGGCTCTATGTTGGTGATATTGGTCATGATTTTTTGATTCTGGTGTTTGGTTATTGGGGAGCACGGCTCAAAAAGGATATCAGTGCTGCAGCATCTTGGAGGTGGGTGGCTAGGATCTGCAACTTGAAATAGTTAAGCAGAATAAAAACAACACCTACTTCTGTGTATATGTATGCATGTAGGTATCTATATCAACTAAAAATAGAAAAGGAAAAAATCTATTTCATTAATTTAAACAATTTGGAATTGATTGGTTAAAGATAAACATATAAATATACTTTGGGGGTGGCTTTATGAATCACATCACTTTAGTCTTTCTATCTTTTTTGGTTCCTTTGTCCTATCATATTCCGTAAGTCCAAGAAAAATAGTGCTCAGAGATAATGGTTCATGTGTGAAGTTTCTCTGTTGGCAATTCATACCCATATCTTAGCCATACCAATTACTATTAAGTAGTCAGCTATTTGCTGCTTCTATTCAATGAATGGTTCCAAAAGAATCAGTGAAATTCGGAATTGTCCCTTCAGCTGCTATGTAACACTAAAATGTATAAATTTTTGTGCATTTGCTATATGACAGCATAACATTAGAGGATCTAATACCCACAGGAAATCTATGAGTTAAATAAGAATTATTGCCCTAATCCCTCCCCTAGTCAAATTGCCATCATCTGTCTCTTGACCGAATTATTACTATAGGCTCCCAATAGCTTCCAATACTGTAACTATTGAAGTGATTCTCTCCACAGCAACTAGAAGGACCTTCCATAGGTCAGGGACAGGGATTTCTGTAGTGAGAAAATCCTCAGTCTTGGTAAATGCCTAGCATAGTGATGGTGCTAAATAGCTACTGATCGAATGGAGGGATGTCACTTACCTCTTTCACCCATTTTAATGGCCTACCTTTGTACCTAATATGCAAAGCCCTTACCTTAGATCACAAGGCCTTCCATTAGTTTTTTCTTTGCCTACCTTTCTTCTGTAATAGGCTTTTTCTACCTAATTCTTACTAGCCTTCTCTGCTCAACGGACTTTTTTGCTGCCTCCGTGTTTCTCTTAGTTTTTGAGGGGGTAGGGGTCAATTTATGCCTGAAATCATCAGCCTCCAGATGTTCCCTTGGTTGGCTCTGTCCTCTCATACACATCCCAAGTCAAATGGCTCTTCCTTAAAGAAGCTTTCTTGACTGCCACCCAAGCTTAATTAATGCGTTTAGCTAGACACTGTTGACTATTAAACAAATACTCAACAAACTGACTTTCCCTACTTACTTACTAAATGACTAGAATAAACATGGCTCAAACTGAACCACATTCGGAGGGCTAAAACAGATCTGGATAAGATAGCACAGAAACCTTGTTGGTGGCAATTTCCTAGGACCATTAGATAGACCCAAGTCCTTCAAACCTGATACTTAAGGAATACAAATGTTCATGACTCAAAATTAACAAAACCATAACCACTTTGGCTGTACCCATGCCAGTCGAGCTCCTGCCTCTGTAAGTTTTACTTCTCAATAAAATGGGTATAGAAATCTTTAGGAATTTTCTGAAGATTGTTATGGTAATTTGTAGAAAGTACTCTTAAATCCCCAGAGATTCTTACAATCAATTAATTGTAGATATTTTTCTATGGTTTATTTTACCAGGTGAAAATTTGCAGGCCACAGCATTACAAATATATCTGTTCTAGTTTAGTTCTTGAGAAATGGAAGCGTGTGTCCTATGTGCTATTTTATTGCTAAAACATTTTGGTTGAACTCCATGGAGAAAAAGAAACCATGAAAAAAACTATTACTTTGCTAGAACTATACTTATGGGAACTGCAGCACTTAATGGATCTCTTAGATGTTACCATATAACATAGCAAATTCTTCCACCCCTTTTTGGAAAAAAAAAATAGACACTATGACTAGAATAGACAGATAATTTTCTGATCTTTCTACACTTCTTAGCTTTAGAGTACTTGCTATTGACTATGCTCTGAATTCTTTTTTTTTTTCTTTTTTTAAGCTTTTATTTGTTAGAGAGAGGAAGAGCACAAGCAGGGAGAGGGACGAAGGGAGAGAGGGATGCAGACTCCCAGCTGAGCAAGGAGCTTGATGCAGGCCTCAATGCCAGGACTCTGAGATCATGACCTGAACCAAAGGCACACGTTTGACTAAGCAACCCGGGTGCCCCACATGTTCTGAATTCTTAAAGAGCCCAATGTTGACAGTACTGTCCTAACCCATCTCTATAGGGTGTCTTGGCTTCCTCTAGAGCATGCACTCACTTTTCCATATATCCCAGTGAATCTGCTTGGATTAAAAACAAATCAAAACAACTCACTGATGAATGGAAAACAGACGGCTGATATTTAGCTTTCCTTGCTGGCTACAGTCTGTGCCACGAAGCATTACTCACAAAATGGGCTTTCTTCCTGGTGTTGTTTTCCTTCAAATTTGAGCTACTGAGTCTGTGAATATGGATCAGAGCTTGAAAAAGCCCATGATTGGTTCTGAAAAAGATTGCATGAAGTGCATCAGTGCTTTCCCGGCTGAAAACATCTGTTAGGAGGCACAAATATAGCTTCTCATTGTTGGCTTCCCTGAGTATCAGACAGAGTTTATTATTTAACTGATGACTGGGAGAAATGGGATCCGGCAACAATCCGGCTACAGACTGAAAAAGGTTTTTATATTTGTTATTTAAAATACCCTGAGATGGAAGCATTTGGGAATAAAATGTTGACCTATAGTCCTTGCCAGCTAAGAAATGAATTTTAAGAATATTTTTAGAAGTACATATATTTTCTCTTTAATTGTACTCTTTAGAAAGCTACTTTGCTTCCTTAAGAAGACGAAAATTATTCAAAAACTGTTTTAAAATATGATATACCTGAATTTGGTAAAGATAAAGGAAAAAGAATGGAATTGCACTAGCAGTTTTATTGGAGAGTGAAAGGTATGTTGAGATGAAATTGTAGTTAATAACTATCCCAGTACACCATAATAGACACTAGTGGACCCCCTCACATAGAGTGTATAGTATTGGTTGTTATATGGCAGCATTGCCAAAGGTAATTTGTTGCCTTAAATGTTGAGGAAACTGGAATGGAGAATAACTTTACATCCTCCATAAAATTGCAAAGGCTGCCAATGTTCTTGAATGTATTAATACATTGTAGAAAAGTGCATTTCCAACCATGTGATCATATATTTTACTGTTTGCAGATGGCTTACTCTTTTCTGTTCCTCTAGTCTGGTGCAGTGGTACTCAAACCTGACTGCTCACTGGATCGTAGAAAACATTTTTGAAGCCTACCCAAACCTAGGTTCCAATCCACATGTAATGAGTCAGAATTTCTTACATTGTAAGGGAGGCCTGGATGAGTAGCTGTGCACCTAAAGACTTAAGTAATTTTTTTGTCTGTTGGTACTTCTTTAGCTGAACCATGAATAGACAAATACTCCCTAAGTCCCTTCAAGGGATACACACAAAGTCAAAGTTACCACTTTGCTTTTTTTTTTTTTCTCTTAAATTGACTTTCTATTTTCATTTTATATATTAAAAAATTTAATTCCAGTATAGTAACATAGAGCATTTTAGTAGTTTCAGGTGTACAATACAGTGCTGAAATCATTCCATACATTAACAGTAATGTATCAATGTATCAATATCATGACGAAAAATGTAGTCTTTAATCTACTTGTATTTCACCTATCCCTTCACTCGCCTCCCCTCTGATAACCTTTAGTTCATTCACTACTATTTAGATTCTGTTTCTTGGTTGGCCTCCCTGTTGGGTTTTTTTTTCCTCCTTTGCTTATTTGTTTTGTTTCTTAAATTCCATATGAGTGAAATCATTTAGTATTTATCTTTTGTTGGACTTACTTCGCTTAGCGTTATACCCTCTAAATCCATCCATGTTGTTGCAAATGGCAAGATTTCATTCATTTTTATGGCTAAGTAATACTCCATTGTATATACATGCCACACCTTCTATATCCATTCAGCTATTGGACATTTCTGTTGCTTCCATAATTTAGATATTGTAAATACTGCTATGAATATAGGGGTGCATAGATCTTCTCAAAGTAGTGTTTTCATAATCTTTGGGCAAGTAACCGATAGAATTGCTGGATCATATGGTAGTTCTATTTTTAATTTCTTGCATAACCTCTTTACTGTTGTCTACAGTGGCTGCAACAGTTTGCATTCCCACCAATAGTGTAGAAGGTTCCCCTTTCTGTGAATCCTCACCAACATCTCTTGGTTTTTGTGTTGATTCCAGTCCTCCTGACAGGTGTGAGGTAATACCTCAGTGTGGTTTTGATTTGCGTTTTTCTGATGATGAGTATCTTATGTGTCTGTTGACCATCTGTATGGATTCTTTGGAAAAATTCCTGTTCACATCTTTTGCCTGTTTTTAACTTCTGGGTGTTGAGTTTGATAAGTTTTTTTCTATATTATTTTGGATATTAATTACTCATCAGATATGTCATGTACAGATATCCTATTCTGTAAGGTTCCTTGTAGTTCTATTGTTTTTTTTTTCCTTCACTATGCAGAATCTTTTTATTTTGATGTAGTCCCAATAGTTTATTTTTATTTCCCTTGCCTCAGAAGACCTATTCAGAAAAATTGTGGTATGGCCAATGTCAAAGAAGCTACTGCCTGTGTTCTCTTCGAGGATTTTTATGGTTTTAATTCTCTGAATTTTCTTTGATCTGTTTGTGTGTATGGTGTAAGAAAGTGGTCCAGTGTCATTCTTTTGCATGCTGCTATCCAGTTTTCCCATTACTATTTGTGGAAGAGACCCTTTTCCCATTGCCTA
This sequence comes from Nasua narica, assembly GCA_028533885.1. Classification (NCBI taxonomy): domain Eukaryota; kingdom Metazoa; phylum Chordata; class Mammalia; order Carnivora; family Procyonidae; genus Nasua; species Nasua narica. Next base: position 59,708,247 of record CM052811.1, read on the forward strand.
TTACTTATGTTGTTGAATAGTAGCTGACCATATATGGGTGGGTTTATTTTTGGACTCTCTATTCCAATGATTGCTGTGTCTGATTTGTGCCAGTACCAAACTGTTTTGATCACTACAGCTTTTGTAATACACCTTGAAATTTGGGACTGTGTATCTATAGTTTTGTTGTTGATTTCAAGGTTGCTTTTGCTGTTCAGGGTGTTTTGTGGCCAAAAACTTCAGGACTACACAAACTTTAGTACTATTTGTTCTAGGCTTATGAAAAATGCTTTTGGTATTTTGATAGGGATTTCATTAAACTTGTACATTGCTATGAGCAGTACAGAAATTTCAGTAATATTTTTCCAGTCTGAGTGTGAAATACTTTTCCATTTGTTTTTGTTGTCTTTCATCAGTGTTACATAGTTTTCAGAGTAAAGGTCTGTCAACTCCTTAGTTAAATTTATTCCTAGGTATTGTATTATTTTCTATGCCGTTTTAAATTGGACTGTTAATTTCTTTGTTTCACTATTAGCATATAGAGATACAACAGAATTTCTGTATATTGATTTTTGTATCCTGTGACCTTACTAAATTCCTTCATCAGTTCTAGTAGTTTTTTGGTAGAGTCTTGAGGGTTTTCTATATATTGTATTATCAGCAAATAGTGAAAGTTCTACCTTAACAATTCATATGCCTTTTTACTTTTTTCTTACCTGATTGCTGTGGCTAGAACTTGTATGATGTTGGATAAAAGTGATGAGGGTGGACATGCTTGCCTTACTCCTGATCTTAGGGGGAAAAAAATTCTGCTTTTCACCATGGAGAAAGATGTTAACTGTGAGTTTTTCTGTATGCCTTTCCTATGTTGATGTTAAGTTCCCTCTAAATCTACCTTGCTGAGGGTTTTGTCATGCATGAATATTATATTTGGCCAAATGCTTTTTTTGCATGTGATTAAATGATCATGTGGTTTTTATCCTTTAGCTTGTTTTTGTTATGTATCACATTGATTTGTACATACAGAACCACACTTATATCCCATGAATAAATCCTAATTGGTTGTGGTGAATAGTTTTTTTTTAAGGTATTGTTGGATTTTGTTTGCTATTTTTTGTTGAGGATTTTGCTTATTCATCAGGAATACTGGCCTGTGGCTAAATTTCTTTTTGTAGTGCCTTTATCTGGTTTTGGCATCAGGATAATGCTGGCCTCATAAAATTAATTGGCCAAGGTTCCTTTGTCTTCTGTTAGGACCTGCTTAGCCTAAGTGATTCCATCTTGTCTAAGCAGCCATTTTGTTGCGAACACAAGCTGACCTTGCCCTAAGGGAACAAAGTCAGCCTGGAGGAACTTACTTAGAAAGATAAGTCCAGGACACCAGTGGAATGTGGTCTGTTGGCTCCTGATAACAGTCCCCCAGAAGAGCAAGGTCAAGTCTGGACATCCCCACCTGGCCTATCAGTAAAGGACACATATGCCACCTCCCTTAACCCCACTGCACCTGAAGTCCGGTCAGGTGGAGACGTCCAATCAGTAAAGAACACATATGTAACCTCCCCTGAGCCCACTGCTTCTGACCAATAAGGATAAGCTCACAGTCGGTTTGCGGTTTTGCCCTATAAAAGATTGCCTGTAAGACTAGGCAGGGTCGCTCTCTGCATAGAGATGACCCTGACTGGCCAGTATGATTCTCGATGCTTGGCGCGAAATAAAGCTCTGCTTGACCTTCGCTTTGTATCAGTCTCGTTCCTTTGATCACGGACCCTGACATCTTCAATTTTTGTAAATAGTTTACAAAGAATAGGTATTAACTCTTCTTTAAATATTTGTTTGGAATTCACATGTAAAGCTGTCTGGTCCTGGTCTTTTATTTGTTGGGAGTGTTTTGATTACTGATTCAGTTTCATTGCTGTTAATCAGTCAGTCTGTTCCAATTTACTATTTCTTCCTTGATTGAATTTTGGGTGATTACGTTTCTAGGAACTTCACAGGAATTTATTCATGTCTTCTAGGTTGTCGAGTTCGTTGGCATGTATTTTTTTTTTTCTAATATTCTCTCCTCTGTTTGTGGTGTTGGTTATTTCTCCTCTTTCAGTTCTGATAAATTGGAGTCCTTTTTTCTTCCTCCTCTTCTTTCCCTATTGCCCTTCTTAATGTGTATGACTAAAGATTTCTCATGTGTGCTGATCTTTTTGAAGAACCAGCTCCTGATTTCTTTGGTCTGTTCTTTTGGGTTTTTTGTCTGCTTTTGTTTACTTTCTGTTGGATTTATTTTTGTGCTAACTTTTATTACTGATTTCCTTTTATTGTTTTGGAGTTTTGTTCTTTAGCTCATGTAGGTGTAAGGTTAGATTGTTAGAGTTTCCTTGCTTTTTGTGGTAGGCCTGTATTACCTGTAGGCCTGTATTTATAAGTTTATAACTTATAAACCCTATAGAATAGCTTTTGCTGCATCCCAAAGATTTTGAACCATTTTTATATTCATTTTTCTCCATTATTTTTGATTAGCTTGGGGTGTGTGTGTGTGTGTGTGTGTGTGTGTGTGTGTGTGTTTACCCCATTCATTGTTTGGTCACACATTATTTAACCCCCATGTCTTTGTGTTCTTTCCTGATTTTTTTTTTTTGTTTTCCAGTGGTTCATTTCTAGTTGGCTAGCATGTGGCTGGGAAAGATATATGGTATGACTTCAGTACTGTTGAGACTTGTTTTGTGGCTTAATGTGTGATCTTTCCTGGAGAATGTTCTATATACACTTAACAAGAATGTGTATTGTCATGTTTTAGAATGAAATGTTGTGAATATATCCATTAGATCCATCTGCATGTGTCTTTAGGTCTGAAATGAATCTCTTGTAGGCAGCCTATAGATAGGGTTTTGTTTTTTGTTTGTTTTTTTTGGTTTTTTGGGTTTTTGGGATTTGGGTTTTGGGTTCTTCTTCGTTCTGTGTTCTTTGTTTTTTTGTTGTTTTAATCAATTCTATCTCCCTGTTACTTGGTTGGAGTGCTTTGTCCATTTACATTCAAAATAAGTATTGATAGGTATGTATTTATTACCATTTTGTTACTTGTTTTACAGTTGTTTTTATAGCTCCTCTCTTCTCTCAGGATTAGCTGACTTTTTAGCTGACTTTTTTTTTTTTACTGATATACTTGGATTCCCATTTCTTTATTTTCTTTATTTTCTTGCCTATCACTGATTTTTGCTTTGTCATCACCATTAGTTTTATATATAACATGTTAGGCATATAGCAGTCTCTGTTCAACTGATGCTTCCTCAAGTTGATACTCATTCTGTACTCCTTCTGCCCCTGCATATTTTAGGTATATGTTGTCATACTTAATATTTTATTTTGTGAATTCCTTCTGTGATTTTCATATATACACTTAATATTACTGCTTTTGTGCTTTCTATTCTTATTTTTCTTAATGGTCTTTCCATTCAAATAGTTCCCCTTAACATTTCTTGTAGGGCTGGTTTAGTGGTGATGAATTCCTTTAACTTCTGTTTGAGAAACTGTGTATCTCTCTACCTACTCTGAATGATAGCCTTGCTGGATAGAGTATTTTGTGGTTGCAGGTTTTCTTTCTTTAAGCGTATTGGATATATTATGCCACTCCCTTCTAGCCTACAAAGTTTGTGCTAAAAAATCAGTTGATATCCTTATGGGGTTTCCCTCGTATGTGACTATCTGCTTTTTCTTGCTGTTTTTAAAGTTGTCTTTTAGCTACTTCTTGCCATTTTAATTACTACATATCTTGATACGTAGGGGGCTCTTTGAGCCTCCTGGATGTGGATGTCTGGGTATTTACTTCTCTTGATTTGGGAAGTTTTCAGCTGTTATACTTGAAATAAAACTTATTCCCCTTTTCTGTTTTATCCTTTTGGGATCTTAAAAATTTGAATGTTACTATGATGGTATGTTGCTAGTTTTCCATAGTCTACTTTCACTTGTTAATATTCTCTCCTATTCAGGTTAATTTCTTTATACTATGGTGTCATTCAGATCACTGATCTGTTACTCTGCTTCCCTTAGTCTACTATCCATTCCTTGTACTGGATTTTTAATTTCAGTTTTTGAGTTCTTTATCTCTGATTGGTTCTTAGGTTTTCTTTATTGAGGATGTCATCGAGGTCCTCCACTTTTTTCTCAAGTCCAGTGACTATCTTACAAATATTCAAATTGTCTCTTAGGCATATTACTTCACTTTGTTAGGTCTTTAGCTGTAACTTTGTCCTACTGTTTTATTTGGGACATACTCAGCTGTCTTCTCATTTTCTCTTTCTGTGTATTAAAAAAAAATCCACTATGTGTCCTCCTCTTGAAAGTAGTGGCTTTATTAAGAATAGGCCCTGTAGTGCCCTGCATTGAAATGTCTCCTGTTCGCTACAAACTGGTGCTTATAGGATTGTGTACACCCTACTATTGCCATAAAGCTATGTTTGCCTCCAGTCAAGTCATTTGCAATGTCCCTGTTTACCTGTTGAGAGCAGGGTTTGATCCCTGTGTTGTTGGTAGGCCAGTCTGGAGCTTCCTTGGGTTTGAGTTGAGTTAGATCAGGTATATGCCTGGGATTCAGTAGCACCAAACTGTAAGGAGCTTTCCTTGTGTTGTCCCCTGAGAAGCTTTGGTTGGTGGGTGTGACCTTCAGTCAGGCCAGATGTCTACCCCCAGCTTGCTGCTGGGGCTTCACTCAGACAGATGTGTGTGGTTATCTTCCCTTCTTGGGTCAGGCTTCATTTTGTTGTGGTGCTGGCCCCTGTCAGGGCTTCCTGTACACTGCCAGATTTGTGGCTCCAAGTTGGTTTGGCTCTGGTTAGGCATGCATTAGAGGGGGCAACTCTGGAAGCTGATATGGGGGCCATGTGCCCAGTGCCAGCAACATCAATACTGGTCCACCATCTGATGGGGCCTTTAGCTGCCTAGGAAAGGTTCTGCAGGGCAGGTTTGGTTGGAGGGGGCTAGCAAGCTAAGAGGAGAGTGTCTGCACTGTGCTGGTTCCTTCAGGTCTCCATGTGTCTCTTGTGAGGAGCAGAGGAGGAAAATGGTGCCAACCAGCTCTTGGATTCTTGTAGAAGTCTCCAAGTGATCCCTGTACCTCCAGCACATGCTCTGAAATTAGTATCTTTCTTGTATACCCCATGCTGCTGCTTCTGTGTTATATCTCAGTGAGGCTTTTTTTTTTTAAAGATTTTATTTGACAGAGATCACAAGTAGGCAGAGAGAGAGGGGGAAGCAGGCTCCCTGCTGAGCAGAGAGCCAGATGCGGGGCTTGATCCCAGGACCCTGGCATCATGACCTGAGCCAAAGGCAGAAGCTTTAACCCACTGAGCCACCCAGGCGCTCCTCAGTGAGGCTTTTTATTGTGCTGTCTCCATAAGGGTAGGGACTCCACCTTCCAACTTCCCCAGAGCTGAGCCCACTGTTTTTTTGTTTGTTTGTTTTTAAGTTCCAGGAGTTAAGCCCCACTGATTGGTAGGCCCCTCTGGTTTTGAAAGCCAGGTGTTAATAGGATCTGTCTTCCTGGTGCAGGTCTCCCCTGTCTGGGGTGCCTGGGGTGAGGCTTTAGTCTTTTTCCTGCCGGCCACATCCCTCCCAATTTCCTTTGGTTTATGACTGTGTCTCCACCTTCCCTACCCTCTTCAATATGGTCTCTTCTCTACATTTAACAGTGGAGAGTCTATTTTTCCAGTCTTTGCATCATTTTCTGGGTAATTTACACTGATGGGGGGGGTGTATTCTAGTTGTATCCACAGGTCTAGGTGAGCTTAGGATCCTTCCATTCAGCTCTCTTCCCTGGAATTGAATACTTGTTATTTTTAAATGGTTTTAAGTGAGGTTGTGGATTTAAATGGAATTGAAGTCAAATTCTCCACTTGTTCATCAAACTTCTTGGTTTTGGCTCCTTGATTCAACCTGATTTTTTGTAAGAAGTGGTTTAAGGAGGATTAAATATCTTGAAATAAATCCTATTCGTAATACATTTCAAGAAACTAGAAACCTATTCCTGAGTAAACGTAATAAAAGGAAAATAATTTAAACATGAAATAATGTGCTGTTTACTATTATTAGACTAAATACCTAGGTATGACCACACTGAAAGATGTTGCAAAGTAGCCAACTGCTCCTACCTATAATTAACCTTGGAACCACTGAATGCCACAGTGATGCATGCACATGATACAGGTGTGTTATATATGCAGCTTGTGTACCTTGAATAGCATTGCAGTGAAGTACATAGTTTTACCAAAGGTGAAACTCTTGATACATTTCTAAACAAAACAGAATTTCCTCTTGATTTCCAATGTAGTGGCAATACCAGAAAACTCCGTGTGTATTAAAAGTTTGCAAAAGATAATTTATATGTATTAAATGGAATTACAGCCTGGGCTCTTACTATTATAAACAGACTGTTCATTTACATGGCTGTTGAGAGCATCCAAAAGCCATGGAGAGTGCTTTACTCTTCTTTGCATGGGACTCTCTGGAAAATTTGAGAAAGAAGAGAATATCTAGCCTTGACCCACTGAATGAGAGTAGAATCACCCATTCCCCACCCCCCAGATTTTGTGATGACCAAAAACTATCACAAGTAATTCACTAAATGTAATGGAGGGAGTAGGAGGACCATTGTCGAGACCTACTGTAATGCAGTAGATTGCCTAACGATCTCCCCTAAGGCTAACTCTGTATATATGTGAATCTTGTGGTTTTACCTTGGGGGCATACTATATAGTCATTAAGTGAGTAGCTAGAAAGTACGTTATTATGTGCTTAGTCAAGGTCTATTCTTATGCATTTAATCAAGGAGCATATTCTCTTAAGCTTTCTGTATTTAAAGTAGCATCTCTTAAAATAGATTAATTACACAGAGGCAAAAGGTAAAGCTATAGAAGAAATGTGAGCTGATCTCAAGCCAGTACATTCAAGATTGGAACACAGTGACACATACAGGTGCTCTAGAAGAGAATAAAAATCTACTTTTCTAAGATACTCGTGTGACACTTGAAAAATTCTTAACAGGGATTTCTCCTTGACTGTATGCTGGCCCACAATGAAGCTAAAAATAGTCTGTGCTTCAGGCATTCTTTTTCTCTAAGTGACAATGTAAAAGAGTGACAGGTGTTTCTCTTCAATTACTTAGATTTTGTTCTCACTTTTGTTTCTGTCCTAAACAATGGCCACCAAAGAAGTCCAATCTGAATTAGAACTCTAAAAACTGAACAAGTGGGTATTTATCCTTGTCATCTTTTTTTCACTGATTCACCATTTGCTTTTATTATAACTGGATTTATTTATTTGAAAATACTTTCTGAAAACATAGGACACATTTATACTTTAGTTGTCAAGGAAGCACTCGTTTACATTGTTCATGGCTATCTATTGTTTTGAACTTTATTTGAGAATTACAACTGCCCATTTGTAGTGAGGAAGGGCACTATCAACACTGTTAAATTTCAGCCGAAAGTTAACTTGATTAATTAGAATTAATCTTTATATCTTAACCTCTAGTGTATCCTAGAGGTATTCTATTTCCTACCTGCCTAAAGTTCTTGATAGGGACTGAATGTGTAAAGGATGCAATTGGAAAAAAAAATCTTTGTACCTGGGGAAAATGTTGAAATAAATGTTTTCTGTTCAAACATCATATCTCTTCATACCAATGACAGGTAATTTTCACAGGTGGAGACTTGCTATCCCTCTTTTTTCCAGTTTAATATGCCTTTGAAAAATAGGTTGTGGTTTCAAAATGGATATTTTTCTCAAGTAAAAATAATACTTCGCAATTGATACAAAGAAGTTATTTCAGCCTAGGTTGAATTTGGGGGAAGTTTACCGTTGCAGTGGTTAATAAAGAGTGGAGTTTTCTTATATAAATTGGTAGTTTGTCAGTTATAATAGAGAAATGTAAAATTGAACTAAGATTGAAATAAGTTAATTCCCATCCTCCTTAAACATAAACTACATGCTGTGCTAAGGCTCAAATATATCCACGTTTCCTTCCTCCTATCATTTTATAAAAAAAAAAAAAATAGCAAATACCAAATACAAAAACAGGAAAACCAAAGTAATAGTAAGCTTTTAGCAGCTGACACAATCATATATGAATAAGACATAGGTTTTCTCAGTGAACATGGGGATGAATTAAGAGGGCAAAGTAAATGGGTTATTTTGGAATAGAGCTTTTACTAACTGGGTTTTTTTTTTTTTAAATCTTCCGTCCTAAAATGATCAAATATATTGGTATTCCTCCCTTCAAGAGATGAAGGCTCCTTTGATTATAGGCTGGAGTTAGTGACGCTTCTAATGAGTAGAACAAAGCAGAAATTAAGACATGAAGAGATTGGGGCAGAAACACAACACAGTGGCTTCTATCTTGGTGGTTCTTTATCTTGGGTCATTTTCTGGGGGAAAGTCAGCTTCCTTGGTCCGAGGGCACTCAAGCATCCCTGTGGAGAGGCGCATGTACTCAGACACTGAGACGTCCTGTCAACAGTTATATGAGAGAGCCATTGAGTAAATGCTTCTGTCTGTGTCCAACTTTACAATGACAGCAACCTCAGGACTCCTGACCCAGAGCTCTTGGACTAGGTCCCTCATGAACTCCTGGTTGATAAACACTATTAGACAATAGATGTTTGTGGTTTAAAGCCACTAATTCTAGAGTGATTTTTTTACACAGGAATGGATAACTAACACACCAATAAATAGATCTTGGATATGCATTGATATTTAGAGCATTTTAAATTTGATCGCAAATAGCAACTATTCACTAGCTTAATGTGTCAACTAAGATATAGAGGGAGGTAAAGGTGTAATTTGATTAGTTTTAGCCAATCTTGCACCATCTTTTCAATTTATATAGTACTATTTGTGTGTGTGTGTGTGTGTGTGTGTGTGTGTGTGTGTTTTCGGGTTAACAAATATTTTTCTGTTATTAACTACATCTCCATCTTTTTATGATGGAAAAACAATTGATAAGAGATGCCAGGACTCTAAATGGTAGTAAATTCCCTGGATGAGTGCAGGACCTCTAGAGCCCGGCTATCTGGGTTCAAATCCTCCCTGCAGTACTTAAAACTGCATGACCTGGGGCAAGTCGCTGGTTTCTCTGTGCCTCCGTTTCTTCCTCTGTGAAATAAGCATAATAATAGTACATTCTTCATATACTTTCCAGACATTTGCTGACTGATTTAACATCAAAAACTCATAATTTATCACATTAACAGAACAAAGGAGAAAATCAACTACTTCATCTTATTATATGTAGTGAAACCACTTGATAAATGCCCTATCAATTGACAATTTTAAAAAAATCCATTTAAACTAAAAATAGAAGTAATATCTCTAATTTGTAAAAAGAACATCTATACATTGAAAAAATCTTCCATTCAAAAAAAAATGCTGAACATTTAAGTGTTAAATTTGGAAACATTTAAAAGACCTAGTTTTCTGTGTTACTGGCCCCTTAGAAATAAAAATTTTATATTGGGTATAAAGCAACTTAGTTGCATTTACTAGTTCTGCTAATTAATCTGTAGAGAGTTTATTTCTTCACTTGGGTGATAGGGTGTTTTGGCAGAGGGAAAAGGATGATGGAACTCGCAATAGCTCTTAAACAACTGTTTGGAAGTGGCATACATCCCTTCTGTTCACATTTGATTGGCTAAAGCAAGGAAGAACCAAGCCTGGTATCAATGGAGCATGGAAATATAATCATCCCAGAGGAGAGACAGAGAATATTTGGAGTAATAGTAAAATACCCTACACAGATTTTTTTTTTATATTGTGCCACTTATAAACAAGACAAAGATTCTTAAAAGTGAAACTCTTCATGCTAAAAATAGAGGGGGAACTTGTTAGTGACTGACAATTTACAAGGTTTGGGGTTTTTTTGTTTTGTTTTTTTATTTTTCTCTAAGATTTTATTTATTTGACAGAGATCACAAGTAGGCAGAGAGGCAGGCAGAGGGAAAGGAGGAAGCAGGCTCCCTGCTGAGCAGAGAGCCCAATGTGGGGCTTGATCCCAGGACCCTGAGATGATGACCTATCTGAGCTGAAGGCAGAAGCTTTAACCCACTAAGCCACCCAAGCACCCCTACAAGGGGTTGTTGTTTAGTTTTGTTTTTTCTTCACTTTGCTATTCTCACACAGAAGCTGATATGTTAATCCTCAACCTTTTTTGGAAATTTTAGTTCTTTGTATCCAAGATTTCTGAATATGGAAAACTGTGCCTATGGAATAATCTACAATAAAATAGTATAAATGATGTATTTATATAATCATTTATAGTTTCCTGGAATACTTTTGTGCTTATTTCGTTGAAAAAAGTTATGAAATAGTTAGACACTTCATTTGACAGTTTCAGTTGTGTTCTCCAGTAGATAAATACAAGTGAAAGTATGGCCAACGTTAGACTCCTTTCCCCATCCTCCAAGTCTAACAATGTCTGACACAAGGAGAGACGCATTTATTGAATGGAATAAGATTTAATTACTTGTTCAAGGTCATGGTGCTAACAGTTGTTGGTGCCAAGACTGAATGTAGGCCTTCTGGCCCCAACAATAGAGTTTGCTCTTGTACACCATGGCTTTCCTAATAGCACCTGCCTATGTAAGGGCAGAGAACCTAGAAACCCAGAGATGAATAATAACCGACCAACCTTTCCACTTTCAACATGCTGGCAGGCAAACAGATGAAGAAGATAAAGCACGGGTCAGTACGAAGTCAACTGCTGAGAAGTCCCTGCCCATCAAATACCATCAATGTACCCATCTGTTCCATATTGAGATGCACATTTTTCAAAATTATCATATTTAGACCCACTTAAATGAAGAACATATGTTCAGAAAGACATTAGAATGTGTTGCTGAAGGCTGATAAAGTCTGAGGTCTCAGAGAACATCAATACCTAACAGTTCCTTAGTCTGGAAAGAGTTATTTGAGCTATCAGTGGGGTTCCCAAGACGGAGGGTCTCCAGTGTTACCTACGGGGATAAAGTTGACCTGTGTAATTTCAGTGGCCAGGGCCTTTGAATGTAAGCAGCATTCATAAGTTGCTTTTTTATCTTGAACAAACTGATACTGTAATGGAAATGATTTTCCAAAGTTAGGCTGATGTTCCTCTTCCAGAAGAACATAATCACCACTAAGCAGAATAAAACATTTTCTCAATGCCCCTCTGTACAGTATTTCAAACTTTCAGAGTTCAATTTCCTTAACTTTCTGTATTATCTGTCCATGTTGTCACTCAATACACATTTTTCCCATCTGCTTATGGACACCTCAGTGTCCTGGATGATAGAATCACAAACACTAGTATATGTCTTCATCTTCCTGAAATTAACAATCTGTAAAATAGAGGAGAACATACAAAGTGGCTTCAAAATTTGAACAAACTAGAATTCCTCATATAAGCACCTGTTTCGGTCAGTCAGTTGTGAGAAGTGCCAAGAATTGAATCCATAATCTTCGCTGAAAAAAAATACCTACATAAAACATGAAATAACTATATTAAAAGACTAAATTTAGTGCAAAGCTAAAAATACGCAATATTGTGAAAAATATTAATCTTACTGTTCATATATAATGTGTATTCTGTAATAAAAATTTTTGCATACAATAGTATAAGGGTTATCAAATATTAATTTTATTGCCAAGTGTTTTAATATGGATTTTAAACACTCAGTTATAGTAGGGACGGAACTCAGAACTGCTGTAAGTAGGAAAATAGTTGAAGGAGTGAAAATTTGAGGTATTCCTTGATGTAAGAATTAGTGTCCAGTTTTAAGAGTGCAAAGTAAAAGAATGTTATAGGCTATGGAGAAAAGTAAATGAGGTGGTAATTCCAAAGCAGATTAGAGACTTAATTCTACTTTAGAAGAAAATGAGGGATAGTATCTGGAGGGAAAATGAGCAGTAGGGTAGATCTATTAAGAATAAGGAGCAGAACACAGTATGTTGGTCCATGCCACTAACGTGTAGTCTTGAGAAAGACTTTGACCTCAATTCTTTTTCAAGGGTTTTCATCATAGCCTAGGGATGATGCCTGCAAAAATTGAACATGAGTCAAATACAGATCAATGGGAAAGCAAGGCTTTGAAAGTAGAGCAACTCCTTTTTCAGTGTCCACTGCCTTCCTCTTCAACTTTTTTTTTTTTCAAGAATCCTAAGAGAAATCCTCCATTCTTTTCAAGCAGTAGTCATCTAGATTAATCAGATACTATATCGGGTAGATGAAGACCAACATTAAATGTGTTAGTAAAATACGCCTCTGTCTTACTTGATTCTACATTAACTCTAGTAGTTGTCTTTAAAAGGAAGCAGAATGGAAATGCAGGTAGATATCAAAATACTGATGCTATAGATGAACCCCCTCACTACCTCTTTTGCAATTGCCAGCAAGGTCCTTGTTTGGTTTTGTTTTTGTTTTGTTTTCATTTTCTCAGACTGAATGAGCTCTGCTAAACGTGTCCGTATTCTTGCCGCCTTTTGCATTGCAATTCCTCGCAATCAGGTGCATACTAAGTTTTCATCTACTTCTTCAGGAGCATGTTCCTCATGAGGTAATCTACCTGAACTAGAACTTGAAATCATCACCTGCCTAATACTAAACAGCCAAGATAACCAAAATTTGGCAGATCAATGTGATGTCAAACTACCCATTTTAAGGGTTTGAGTGTGGAGAAGTCTCAATAATACCTGGCTATTTTTACATCCATAATTTCTTTAAAGCCATTGTCAGATTCAGGCAAAATGATTGACACTTGGCCCACCTTTCCTTAGTCATTTTTTATCCTCTGCTAACAATTTTTTTTTAAACTGAAGTATAGTTGACACAGTGTTTTTTTTTTTTAGACAATAGCTGAATCTAAAATTCAAAAACATCAAACATCCACTTAATGTGAGTCATTGGTTTGCCTTTTACTACTGCAGAGCAGATTGTCAGTCCAGTGACTGATTAGTAAGAGGGACATTTCTCCACTATTGATCTCCGCTCCAGTACTGTTACCTGCGGGCTGAAAACAGAGAAGGTTGGGTCACACAGAAAGGTTGCAAAAGTGCTTCAAATAATTTCTCACTGAAAATGGAAGTAGAGAATCTTACTTTGAAGAAGGGGTCTGGTATACATCCAGTGACCTAGAAACATATTTAACTCATCTGGACATACTTAATGGGAAGACCAGAGAGAGAGAAGATGACAACTATTGATCTATTCATTTGACTTTGCTACATACAGAAAAGAGTAAGTGAAATTTTTTGTCCTTAAGGAGTGCAAGTCTAATAGAGAATAAGCACATACGTTTGTGGGTGTGTATGGTGAAATAAAGTAGGTACAGTATCAGAGGTATAAGGTATGCTTAAGTAGAACAGCCCTCAGTAAGAACATAGTACGTGGCAGCATCACCACTAAAACTCTTCATTCAATATAATGTTTTCATGGAGGAGAAAGTGATTAGGTCTGTGGTGTTAGATTAAGGAAGGTTTGCTTGGAATTACTGTCAACTGATCACAGCATATGACTTTAACTTTGATTTTTACAATTGAAGAAATGGATTAAGAGTAAGAGTAGTTAATTAGCTTTTCTCAGATCACATGACTATTGAGTGATGGTGTTCAGGTTTGGATCTAGAACTCTCTGATACCTAGGAATGTCATCTTCCCAGCATGTTACCTCTTTATCCTTTATTACCATTTAGGTCTTGTGAAGGCTACAAACAGAATGTTCATTTTTTATATTATATATATGTCTATATATACATACAGCATATAGGGTATACAAAAATGTATAAACTCCTCTTTCCTTTAAACACACACACACACACACACACACACACACACACACACACCATGTAACAGAAAATTCTACCAATTAAGAAGAGCTAGACTTGGCATTTTAAAGAAAGGGAATTCGTAGAATTTGTTGAAGATAAATGTGGTTAGAGTTGATCTCTATACCATTCTTAGTAGCACATTTCAGACTCCAGTGAGTATCAAAGATGGTGTCAAAGGAAAAAGGAAATAGTTGTGAGTAGTGCCAAAACTCCTTTGGGTAGGGCAGTATTCCATAAAAGAGAAAAAAATAACACTTCTGGCTCACAAAATCTTAGGTGATTAGTTAAATAATGTATATTCTCTTACATTTTGGAGGAGTATTTTTTAAATCTTTAGGAAATCATGAATTTAATTTTGCTTTAAAAAGCTTTGTGTTGATAGACAAAGCTTCATGACCTAGATAAAAACTATTGCTAAAATTGTGTAATATTGTCGATTACTCTGGTAGCATTCAGTTACTTAACTTTAATAAAGACTTTTATTTTTGTGAGAATCAGGTGAAAGGAATATAATGAGTTCTGGGTATTTTTCAAGGGAAAAAGCCTCACTGCCAGAAAAATAATGGAGAAAGTCTCAAAGGCCTGTGTCTTTGGAAAAAATAGTAGTAAATGATTCTTTAACTCCTGAGTTATCTAAGTCAGTTAGGAAGATGTTAGTCAAGTGTTTCATTGTAAAGTGTTAATGACTAATCAACTAATTCAACAGTCAACATTCAATACATAATTAAATATTATACACTAGATGTGAAGTACTTTGCTCCTGGACCTGGTGGAGAACGGAAAAAAAAAAAGAGACTTCCTGTCCTTAAGGAACTTAAAAATTAACCAATTAAAAACAGTGAAAGTGAGATATTGATTGATGATTGCAAAAATTAAATACATATTAGGCACAAGGTTTGGTCCTTGGGGACAGAGTGGTGTATAAAATGGACAGATGTCTCCTTTCACGGAGATTACAATTTCTTGGAAATGTCCTATGATAAGTTTCTAAATAAATGAATCTGATTATTTTAATAATGAGAAGCATTAAAAAAAATCAGAGCAAGTCTGTCAGCAGAGGTGATATATATGCCAACTATGCAAAAATCTGAGGCCAGCGTATTCTGATAGGGACAAAGAGCAAACACAACCATCCGGAAAGAGGTGCAAAAATGGAGTGTTCAAAAAGTGTTTAAGTAGAACATTGTACTGGAACTCAGTGGACAAAGGACCCCCATGGGCCCCTTTGGGACCCATGGGGTTGCATGAGGTCAAAGAGGTGGGCAGGACCACCTCATAAAGGGTCTTGTGGGTTCTGGTATGCAGTTTTGACTTTTTTTTCCCTAAGATTTTTTATTTGTGAGAGTAGAGGATGAGCAGTGGGAACAGCAGATAGAGGGAGAAGCAGGCTCCCTGCAGAGCAAGAAGCCCAATGTGGGGCTTGGATCCCAGGACTCTGGGATCATGACCTGAGCGGAAGGCAGATGCTTAACAACTGAGCCACCCAGGCATCTCTGCAGATTTTATTTTTAATCCAGTTGCAATGGAAAGCCAGTCGAGGTCTCCCAGTGGTACGAAATAGGTACATGTAATTACACACATAATAGGATGAACAACATAAGAGCTGTGATCATTGAGAGACTGGACAATTCCTTTTTCTCCTAGAAAATTAAGGATGATTTCATAGAGAAGTTTGCCTTCGAGCTGAGTCTTGAGGTACACATGAAACTTCTTGTGCTGAGGAAATGCTGTGAACAAATCTCTCAGGCAAGAAATCCTAAGATGTTGACAATTGCCTCACAGATATATTTGCTTCTTAAAATACTTGACAAAGAAATGACTGTTCAATGGGAAATTGCAGGTGCCAGCAGCAGGCTGAAATGTTCTGGTGACCAAAGTTAGAGAGTGATGAGGTTGGGCTTTACCCCTCAAGCTACACTAACGGCATCTGTTTACTCTGACACCTTGCAAACTGACCCTGTTGTTGTGCTTTGACATCCTGAAGGACAACATGATGCAGTAAATGTCAGGATAAAGCGCTTATGTTTCAGAGATCTGCAGAGGTCACAGGGAAAGATCCGTACATCTTCAGTCTAGAAGAAAATCTCACTAGTGAATATAAATGGGCTGCCCCCTACTGCCTTTCCTGTTTCTATCAGTGATTATGCAACAATGCAGCCTGCATATAGAAAGGTGACTCAAATGCTAGACAAAAGGAACTGAAAGGTCTTGGCTTTCTGGGTTCCTGGGTGGCTCAGTGGGTTAAAGCCTCTGCCTTCAGCTCAAGTCATGACCTTAGGGTCCTGGGATCTAACCCCGCATTGGGCTCTCTGCTCAGCAGGGAACCTGCTGCTTCCCCCTCTCCCTACCTGCCTCTCTGCCTCCTTGTGATCTCTCTCTCTGTCAAATAAGTAAATAAAATCTTAAAAAAAAAAAAAAAGGTTTTGGCTTTAGGTTGTGTTAATTACTTAAAGATAGATGAGGCCAATTTTGGTAGCTCTGTCTCAAAAGAGATCCCGTGCTCTGTGCCGCTAATATGGTTACAACGTATAGGCCTGAATGGGTGATGATGATGATGATTATCATTATCATATAGTCTTTATTTTGATGTGGGATATTTTTATTATCTTGCTTTCCTCTCTTGAAAAACTTTGTCAGACCAATTTGCCTGGCAATGGGTACTACTAGTTGAATTGCCCAGAAGCAGAGATGAGCAAAATCTTTGTCAAGAACTACACAGTGAATGTCCTAGACGTTTGGGGCCAAAGTACAAAATTAGGACTATTACAGAGCCAGTTACATAACAAAAAAAAAGGAATACAAGTCTACTGTTGAGAAGAATGCATTTCCTTGGGGAAAAGGATTTCACTAAATTGGGTTTCAAAATCAGTGTTCTTTATCAAATCTATTACAAATGTTCATCTTCAAAAAGCAACCTTAGCTCACAGGTTATACTCCAGTAAGCAATGGAGCTGATTGCGCCCAGTGGGAATATTCTACTGACCACTGCCCTAAAGAAATTTTAACTGGTAACATATTTTTTCACACTAACAATAAAGATGTTAATAAGTAATCATCTTCCTATAGTAGTCTTTGTATGTCTTCATACAATAGACAAGTAATTAAGAGCAAGCTTTGGAGTTAGACCAATCCAGGTACAAAGTATGGCTTCACTCCTTTCCAGCTTTCTGATTTTTGAGAAAGTCCTCTAACATCCATCAGTCTCAAAATTCTCATCTAGGATATGATAATCCCTTCACCATTTTGAAGAGAAATTAGTGACATAGTATGGTGCCTAAGCATAGTGTACAATAAATAGTAGCTATTAATGTTTTTATGTGATGTTTCCAGCCATTCACTGGAGGCATGTAATACAGGGATTATTATTTGTCCCATTACTGTTATTCGTCATTGGTGGAGACTGAGGCAGAGATCAAGGAACTTACCCCATATCTGCAATGATGTCAGCTAAAACTTAGTTCTTTTATCTCATTAATTCATTTAGTAACTAAGTATTAACGATATATGTACATGGTAGGCAGATTTATAAGATGACCCCCAAGAAACCTGTCTGTGGTGTGTATACCCTCCACAATCTCTTCTTCTAAAAACTGCCTTTCTATTGGTTTGGAAGGATTGTTTTTTCAGGAGAAAGTACTGTCAGAAGAGTGGTCTCTAACAGCTGTTTATTGATCCTTCCAGGGACTGAGAAATGGTAAAATGCTCTGACCTTTTTAACCTTATTGCATCCCTTTGGCATTCTGATGAAAAGCAATTAGTTACTTCACTTTTTCCAGTAATAGTAGTTCCAAATGCACATCAAGCTCCCTAATTAGAAGATCATAAGCTAGGGTGGAGAAGCATTCCACTGGCCAGCTGACAAGCCAGAGGAAGATAAATGTTGGTGCTTTATGCAGGGACCCCCTGACACCAACTGGGAATGTGACTTGGATGGTAATTGGGACCAACAAAATGGTCTAGATGTTCTAATAAACCTATTGTTAGTAGTTCTTTAAACACTGAGGTGCACAGTAATTTATTTATGGTAGCCAAGGAGCTGAAAAGGCTTACAGTTAGTTGATTGATGAAAAATAATACCATGGGTTTTGTTATCCATCAGCTTTGGTTCCACTGAAGGTACAATACAAACACTTACTCTTATCCCCTAAATAGGATTTAGAGTGATTCTCCATAGCCGTGAATAGGGGAATTGTTGCAGCCTTGAGCTTCATGTACAGCTATTTTGGTAAATGACAGAGGCAAAGCCTCCAACAAGTGTATCTGAAATAAGAGGTGGTTTGACAGCCACGGAAGGCTTTGATCATGTGATAAACAAGTCAATAGGAAGAAATTTCTCAGGTGAGAGAGCTATAGTTGTATCAGTTATGTTGCTCTATAAATCAGGAGAAGTGGGGAAGGAGCCAGAGGTTGCTTCCGAGCTTCCTGCCAGGTGGATTTTGAGGGAGAAAGCCTCAGCTGCATTCCAGGATTCTGTAGTATAGATGAACTCTGAGCCAAAGTATGCTGATGGAACTAGGACTACTAAGAAAATACTGATGTGTTTCCTCAATCTTCTATATAAAACAGTCTTTGGTGGGGAGATTTCTGATGTAGACTGAACAAAACAAATAAGGAGACTTAGTTACAAACCCTCTTTTCAATGTCCACGTACAACCCACAGCCAAAGTCACGTGGTTTGTGTAACACCTCTCAAACTAGTCACTGGCTGATGATCATTGAGACAAAAGGGATCTGAAATACTGGAAACATAGTGTCTCTCCCAGGGGACTGCCTCCTCAATTAACTCTCTCTGGGTTTTTTATCACTGAAACGGAAAGGGTTAAAAAAGTGGCCCTTTAGTGAACCAAGAAAGTGGTGGCACAGTAACCTCTTTTTCTCACCCTTATCTTAGATAGGATTCATCAAGCCCAAGCTTCAAGGTCTAGGAAATCTCACAGGAACGATTAATCTTACAAGATTTCTTTCTTTTTTTTTTTTTTAAGAATTTATTTGTTAAGAATTTATTTGTTTTTTAAGAATTTATTTGACAGAGATCACAAGTAGGCAGAGAGGCAGGCAGAGAAGGTGGGGGGGCGGGCGGGGGAGGGTTGGGAAACAGGCCTCCAGCTGAGCAGAGAGCCCAATGCAGGACTGCATCCCAAGACCCTAAGATCATGACCTAAGGCAGAGGCTTAACCCACTGAACCACCCAGGTGCCCTCTTAAAAGATTTCTAACACCAATATCAATCTGACTAAACTCTCCATAAGCGTTTTCATTATGGAATGCTAAACTGCTGCAAGTTGAGCCCCTGGTTTTCTGAGCTGGAGCACATTCCCCAAGATACCTGACAGTTACTTACTGGCTTCACCCCCCTCTCTAGGGAGACAAGGATGGAATCAGTTCTAAGATGCATAGCAAATGTTTAGCCCCTGGATCTTTGTCACTTCTATAAATCTCAAAGTCTCCCATCTGCCCCACATCCAGACCCTACCGATACATTTTTTTTATTAGATCAAAATAGGTATAAAAAGTAAATGTTGTTAGGATTCACATAAAGAAGGGACCAAATTTTCCCAAATGGTCTTATCTGTACCCAACTAGCCACAAAATGAAATAATACCTAATACTTCACGTCTATGGGCACATTGTGAATACTGATCTTAAATTACCGTACTATTTCACCCTCCTAGAAGAACCTGCAGTTGGATGACCTTTGATAAAAATGAAAGAGATAAGGCTTCGGATCAATTAGAAATGCATTAGAGAAAACCAGAGTGTCTTAAAGAAAAAAGTTTTCACTTTTTTGTTCTTCTGATGTGTTGTCCGAATAGAGCCAACAGCGGGCATTAATTCATGCATTGAACAATGTCAGATCAACATCTTAGTGATTGTCTTGACCTTTCTGCATCTCAGAAGATGGCTGCTTGGGTACCTTGGTGGCTCAGCCTGTTAATCATCTGCCTTCAGCTCAGGTCCTGATCTCAGGGTCCTGGCATTGAACCCAGTATCAGGCTCCCTGCTCAGCAGGGTCTGGCTCTTCCTCTCCCTCTGTGCTCCTTCTCTCTCACTGTCTCTCAAGTAAATAAAAAATAAAATCTTTAGTGGGGGGGGAAGATGGCTGCTTATTTTAGTTTGCTAGGGCTACCAGAAAAAGATACCATAAATGGGGTGACTCAAATAATAAATTTATTTGCTCAAAATTCTGGAAGCAAGTCAGATCAAGGTATCAGCAGGGTTGGCTTCTTCTAAGGCCTCTTTCCTTGGTTTGTAAATGGATGTATCCTCACATGGTCTTCCCTCTGTGTGTATCTGGGTCCTAATCCCTTCTTAGAAGGACACAAGTCATACTGCATGAGGGCTTATTGTGATGGCCACATTTTCCTTTCATTCTCTCTTGGAAGACTCGTTTCCAAATAGAGTCACAATCTGAGTTTTTAAGGGTTAGGACTTCAACATGTAAATTTGTGGGGAAACAAGATTGAGCCCATAACACTGTTGAAGCTTAAACTCGTGGATGGGAGGAAGGACCATGCCATCCAGGTCTTTTCTTTCTTTGAAGCCCTCTCCACAAACAGGCTCATGGCCAGACAGAAGTGGAACACATGAACCACCTCTAGATAAAAGGGAGTCTAGGATGGGAAGCTGAAAATAGGTTTGTTACTAGTTGACCTCAATCAGTCGATTGCTTGGGTTTGGGTCCTCCAATTACTTACACAAAAGGCAATTTTATTAGAAGAAGATGGGAGCATGCATATTATATGTGTAAATAAGAGAATTGGTTTCAGGCGTGAAAAGAAAATACAGACATGAAAAAGCAGGAAAGATTTCACTTAGTGAACTTGTTTAATTTCAATCTACTCTCAAGTTAGGGTTATGGGTATAGCTGACACTAGGCACAACTATAAAGGGTCATTGGTGTTTGTGCTATTTCCCTTCCCATCCCTCCCCACACCTTCCTAGGTGCTCCATGACAACGAATTCTCCGCATGTGCTCCAGGTAAAGCTCACTCTGAGGCGAGCATCTGCTATCAGTGTGGACCCTCCATAGTCCTGAGCATGAATAAATTTAAGTCATTGCAATGCCCCTTTGAAGGAGATTGTGTATTTTTAAGCTTTACTTCATAATGAAAGGCTTTGCTCATGATTCCAGGGATTCCAGGCACTGGTATACAAATCAGGGAGCTTTAGGGTCAGAACAACTGTTCTTGAGCCCCAGAAATCACACTGAATCAGTGACTGACTTTAGACATGGCTACCGACCCCGACCCTATTCAGAAGGTTGATGCTGAATATTGGCCTGAAATCTGGCAGCCTTAAATTATTACATCTAGATTGGGTCATTTTTTTTTTTAATTGCTGTGTGACAAATTACCACAAACAGCAGTTTGAAACACCATCACTTACTACGTATGAGTTAGTTGAGTAAGTGAGCTGTCTCTTGTGGATTTGTCCTCTTAGGGTCTCACAGGCTTGAAATCAAGATGTCAGCCAGGCTGCTCTCTGACCTGGAGAGTCTGGGAAAGAATCTGCTTTTAAGCTCACTGGTTGTAACCAGAATTTATTTGCTTGTGACTGTAGGACTGAGGCCATCCTTTTCTTAGTGCCTATTATCATGGGTGTGGTTGTCATCCCCTAAAAGCCAATCTTAGTTCCATGCCACATGGCTCCCTACATCTTCAAGCCAATTTTGAATCTCACTTGAGCTTCCCTCTCTGACTACTGCTATCAGCCCTGGAAAACTCTGTCCTTTCAAAAGGATGACAGGATTTGATTGGGGCAAATAGCTATTTTGAAGTCAATTAATGACCCTGAATTAGATCTAAAAAATTCTTTTGGTGGCACCTGGGTGGCTCAGTCGGTTGAGCGTCTTCCTTTGGCTCTGGTCACATTCCCAGGGTCTTGGGAGAGTCTCGCATTGGGCTCCTTGCTCAGGAGGGAAACTATTTCTCCCTCCTTTACCTGTTTGTGCTTACTCACTCTCTCTCTCTCTCTCTCTCTCTCTCTCAAAAATAATAAAAATAAAACCTTAAATCTTAAAAAATGCATTCCTTTGACCATGTAATATAATCAGAGGAATAACATGACAGGACAGAGATCATAGGGGACATCTTATAGTTAGGCTCACCACAGTCCTCTATCCTTGAGGGAATGTCTAAGAAATGCCTGCCTTTTTGTTTATTTTTTTTGTCTGTTGTTTGTATGTGCATGTGTGTTCTTTGTTTTTGGCATTTTGATCAGCAGTAAGGCAGAGGAGCTAAAAGAGTTGTATGTATAGATTCAATTAACCCAATGGTTTAGTTCAGGGATGAGCCTTTTAAGATAAGTCAGGTAAAAGAGGAAGGAGGTGAGTTAGAACTTTAAAGAAGCTCTGTGAATATAAGAAAAGAACCATGTTTGTTTTGTTCGTTCTCAGCTTCCCAGTGCATAATCTAGTAAATCATAGAGGAAGCACTCAGCAACTATTGGTTAAACAGACTGTGTGTTAGTTAACTTAGGTTAATAAACACTCATCCAATCATATTCATTTCCAATAACAAGCTTCTTACCTCTAACTACTTTGATGTTGGCCTTGTCTTTTCTCCTGATGGATCTTTGTAAAACAGAGCAACTGAAAGTACACAGTTAAGTTGAAACCTCTCAGAGATGGATGTAAGTCCTATCAAACCGTATGGTCAGTCCCCTAACAATGGGATGGGAAAGGCTGGTCCCTGTACTGAAAGGCACTACACTATCACATGACCAAACATACGGTGAGTAATCGTGATATGGGGAGGGGGCAGCCTAGCCAGCAGCAACGATACGGTCTATTACAGACTCTCCTTAATCTATGGCTTAACAATCGTCCCTGCTCCTGTGTTAGCAGACTTGCTAAGGTTTGGCCTACAAGGAAAATTCATACAAGTAGGAAGTGTAGGTGAATGAGGTTTTCCTACTTGGCCAGTCTGAGCTCTCTCTTCTGGGTGCTCTTAGACTCAGTGGACAGCATACGAGGCATACAGCGAAATTCCTTGAATTTTGAATGCCCATGTGGCCAGGAGCACTGCCAACACCTAGAGGTCCTTTATCCTGGCATTTTGTCATAAAACAATTCCATTTTCCTCATTTTCTAGAGACCACCACTATTACCTAATCTATGAATTTTACATAGAAGATTTGATTTCTCACTGTTAAGATATACTTCAAACTTCATCTAATGGCAATAATGACATTAATTTTTTTTAACTTGAAGATGACAAATACTGTTTGGTAAAGGAAATGGATATGTAGCTCGATCTGGTTTCCCTTAAGTATATATCTTTTCCCTTCCTACATTCAGGCAACATTAGTCCTAAATTATAGCAACATACAGCGAAAAAAATAGTGCTCTCTTACTTTTAATGTGTGTTCATTTCTCAAACTTAGAGGAAAAGTTGTTGTGGAAATAACATTTTAGTCAATAGATGGCTAACATATTATACTATGTCTTGCACCTTGGGTAATGTGATGTATGGAAAATTACTTAGCTATTAGTCTTCAGTGGAAGCCAAGTGAATAATGAGAATTGGTAATTCATCTTATTTTGAAGGATTTTCAGCACTATCTGTGTCCTCAGGGCCACTTCTCCAAATGTTACACTTCACCGTTTCCTGATCCAAAGGGACAGGAGGCTTTTTTTTTTTTTTTTCTTAAGTCTAAAATTTAAAAGAGGATCATGGCTTGGCTGAGGTATGCATCCATAAAGACAGGGAGGCTGAAATGTAACCATTTCTTTTGCATTTCTTTTCATCGTGACAGCTAGAACAATGACTCTGTTTTCCCTTCCCTGTGAGGTTTCCAAAGTGCCCTGGGCAACTGCAGTCATTCTACTATCAAATAAAAAACTGAGTGCCAACCTCACCTCTTGCCTTTCTCTTGGTCCTTGCTCTTGATGAGCCACCTCCTGCCTTAAAGAAAAAAGTAAAACTTCTCAACTTCTTATTTTTCTGACAGGCACCAGTAGTACTGTTTTGTTTTGTTTCTGTTAGTGATACCAAGGGTCTCCTAAAATCTTCACTGAAAAAAAGAAACGACAAATTAATGAAGTAGGTGAGAGAATGTAGGTAAGGATGGATATCAGAAGAGTGTCAGAAGCATGTAGTTTTCCTGGCTGTCACATCTACCCCGAGGGTTTCATACACCTCCAGAATGAAAATCATCTCTCAGTGTCTCCTGTTCTCAGTGTTTTCTTGCCTCTGAGGTTTATTAGAGTTAATGTGATCTTTCTCACTCTTGAAGAGATTGAACTGAAGGATAAAGGGGGTACCCTTCTTTACCCTACTGCTGAAAGGGTAATTCAGCAGAATTGTGCGGTAAATAAGCTAGCCATCAACAAAGCCTTACTCTGTTTCTTCCTGAGCACAAAAATCACATTTTCCAGACTTGATTAAAATTAGGTATAATTCCCGAGTTGCACCAAAGGGGATATGAGCAGAAATTAATGGTGCCACTGTCAAGAGACAAGTCATAAAATTCCTATTAGCAATCCTTTACTCATTGGATGAAGATGAGCACTCTCCTCTTGGACACCACATGGTGAACATGGCAGAGTTAAAAGATAGAAGGAGACTGAGTACCAGACTCTCTTGATTACTCTAAGTGATAGGAATCTATTTTAATGATTTACTGTGGGGCATTCATCAAATTGTTTGCTATAAAGCTATTAGAATGAAATAAGGGGTATACATTTGTTAATGCAGAAAGATGTTCACTCTAAGCTTCTCAATGAAAAAATTGGTTTAATTTTGTTTTTGTGTTCCTTTGATTTTAGTATCTTAAGTCAGAAGTCATGCTTCTTATTCAACAACACTCACTGCATACCATAAAACTCGTCCCTAGTCAGAACTCAAATATTCATTTACTAAATTAGAGAACCTACAAGAGAATCTATCCCAATCCATATATCTTAATACAGGTTTTAGACAAGGGCATTTCTGTGTTCCAGCTGGTTGTACAAATAGAGCAACTGAAAATGGTGTGTATTCTTGTGTGTGCATTTTGTGGTGTTGAGCTACATATTAGAATCTGGCTTAGAGGCATTTGGGACATTAAATGTGAGAGATAAAATTGAGAAGGGACAATAAAGGTAAGGCTTCCACTTGGTTAATAGTCTGTGGACATTGTGTGTGTGTGTGTATTGAACAATGTGTTAATTTTGTTAGACATTATATCTGAGATGTAGGCTTCTTGTCTGATGTTGCCAAGGTCACATAACCCCTGATGCCCTCACAGTGATGAGACAAGCCCAGGTAGGTGGTGGGTGACAAGATGCCTGGTGATCTGAAGCCTAGAAATGCAATTGGTTACTGATACTGCATTTAAATGTCAAGGTTTCGATTTTGTATTTCCTGCCTGGGAATAACCTTACAAAAATAAGGAATACCGGAATAACCCATAAACGTTTTAGGCAGTTCTTTTTCTTTTTTTAGTTACCTTTTATATATATATATGTGCATGTGGTATGCTCTAGATTAAAACCTCCTCAGCTTTCTTCCTTGTCGCAAAACAGTATTGACAACTATCCGCTTAAATGTAATAATAACTCAACTGTCTCAGCGGAAACAAAACTGTTAACAAATGGCAAAATGTAAATAAAGATGAGGGAGGCTGAGTAAGAAGGAAGCAGAAGATAAGAGTTTTTAAAAATTTTGTTCTCAAATTAAAAGAATCAGGACTTATGCCTATCACAAAATACCAGTTTGGTATTGTATGCAAGTTAACTTACATAAGTGGAATTAATAAGCTGGCATTGGATCTAGATGCTTTAACTAACATAGCATAGAAACGGAAAGACAGTAAAGAAATGACATCTAGATTATAGATTATCCAGGCTTTTACTTTGTCTTCTCTCTTCTGGGATTTTAGGCATTTACCACGCAACTATAAGAATATAGACAAAAACCTAAAAAAAAAAAAACCGAAGCTGAAATGAGTTCTATTTTACTGCTTGCTGGGTTCTATTTTAGAAAGTGAAGTGAGGGATATCTCAAAGCAGTTAACTAAATTGGAGAATTATCTATAGATCCGTAATTTCGTTTTTTTGCTCTTCACGTTCCCATTTACCATTAAGTGTAGTTTTAAAAATTATGCGAAAAGGCTGGCCAAATTATTTACCACTTTTTATTTCAGGTTTTATAGATGAGTGAAAAAAGATAGGGAGGCCTAATGAATTGAGTCTTTAAAAAGGAAGTGTTTCTCAATAAAACTGGGGGGTGGCAGTGAGGGAAGGAAGTGAATGATAAGAAGGTACATTTGTGAATGCAACAGTAGGTGAGTTTGGCAGGGTGTTCCCTGAAAGGTTAAGTGTTGACTGAAGCTAGGCCCTAATGCTAGGGTAGAGTGTATTCCAATGGGCTCACTTGGAGAGCCCTGAGACAAATGCTGGTGGGCGTTCCAAGGCATTTATAAATCTCTAATTAAAAATGTAACTAATTTACAATATAGAGGAGCACTCTTTCTCCTCTGGAAATGGAGCTTTGACACGGAGATCAAGTATCCAGGCAGTTAAACTAAGAGGTCTTAGCTTCTTAGTTGCACACGAACCAATTTTGAAAAGGACTAAAGTAGCTACAGTGGTCCTGGCATTACATAATGTGACATGATAGATAAGACGAGATGCTGAGTGACAAGTGTTCAAGGACTTAGCTTCTTCCTACTCCTCCTTGTTCACTGGGTCACATTCTGGATTTCTTCCAAGTTACACAGAATCAGCGTCCTGAGAAATGGGGAAATAGCATCTAGAGTTGTAATTGATGGACAAAACAAGAAGCTGAGATGGGAAAGAAGGGGAGAGGAGAAACAAATAACTTTGAAGACGAAGTGAGAGACAAATTAGAGAAGTTTAAAGAATGTCACAGTGACTGGGAGCATTGTCATGCCTGCAAGAGCTGTTAAAAATGAGTTAGAAAAGAGTTTGAGAAGTTTGGAGATGAAAAGAGTAAAAGGTGGTTTTGAACTAGTAGGTAAGAAGATAATGGAAATTGAGAAGAGTTGGGTGAATGATACATAGGTGAGCAGCCTATGACTGATGGTGTTAAACTTCTGGAGTAGTTTGGGGTGGGGGAAGTATTCCAGAATACTTGGGAAAGAAATATGAAAATGAAGTTTTGAATTGTATATATGGACTGATCATTGTGAGAAATTAGGGCAATACAATAAAATTGTAGGATCACCAGTTTTCTCATTAGTTAAGTGGGATAATGGTAATCAAATGAAAACAAGCATAGTAGCACAGTGTCCCCAATACATGCTGGTTTAAACAAGAAGAAGAAAAAGAAAAGCAGCCCAGCTATCCCTAAGACTTCTATCATCAAATAGTCTTTGATGGGACTCTAAGCCATCATTTTGTTTTAATGACATCTATGATCTGTAGCTGATAAAATCTCTTCAAATACCTAATAACTGCTTAACACTGAGACATGTGTAAAACATTGTAATCATTTTGTGAGGAATAATAATCTTTATCATACAGCACAGCTCCTAAGAGCTAGTGGTTTAGTAATCTTTAAAAATCCATTAAAAAGACCAACTTCTTAGCAACTGCAGCTTTGCAAATATGAGACAAAATACTTGATTCTTTAAACAAATAATCTTAGTCTCATCCCTATTCCATGTACCTGCTTTACCTGTTTCCTAATCGGAGTTGATTAGTGCCTTTAAATTTTAGAATTCTTAATTTTAGGAGTCATAAAAAATGGTGTTACACCATATTATAGCATATGAAAAAGGGATGCCAGAAACTAGTTGGCTGAACTCACAGCCTGAATGTAAACTCTGTGCGGTCAGGGACATTTTTCCACTTGCCCTCCTGATTTATTTTTAGTGCCTAAAACAAGGCTTAGCCACAAATGACTACTTGATAAATATTTGTGAAGAGGATTAATGAACAAATGGGTTAATCTTAGACTTAACATGGTTATTGTCCAACTGGATTATCCTATGGTTTAATTGAGTTTTTCTAAACTTAGCTCTTAATAGAGCAGCACTGTCTAACAAATATAATGGGAGCCATATATGTAATTTTAAATTTTCTAGTAACCACATTAAAGAAATGAACTGGTAAAATTAATTGTAATCTATTTCATTTATTCCGGTATATCCAAAATACTATTTCAACAGGCAATCAATAAAATAATGAGGCATTTTATATATATTTTTGGTACTCTTTTAAAGCCGTGTATTTTGCACTTAAAGAACATTCAGACAAGCTGCATTTTAAGCACTATATGTTAGTATATTGGGCATTGAACTTTTAGAACAGTTAAAACCTGGTTTGCAAGAGAGAAACTCAAAGCAAAATGTTAGATTTAAAATAAGACAAGTAATTAATAGAGAAGAGCTTGAAACCCAAAGTTAAGCAGAGTTTTGAAATCCTATTTACTAGCTATGTGACTTTGAACAAGATAATCCAATGAGTCTATTTCCTCATGTGTAAAACAAATAATCATCTGGACCTTAATGAATTTTCGTTACCTTAGAAGTAATGTGGAAGATCTCCTATAGGATCCTATGATCCTAAATCTCCTATATATTGAACATAGTAGGTGTTCAATAAAGATTATGAACAGCTGTCATAATTATTTAATATATGGTTATGCGTCTCAATAGTTTGTAATTTAAAAATGAGATTATACCTTTTAAGATGGAAACAAGTGAGACATGACCCCATTACTGGTTTATATACCAGCTGTTAGCCCTATAAAGTTATTTCCAGTTACTTTCTATTTTTTTATTGACGTATAATGTATTATTTGCTTCAGGGGTACAGGTCTGTGAATCATCAGTCTTGCACAATTCACTGCACTCACCATAGCACATACCCTCCCCAATGTCCTTAACCCAGCCACCCTATTCCAGTTTTTCTTAAATGTTTATCACAGGAGCAACTCCTACATATCCCATAAAAAGTCCTCCTATAACTTCACTGTTACTGTCATGGGCCTGAGGATATCCCTGGGCTTCCTGCTCTTCCAGGACAGTACTCTGCTGGTTTGCCTCCAGGATTGCTCCAATATCTACTTTATAGAGGAAGAAACTTGAGAATCACAAAGGCAGTCCAAGTAGCTTCCACATGGAGGAAAAAAAGTTTCGAACATGTAAGCATCTAAAAATTACCCACTAGTTTCTCTGAAAATTAAATTACTCATAAATGTACTCCGGCAAAGAGGAGACCAAGTGATAGTTAGATAGAAGCATAATACACAAGTCATAAGCAATTAGGCTGTGAAATGAAGTTTAATTGTTGGATAAAGATGTAAAAATAAAGAGCTAGAATTTATAGATAACACACAAAATTAAAAAAAAAATCAGTAACTTTTTAAAAACCAGTAAGTGGAGGTTTGGTAAAAGGGGGGGAAAAAAAAAGCAAAAGTGTGCCAACAGTCTTAGGTGAAGAAGGGGTTCTAGATAATCACTACTTTTTCACATTAATATGAAACTGTTTCAAATGATAGCTATAAATTTAAATATTAGTAGAATACAAATAAAAACTAAAACATTGAACATAGAAGATAAAAAACAATTAGCATATGATTAACGTAGGCAATACTAAATTTTAAAGAAACATAATAGGTAGACATTGAAAAATACTTTACCAAAATCTCACTAAACTCCTTTTCCTGGACACATGAGACCTTATTTCCTATCTTTCTGTACAGTTTTCTGTAGGCATATGACTTCTAGACAATAACGCATAAAAAATGTCTTACATATCATAACTGGGAATGGTCCCAAAAATTCCCATATGAAGGCACCTTGATACTTTGTTGTTTCCTTAGACTAGATAGAGGTGACTATGACAACTTGGACTAGATTCATTGAGGGTGGCAAAATCTCTATTAATGAGTTTTTTAATGGTTCTATGGAGTAGCTCTTTGCTCCTTGCTACCTAGGACTACTCAAGACTATTATATGAGAAGTAAACTTTATTACATTTGAAATATTATAGCATGCTTTTGTCTATTTTATATATAGCTAACATTTGCTAATATTATAGCTGAAATAAAACCAAATATAGTAACAACTAAAGTAAATATGAAGTAAATTTCCCAATAAGCCAGGTTTAGAAAAATGTACTACTGCATGTTGTGATGAACTTTCCTGGGCCCGGGGGAGCAGGTCATATCTTGAAAGTGTATTTGTGTGTGAGAGGAAGGCGGGTTTTTTCTGAAGGTAATGTCCATAAGCACATGAGAAAAAAAAAAAACAAAACATTCATATCCTTTTGTTTTTGCTTGGAATTTTGGAACACTCTCTAACTTTCCAGTGCTATTCTTTGATCTTCAGCTGAGATTTATCTTTTTAAGTCAATATTTTTTTCTAAATCATATTTAATTTCTAAGAGCTCCACTGCTTTCTAGCATCCAACTCTTGTTTTACAAATCTTAGGACACTAATTTTACTTGAAAAATTCATTCCCTTCATAAACTCTCTTGCCTTGAAGGATCTTTGATTTTGTTGGCTTTCTTTCATACTGTTGTTTTCTTGAAATGTTTGGTGAAACATCTTTCTCATCTGTCCATTGTGTAAAGTTTGTAATGGAGTGGTATATTTTTCTGGAATGTGTATTCACATCACCAGCGAATATTGATTTCATTGACAACACATTAAGATTCTGATAAAATTTTGAGCTTCTATGGAGGAACAGGGTTGGACATGTGATCATTTTGTCTTTCTTTTTGGGGTGAAGCTTAAGTTAGACTTCTCAATTTGAGATAACTTCTAGCTTCAGTTTGGCTCCAACATTTACTTTGGGAATATCCAACAGCAGACTCACGACTTTATTCAGAAACCTATTCTGTGTTAGGCTTGAAGGAAAACATCAAAACCAGCAGCTCTGAGAGTACGAGATTGTTGTAGCTGTTCCACAGACCCTGAATCAGTTATCTAACTGACCAGTCAGCTCTGGCTTCCAGCTTCTGCTACATCTAATTGGGATAATTGTAGGTTTTTCTCAGGAAAATAGCTTTTGAATGGTCCTGTCTTCAATTATTTTGTATTGAAGTTTATCATCCAAGTTGGGGTCCACTGTTGATATAACTTTCTCTCTTGTAACTATAAAGTTCTTAAGTATTTTTTCTATATCTAGTACAGTTTTGTTTTCCTATAGACTACTTATTTTGTATATATTCTATCATTTTAAACTGGGGATAGGTGGAAGGTAAACAGAAATGCTCATGTGCTTTTCCATTTTCACCACAGAGTTGAGGTATTTCTTGAATTTAATCAAATGTTTTCAGTCTCAAATGCTTAAAATCCTTACTCTCACAATTATATCTGAGGTGATAAATGACACCTGTGCTAGTGTGTGTGTGTGTGTGTGTGCGCGCGCGCGCGCGCGCGCGTGTTTTCATTTTGTTTTTGCCTTTTTTTTTTTTAAGGAGAGTCACAGTGACTTTACTCTTTCGTAAAGAAAAAAATGGTTGTGCTTATGTGTGTGCTACTGAATCTACATGTGGCTGAAGGTGATAGAAGTCCAATTTTAAAGACCTAGGGACTCAGAGAAAAATCTACCTGATTTATTTCAGGAAAGTTTTTCTCATTAAACTCCTTGAGAATGTCTACTACCATCAGGTAAAAAGTTCTACAGTTAACTTCTTTTGCTTTTATCCATCCTTGTCCTTGTCTTTCTCCACTTCTCTTTCTTCTTAAGTTGAGATAGTTGTAAGAAAACATAGGGGAAAACCTCCTTGAAACAGGTCTTGGCATTGATTATTTGGAAATGGCACCAAAAATATAACCAACAAAAGCATAGCCAACAAGTGGGGCTACATCAAACTTAAAGCGTTCTGCACAGCAAAAGAAACAAAAAAATGAAAGGGCAACCTATGGAATGGAGCAATATATTTGCAAACTGCCTATCTAATAAGGGGTGAGTATCCAAAATATTTAAGAATCCTTACAACTAAAAAAAAAAAATCCTTACAACTCTATAGCAAAATAAGAAAAAATGAGATTAGAAAGTGGGCAAAGAACTTGAATAGAGATTTTTCTAAAGAAGGTATATAAGTGGCCAACAGGCACATGAAAAGATGTTCAGTATCAGTAATAATCACAGCAGTCCACATCAAAACCACAATGAGATATCATTTCATACCTGTTAGGATGGCTCTTCTCAAAGAGAAAAGAGATAACAAATATTGGCAAAGATGTAGAAAAAAGGGAACTCTTGTCTTGGCACTTTTTATGGGAGTATAAATTGGTACAGCCACTATAGAAAACACTTTAGAGGCTCTTCAAAAATTAAAAAAAAAAAATTACCATATATTCCAGCAATTTTACTGATGGGTATGCACCTAAAGGAAAAAAATCAGGATCTTGAAGGGATACTTGCACCCGCCCCATTGATGACAGCATTATTGACTGTCTATTCACATAGCCAAGATACAGAAACAACCTAAGAGTTCATCTATGGGTGAATGGATAAAGAAAATGTGAGATATACACAAACACACACAATGGAATATTACTCAACCATGTGAGAGAAGGAAACCATGCCATTTGTGATATGGATGAACTTTAAGGATGTTATACAAAGTGATACTGACCAGTAGGTGGAATCTATTCCTTGGTAACTTCTGTAATAAAATAAACCAGTATATCAGTGGAGAAAGAAGTTACTACCTACCAGATAATTTAGTCACCTGCACTCAAAAAGATAGAAAAAAGAAACCCATACAGATAGTTTCTGACAAATTGAAAATAAATTTCTGTGTGCATAGATAATGTGTATGATGAATTATAGTTGAGGGAAAATTTGTATGGTTGACTTAGAACACTTGGGAATTTTAAGTTTGAGTGGCTTTTCCATTCCCTGGCTTATCTCCCTCTGTTTCAGCTTCCTATAACTGTTGAATAGTAAAATGTTTATTGCAATATGCTATAGTGAAAACTTATTTACATTCTTAACATATGGGTCTATTTCACATTGTGACAGGAGAAAGAGAATAAATAAAGATGTGTTATTTATTCATACTGCTTTTAATCAGAAGCAAAATAAAGGTGAAAAAAAAACTCATGTAGTACAAGTAGATGGTTTGATGTTTTTGCCTAAAGTAAAAATGATTGGCACCCGATTTTATTAATAAATGTAAATGAATGTCTGGTAATTAAAGTATACATGTCTATTTCATCTAGGTAAGCATGTGCATCATATCAAAGGAAAAAATGGATCATAAATAAATGAATTCTGTTTTCAGACATGTTATCCTTTCCCTGTTTCCCAAGTTGTCATAGCAACAATTGACTTCATATGGCCTGACTCAGCTACTCAGCAACCAGAAAGGAAAGAAATGCCCTGTTGTCTATAATCTGTTGTTACAGGTTATGTCTTTAGATTGTCCAGTAATAAGAGGTGATGCTTAAATGTACTGAATTTTGTGATTGCAACAAAATCAATTATCTTGTATATGCAGGGCAGTTGTCACTTTGGAGTTTGGGTGGTAATTTCTATAGGTGAGGAACAGAATGTTTTTAAGGATATTAGGGTTTTTTGTAGAAGACAGAAGCAGGATAACTTTTAAATAGTTCTTTGCCTAAATATTTTTATGTGTCAAGACGTAGAGAATATGAAATTTTTGAACAGAGAACTGTTGTAGGAACACAGAAAACTCCATGCTATTTTTGTTTCTCTTGTACAAAATTTTACAGTCCTTTATTGTATAGAGAGAATTCTTTATGTGAAATAAAATTATTAAAATACCCAAATAAGGGGGGAAAGAATACCCATTTTGAACTATGTAGTATAGAGTATTGGTATTCTTCAAAATAGTAATAAAATAGTAAAAATTTGCTACATGAGAGTTTGTACACTTTTATATGCAGACTGTTTTGAAAAGATAGAAACTAATCTGAATAAAATCACAAAAAAGACTATTTTAATGGCCTTGGGCAAACTAAAAAGGAACAAAAGTTAACTTTTAAAGAATTAAAAATGTTCGTTTTGATATCATTTATTCAATTTCTGATTCCTGACTGAAAAGGGTTTAGATGTCTATTTCTTCAAGAGATTTCCTTCCAGTAGACTACACAGCCATAATAGACATCTTTAATCTCTACAGGGAATATAAGCAGGGCCTGAGGGTGGTCCCTACATGGGAAAACATGGAAAAAATCATACTTTGTCAAATTTCATTTCACTATTATAGCTGTGTTTATTGCTTTATCTAGAAAATGACACTTATGAATATGAACACTAGTACAGTAAGGAATGCGATTATGAATAGAAGCAGAAATCTGAGTTAATGCCTGGGTAACATCTATGTGGTGTGCATATTGTCAGTACCTCATTCTTGGCTTATTGCTGTCCTAACAGGGAGGCACCATTACCTCTGAGTCCAGGTTTGGCCTAAGAACTTAAGGAAGTGGAGAAAAGTGGTCCTGGCCACCACTTACAGGCTTTTTCTGCCATACCGTGTTATCTGAAATTTATTTGGAGGGGTGGGTAGGGAGGAAACTAGCAAGGGAGGCTGGACTGCGGTTAAGCACCTGCACTGCGGTTAAGCACCTGCACTGCGGTTAAGCACCTGCACTGCGGTTAAGCACCTGCACTGCGGTTAAGCACCTGCACTGCGGTTAGCCCTTACCTTCCACACCATTGTCTTGATTATATTTTCAATCTTCCACTCACTCCCCTCACTGAAGTGATTTGGTTTATCTTTTGAAGATGATCTGAAAGACATGGGTTTAGTCACTTCCTGTCATCTATCTCTGTTCTGTCATCTTTGAGTTCTGTGCCTCAAGAAGACTGAGTCAGATTAGTAGAACATTAAATGCTTGGAGCGTCTTGGAAAAATGACTTTCCATTAATACAAGGCAGTGTTTTGACTTGTTAAAATGATCAGTCCTTACGTTTCTTAGTTTCTCCTCTAAAAATTTGAAATGTTGAAATTCACGGTATTGATCCTGGCTTAAAAACTAGAGGTGAAACTATTTTTGGATGACTACTGTGTGACTCTGATGTTCTGCCCTTCATTCCCCTCCACTGAGTTAATAGCACTGTGTTCATCTCTATTAATGAGTTATCTGTTCCTTAATGATAATGCCAAGTTCATGCATGTTTACATAGGTGTGTGTGCACGTATGTGTATACATGTCTCTTACCAGAAAATGCGATTGTAAGAGCATAAGCTTAAGTTCTAGTTTCAAGTGGTAGACAAGTAACATATTGTCTTACTCTATGAAATGGGGAAAATAGTATATATAATTACTGTGACACTAAATATAATAGCATACACTAAATATGTGGAACAGGGCGTGATAGAGTAAATACTGTGTGATAGTTTGTTCCCCAGGCCCCGTATCTAGGAAATGTTTCTTTGTGGTAAACTGATCTATGCCTACGGCATTAGTGAGCTAATACTGCATTACAAACTCCTTAAATAATTAACATTATTTGGTTTCTCAAGAAGATAAAGCTACATTGTTGTGCTGATCTTGGCTAGGCTTGACTAATCTTACTTGGGCTTGATCATACACTCAATGATGGGTCAGCTGGAAGACATTTAGTTTAGAATGACCTTGGAAATGATGACTGAGTTTAACTCCCTGTGCTTTCAACAATCTAGCCCAAAGATAGGAATTCAAGAGCAAGCCAAGCCCACTTGTGAAATGAGCAAGGAAAAAGAAGCATGTGCTTTTCAAGCTTGGATCACATTTGCTAATAGCTTATTGGTCACATAAAGTCACGTGACTGAGCCCAGACTCCATGGGAAGGACCCGTAAAGCTACAGGACTAAAGACATGAATAATTAGGGGCATAAGTACAATCCACCTAACACCCCTGGAAAGCCTTTCTTGCAGAGCATTTTAATCAATCATGGTTTTATCAGAGAACCATAATCTCTACAACTCATCAACTGATAGATAATGGATTTATTTTAGGAGTTAAACTTTATATAATTCCAGGACCTACAGGAATAGATTGGGCAAACCTCTCTGTCCAGTGTTCATTCTGAGGCCATTTCCCTCAGCCAGACTCACATTAAGGAAGCAAAGCAGGATGTGGAAGAAATCTGTGATAGCACTCAGGAGGATAAATTGAGATTCATATCTATCTCTAGCTACCTCTAACCTTAGAATAGTGGGTCACTATGCCCAGTAGTAGTTGTCTTAATCACAGGCTATAAACATTTTAGCCCAAAAATCAAACCGAAGAAGAGGCTCTAGGGAAGAGCTAGAGGAGATGCTAGTCCTATTACTGCCTAGTGTATTCCTGAGATGCCTGTTGTTCTACATCAAACTTCAGAGTATGAAAGTCTATGGCTGCTGCTTCACTTCCATTATCCAAATCCCCTAAGATGATTTTTGTGGCCAATATTAATATGAAACTCTACAGAGAGGGTAATTCCAGGGAATGTATGTCAGTTTAGTCTCTTCCACTGTTTTATTAAGGTCTCTTTTTGCCTCATATCATTTAATATTTGGTTATGTTGATCTTGTCTTTTCAAGGATCTTCATTTTCAACCCCCTCTCTAAGATTTTAGATTGATAATTCACTGAATATGGCAGAAATTATGAAAAAAAATCATTACATGATAACCTCTGAATATTTGACATTTTTAGCTGCTTTTCCCATCTCATAATTATGGATAAAATACCCCCACGATTTCCACTGTGCTTCCAGACTTAGAGTATGTTTATAACACACTTTTCCAACTTCAATAACAAAAGATGTATTATAAATGCCAAGATTCAGACAGCGAATTTAATTTCAAAAATAATGATCACAACTCTAACCAAGGGAACAGATAAACCAACCAAGTGTATTAGGGATTTGTTATCATTTAAAAGAAGAAATTACTGCAATGGCTGAATAATTAAGTTCCTCAATTAATGAAAAATTATAATGAAGTTCTTTGACTTCAGTGTTAATTCCCACAATTCAATACATATAATTTCCTCTTGTTGAGAAATGATAGACTTTCTAATTTCAAAGCAACTAATAATCTAATAGTATTACTGTTTCTTATAAAATATCTTACTATACCAATAGCCATGACTAACCAGTTCAAAAAAAAAAGAATCCTATGTCTATCTAGGACATATCTATCCTCTTTTAATAAAAGTTCTTGGCTTGAAGAAGAGAGGTCTAGTACTAATTTTTACAAGGAAATCAAAGTCATTATGAGCCATGTAAATAATACTGAGGAAAGAGTTCAAATGGAATTAATAATGAAGATGTACTTTATGAGGAGTTAATTCTAAAGGTAATATTTTACCTCTGGATAGTTGATGTAGATGTGATGCAGGAGAGGAAAAGGGAATTTTTTCTTTATTTCCATCAAGATAAAGGCTTTGTAGTGATGTATCAGGGTGAAATGTAGATGACCATTTTTTTTATTTACTTTTAATTGTAAAAAACATAACATAAAATTTGCCATATTAACTATTTTTAAGTGTAAAATTTGGTTGTGTTAACTATTATCACAATGCTGTACACAGATCTCTAGAATGTTTTTGTTTTGTAAAACTAAAACTCGGTACTGACTTAACAAGGGCTCTCTTGAACCCCTGGCATACCATTCTACTTATTATTTCTAGGAGTTTGACCATTTTAGATTTCTCAAGGAAGTAGAGTCACTTAGACAGTATTTATCTTTATGACTGGTTCTAACACATTTAATTTTCATATTATATAGCATGTGACAGGTTTATTTTTAAGGCCCCGAATAGTACTCCATTTTATGTATGTGCTACATTTCTTCATTCATCTGGTAATGGACATTTGGGTTGTTTGCACATCTTGGCTATTGTGAATAATATTTCAGTGAACATAGGAGGTGCTGATCATTCTTTGAGATCTTGACTTTGGTGTTTTTTGGATAAATACCCAGAAATAGAATTATTAGATCCCATGTTTTATTTTTAATTTTTTGAGGGCCCCTATACAGTATTCCATAACAACTACACCATTTTACATTGCCTTCAACAATGCACAGGAAATGGAATTTCTTTGCCTTCGGCCATTTGTTGTTTTTGGTTTTTTTGGACAGTAACCATCCTAAAGGGTATAAAGCTTTATCTCATTGTGTGTGTTTGTTGTATTGAACTATAATTAACATATAGTCTTTTATTAGTTTCAGGTGTACAATATGATTGAACATTTCTATACATTTTTCATTATCCATTAGGATAAGTGTATTCTTAATCCCCTTTACCTGTTTCACTTATCTGCCCATCCCCCCATCTATCTGGAAAGCAGATACCTCCTCTCTGTATTTAAGAATCTGTTATAAGGTGTCAGGGTGGCTCTGTTGGTTAAGCATGCAACTCTTGAATTAGGATCAGGCCATGATCTCAGGGTCATGAGATCAAGCTCCACTTTGGACTCTAAGGAGTCTGCTCTATATTCTCTCTCTGCCCCTTCCCCCAACCCGTGTACTCTCTCCTCTCTAAAAATCAATTTTGAAAAAAAAAAAAAGTGGGGTTTTTTTGCCTATTTTTTTCTTTGTTCATTTATTTTGTTTCTTTAGTTCTGCATATCAGAGAAATCAATTTGTCTTCCTCTGACTGACCAACCTCACTTAGCATTATACCACCTAAGTCTATCCATGTTGTTGGGAATGGTAAGACTTCATTCATGTTAATAACTAGTAATCCAGTGTGTGTGTATGAATCACATCTTCTTTGTCCACTCATCTATGGATGGACACTTTGGTTGCTTCCCCATCTTGGCTATCATAAATAATGCTGCAATAAACATAGGTATGTAATATTTTATTTTTTCCCTTTTTTTTAAGATTTTTTTATTTAGCAGAGGGAGAAAGCATAAGTAGGGGAAGTGGCAGGGAGAGGGAGAAGTAGGGTTCCCACTGAGCAGGGAGCCTCATGCAGGCCTCTATCCCAGGACCCTTGGATCATGACCTGAGCTGAAGGCAGATGCTTATGACTGAGCCACCCAGGCGCCCCTCCTTTTTTTTTTTTTTTTTTTTTTAAGATTTATTTGACAGAGAAGGAGACTGGGTAGAAGGACAGAGGAAGAGTCACAGAATCCCAAGTAAACTACACTGAGCACGAAGTCCACCCTGGGCTCAACCTCACAACCCCGAGATCATAAACCAAGCCAAAACCACGAGTCCAATGCTCAACCAACTGCACCACCTCAGTGCCCCTATATAATATCTTTTCAAATTAGTATTTTTGAATCAGTGTTTTCATTTTCTTTGGGTAAATACATCAAACACAAAAATAAGCTCAAGATGGATTAAAGGGTAAATATGACTGGGAACCATAAAATTGCTAGAAGAAAACACAAGCAGTAATTTCTTTGACATTGACTGTAGAAACATTTTTCTAGGTATGTCTCCTCAGGCAAGGGAAACAAAAGCAAAAGTAAACTATTGAACCTACACCAAAATAAAAAATTTCTGCCCAGTTAAGAAAACCAGCAACAAAACAATCTACTGAATAGAAGATATTTGCAAGTGATATATGAAGTAAGGGGTTAATATCCAAGATACGTAGGGAACTTATGTAACCTAATTCCAGAAAATAATCCAATTAAAAATGGGCAGAGGACATGAATAGACATTTTTCCAAAGAGAGTATACAGATGGCCAACAGACATATGAAAAGATGCTCAATATCACTAGTCATCAGGGAAATGCAAATTAAAACCACAATGAGTCAGAATGGCTAAAATCAGAAAGACAAAAAATAACAAGTGTTGGCAAGGATGTGAAAAAAAGAACCCTAATGCACTGTTGGTGGGAATGCAAATTGATGTGGCCACTGTGAAGAAGAGTATGGGGGTGCCTCAAAAAAACTAAAAATAGGGGCTCTTGGGTGTTTCATTGGATTAAAGCCTCTGCCTTCAGCTCAGGTCATGATCTCAGGGTCCTGAGATTGAACCCCAAATGGGGCTCTCTGCTCAGCAGGGAGCCTGCTTCCTCCTCTCTCTCTATCTGCCTCTCTGCCTACTTGTGATCTCTCTCTGTCAAATAAATAAATAAAATCTTTAAAAAAAAACTAAAAATAGAATTATCATTGTGGTTTTGATTTTAATTTTTGTAGTAATTAGTAATATGATATGAGTCAATGATGAATTGCACAGCTTTTCATAAACTTGTCAGTCTTCCGTATATCCTCTGAAGAAAAGTCTATTCAAGTACCTTACTCATTTTTTAGTCAGGTTGGTTTTTTGTTGAGTTGTAGGAATTTCTGATATATTTTGGATGTTAATCATCAAAAACATGATTTGGAAGTAGTGTATACCGTTCTGTAGGTTGGTTTTTTTAATCTTACCTCCTTTGATACTTAGAAGTTTTTGAGTTGGATGTCATCGCCTTTGTCTATTTTTGCTTTTGTTGTCATTTGTGTTTTTGGTGTCACTTTTGAGAAATCATTGCCTAATCCAGTGTCCTGAAGCTTCCCCCTATGTTTTCATATAGGATTTTTATAGTTTTAGCCCTTATGTTTAGGTCTTCAATCCATTTTGAGGTAAATTTGAATATTTTGTAAAGTGAGGATTCAATTAAATTCTTGTGCATGTGGATATCTATTTTTCCCACCAACTTTTGTTAAAGATACCATCTTTTCACTATTTTATGGTCTTAGCAAACTTACTGAAAATCATTTGCTCATTCATGGGAGGATTTATTCCTCTGGTCTGTCTATGCTGTTCTATTGGTCTGTATGTATTTATGCCAGTGCTACACTTTCTTGATTACTTTAGCTTTGTTAAATATTTTGAAATCAAAGTGTTACACCTTCAGATTTGTTCTTTCTAGCTATTTGGGATTCCTTGAAATTCCACATGAACTTTGGGTTTTGTTGTTTTTTCCCTGCTTTCTGCCAAAAAGATAGTGTTGGTATCCAGTGAGAACTGCATTGAATCTGTAGATAACTTTGAGTAGTACTGACAACTTAACAATATTAAGTCATCCAATCCATGAACACAGGATGTCTTTCTATTTATTTACGTCGTCTTTAATTTCTTGTAGCAATGTTCTATAGTTGTCAGGATGCACTTATTTTGCTTCTTACACTGGGTTTACTCCTAACTTATATTATTTTTGATCCTATTATACATGAAATTACTTTTTTTGGATTGTTCATTGCTAGTGTATAAGAATGAAATTAATTTTTGTGTGTTGATTTATATCCTAAAAATTAGCTGAAACTCGGTGTTGTAATTGTGCGTGTGTGTTTGCATACACAGATAATCTTCAGGGTTTTCTACATATAATATGTAAAGTAATTTTACTTCTTTTTACTTTGGGTTCCTTTCATTTCTTTTTCTTAACTGTTCTGGCTAGGGCTTGTAGTACTATATTGAAAAGAAGTAGTAAGAGTGGACATCCTTGGTTGTTCCTGATTTAAGAGCAATATAGTTGACTTCTCTTGAGAAAAGAATATATTTAATTTAGACAACAGCTTGACAAGCATATTCGTTGTCATATTATTTTCTAGTAAAATGTTCTGTGATCTTGTTTCACTGACATTCATTGAATGTGCCACTTAGTTGTTGCTGTGGTCATTTTTTAACACCTGTATCTAATGGACCTTCTTCTTACAGGGGTTTTGAGACATTGGATTTTTTTTTTTTAAGTTTAAAGTCATCCCTGGTGCTTCATTTTTTTCTCCTTGCTTTTCCTGGCTCATAAATACCCATATAACAATGTTCTGTCTTTAGCTTTTATTTGATTATTTTTATATTTCAGTTTATATGATTTTGTGGTTTAATAAAGCATCCTGTATACTTCCCTGTCCCATGTGAGCTCATCAGAGGGATACATGTGATAAAACTTGGTATTCACTAGTATTTATTTTTTATCAAATGAATAATTTTCCGCAACTGTTGATATCACTGACTTTAGTCAGACCACTTCACAAAGTTCCTTTGGAAACAAAGTGTGGTTTGCTCTTTTTCCATTCATGGAAAAAACCATGTGTTCAGTGCTTATTATTTGCTTATACTACAATCAGTATTATGGTAGAAATCAATGCAGACTCTCTGGGATATTTTATAAAACATCCAGGAGTTTCTAGTATCCTCTTCCTTTGTCTGCCTCTATATAATATAATACTTTGAGAGATTTCTGGCTCACATACATGCTCAAATGATTTTATTTGTTTCCCAAATATGTGTATTTTTTCAGTGTTACAAGATTGATTGTTCATGCACCACACCCAGTGCTCCATGCAACACGTGCCCTTCTTCATACCCACCACCAGACTCGCCCAACCCCCCACCCACTCCTCTCCAAACCCCTCAGTTTGTTGTTCAGAGTCCACAGTCTCTCATGGTTCATGGTCCCCTCCGATTTCCCCCCATTCACCCTTCACTTCCTGCTCACAATGCCCTCCATACTCAAATGATTTTAGACAAGGATGACTAGACCACACAACAAGGAAAGGACAGTCTCTTAAAAAAAAATGGTGCTGGGAAAACTGGATACCCAATTTTTATATGAAAAAGAATTTAGCCAAGTGAAAAATTTAGACATTCTGATTTAAAAAGAGAAAAAAGATAAATTGTTTTTCTTTCTTCATTGAATGAAATTGTCATGGTTGTATCTGTGCTTATAATCATAAGAAAAAGGTTAACAGAACTGAAAGATGT
Organism: Nasua narica; assembly: GCA_028533885.1. Lineage (NCBI taxonomy): Eukaryota > Metazoa > Chordata > Mammalia > Carnivora > Procyonidae > Nasua > Nasua narica. The sequence continues at coordinate 59,750,621 of CM052811.1, forward strand.
TGTCCCTGATATTTTAAAACTAAACGGTCTCTTACCTTCACATACATAGTAAGACAAAAAAAAAATTTATGTTTAAGTCAATTTAAACATGCATACTACTACTTGCAGGTAATTGTTATCCTAATTGATACAGAGACATAGACATAGACATAAACATTAAATTATCCAAAGTAGAAGGTTGTATATTACTGGTAAGAATAAACAAGTTCAAAAGAGGTTAAAGTATATGAGGAAGACATCAAAGAGTAGGTGGGGTTTGAGTTGGCTTTGAAAGAAATAGAAGAACCTCAAAACATTGTGGCTTAAAACAGTAGTTGTATTCCTTATGAGTCTAAGTGTTACTATGTATTTGGACAGGGATCAGTAGAAAATGCTCATCTTGGCTCCACGTGGTATCCTCTGGTATGGCTTTCACTAGAACCAGAAGATGGATCCAAGATGGCCTCATTCATATGTCTGGTGCCTCAACTGGTATGACTCAAAAGACTGGGCTGTCTGAGATGCCTGAGCATCTTTATTCTTGAGTTCCCAGGTGGACTTAATTATGTTAGGTGCTTTAGTTAGCTTTCTATTTGTTATCTATCTAATTTCCAGGATCTTTATCTCTAGTTAGCTGAAACTTCTTTACATAGCAACCATCATTTTAGAGAACAAAATGGGAGCTTCAGAGTTGTTCATGTCCACAGAACCCAAGATCTGAGAATATCTTTTCTGTCCCATTGCTTTGGTCCAAGCAAATCAAAGAGCCAACTCAGACTCAAGGGGAGGGGGAAATGGGGGGGAGTAGTAGCAAAGTCACATTACAAAAAGAGCAAGCAGGGGACGCCTGGGTGGCTCAATTGGTTGGGCAGCTGCCTCTGGCTCAGGTCATGATCCCAGAGTCTTGGGATCAAGTCCCGCATCGGGCTCCTTGATCCGCAGGGAGCCTGCTCCTCTCTCTGCCTCTGCCTGCCTCTCTGCCTGCTTGTGTTCTCTCTCTGTTAAATAAATAAATAAAATCTTTAAAAAAAAAAAAAAAAAGCAAGCAGATGAAAGGTATTATTGAAATAACTTTTAGTAATAATTTGTTATCATGACCTTATGTCCTGGTTTTAGAGTCCTGAGTTACTCTTGTGTTGGTGCTGTAATTATTATGAAGCGTCTTTATTCTAAAAATTAGACCTATTTGAATGGTTATCTTAATTGTCAGATGCTTACTATAACCATGAATTTTCTTTATAATATACAAATATTACTAAGTGGTATAAAATATTTGAGAAAGTGGATTTGGAGGTTGATGAGAACTTGCTATTTATGTGACTTAGGATGGATAGAAAATTTGTCTTTGTCAGTAGAAGTGGAAGAAATAGAAAAGGGAATACATAAATCATGGTTGTAGTAAGTACCGATTGCAAAATACAAGTGTAAATCTTAAAACCATGATAAAGCACGGGAATCACAGTAATACATAAATAAAAACAATTTGATTTAAAAAAATATTTTTATGAGCTCTGGAAAGCAAACAGAGTATCATCTTTTTTTTTTTTAAGATTTTATTTATTTATTTGACAGAGATTACAAGTAGGCAGAGAGGCAGGCAGAGAGAGGAAGCAGGTTCCCTGCTGAGCAGAGAGCCCCATATGGGGCTGGATCACAGGACCCTGAGATCATGACCTGAGCCGAAGGCAGAGGCTTTAACCCACTGAGCCACTCAGGCGCCCCAAACAGAGTATCATCTTGTTTAAATTGTGTTACAGAGTCCTTTCAGTTCAAGTGTGTGTGTGTGTGTGTGTGTTTTGCAGGGCTTTATTTTTTTACTCCATTCAAATTATATGCCTATACCCAAGTCACACAGTCAGTATCTACTAAATAAGATCTTGCTTTCTTTGCACTGTATTCAGATTTTATTTTGAAACCTTTTACCATGTACTGCTTTCTGCTTCTGGGCCTGTTGTTCATTACCAGTTCCATACTGTTCTTTCCAGCCTTTGGTCTGGTACTCCCTTCTGAGACCTAATGCTAATTATTAATCTTCTCACATGCCCTTGACCCTTTTTCTAAGCATGATTCCAATCAGTGTTTCTGCTGACTGCTCCATGTTCCTTTGGTTATGAAAATGGGTCTTTTGCACTCAGTGATTTAGAGGGCAATGAGAAAGGAATCTATTTCCTGAGTTGTCCAGGAGCCCATATTTTAGTTGTAATAAATCTTAAACACATAGCATGAGACCATGGAAAGTGTTTTTTAAGGAAAGAGATTATTATGATTTCTTTTCCTAATGCATAGTTGGGAATCAGTAAAGAGGCTCTATCAAAAATAGGTACAATATTTGAATAGTAGCTATTTAAGTACTTAAATGATCAATAAATTCATTTTTTACAGTAATAAGTCAGCATTTCATATGTCACTATTCTAATTACTTTATATACTCTATTAATCCTTGTAATAACTCTATAACATATATGTTATGATCTGATTTTTATGGGTAATGTTTTTGAGACCTAAGTAAAACAATCTATCTGGATTGATTTGTTTAGTCAGGGATGGGTTTGAGGTTAAGCTTTGCCAAACAGAAACCGGTGATGTTTCTCCCTGCTTTAATTACTATTTTGGTTACCATTGTGAAGTAAGTGTACTTAATGAGGTAAAGAAATTTGATTTGATTTCATCTTCAAAAGATAGATGTTTAGCACATTCTTAACCTGAATTTGAAAGATGACTAAAGTGGAAGTAAATGTGTTATGTCTGACATAAAATACTAAGAAAAAAATCTTCTGTGTTCCTAGATGAAAGATGGCTGTTACCAGCATTTTTATCTCTTAATTTCAGAATTATATTAGAAAAGTTGCTTATCTCTTTTGTTGAAAGCACTGAAAGGGAACACATGGATTACTGGGTTTTAGGACTGTTGATGTATGCAAAGAATAATGAGAAGACATGATGGTGTCACGGAAAGAGCCAAGACTTCTGAATCAAGTGTACTGGCTCTATCACTTACTTAGTGATCATAATCAAATTATTTAAACTCTCTGAACCTATGTTTACTTCTGTGTATAACAGGGATAAGAACACATACGTCTTAGATAGTTTACTTCTTAGCATTTTTATAAGGCTGACTTGAGATAAGAAATGTAAATTGCCTAAAACCATGTCTCACACACATTAGACACCAAGTCATGTTAGGTCTCTCTTCTCCTTCAACAGGAGGAATCCAGGCATTATGGAAGTTCAAGTTAAGAAGAATTGCTTACTAAACTGAAGTGTTAATTTGTTGTTAGGATTCATGTGGAAAGGAAGTGCATTTATTATCACTGAAGAATAAAATTAGTCCAGGACCATAAGTAAATTTGCCTTGATGCTAAGATAACCAAATACTTGAGACTTGATAAGTTAGTCTAAAATCTTGATTGATTGAATAATCTGAAGTAGTATGTCAAAGTATAGTTCGAAAACTAAGAATCACCTGGGAGTTGGTTTAAAAATAAACCCACAGGTTTATGGGTCCCAATCCTGTGTCTTAGAAAATGCTCTGCTTTCACATCAGCCTGACAAAAGAGATTGTGGGATTATACTATTGGGTTTTAATTAAACTAACTCTCCCAAAATAAGATTCTGCTAAAGGGGTGCCTGGGTGGCTCAGTCAATTAGGCATCCACCTCTTGGTTTCGGCTCTGGTTATGACCTCAGGGTCATGAGATTGAGCTCTGCTTTGAGCTGTGCCCTGGTGTGGAGCCTGTTTAAGATTCTCTTTCTCTCTCCCTCTGCACACCCCAAGATTATCTCTTTCCCTCTCCCTTGAACACCACACTCCCTTGGCTCACTCGCTCTCTCCCTCTCTAAAAAGAAATAAGATTGTACAAAGAAACTCCAACTGAAGATGAAGAAACAATACAAGCATAAGTAAACTAGAAGGAAAATGACAGAGATGGCACTTAAACTAATACAAGAATTCTTTAGGGCCCAGTGAAGGAATGTGTGTATGTGTGTGTATACATATACATATCTATCTATCTCTCTAGAGAGAGAGAGCGCACACGTGCAGTAATCTAATCAGGAATGCCATAATCAATCACATTGTTCAGTCACAGTGTTCTTACCACTTTCAGGACAAAACAACTTGTACCGTAAATAGATTAAAATGAAAAACATTTTTAAATACTGTTTATTTCATGTTTCTCTAACTGGTTACATTTTCTTTTTACAATGGTATACAATAGAGTCGTAAATATATATATTTAGGATTAAAGATAAATAGGAGCTGTGTGGTAAGAGTTGATTAGAGCTAAGGTATAGGAAGGACTAACAATAGAGAGCTAGCTTGTCATTACCTACCCTGGTACCAAAATAGTCATTTGTTGTGTTACAAATAATTTCTCTATAATGCTCAAAATACGCTTATTGGAAATGTCCTAATATTCTAGTGTTACAAGACACTCCATAGACTTGTGCATCTTTGACCATGATACTAAGGAAGATAACTATCCTCTTAGTTACTGAGCTAAAAATCAAACTATGTCTTCATTTACTTCTGAGAAAATTTGCACTAATTCTATATTACAGCACACCAAATATATACAGTGTGCTAAATAACTTCTAAATGAACTGTACATTTATAACTTTTCATTGAGTAATTAGAAATAAAAGTAATTTTGCTTTTTGAAATGGAGAACTGGTTTGTGATAGTTGTAATATAACTTATAATAACCATATATTTAATACATTTCTAGAAAGTGAGTGTTAACACAAAAAATCCGATAGACTCCTATTGGAATTTTTCCATTGAATTAACATTATGGACTTTTAACAAACGCCCTAATTAAGTAGCGTTTCTAATGGGAATAGGACCTAAATTAAAATCAAGGAAAAATCTTCAATATGCTTACTAATTCTCCAGGGGAAATTTGGAAGTCTCCGGCAGCCATACTTTTATGAAAGCATCAGTGTTTCTCTTGTCTATTTAAACAAATTCGTTGCTTTTTTTATTGAGTACTCTCTACTGTTGACTCTCTCTTGAGTAAAGTAACAACCTTTGGGAATTAAAGCAAAATAAAAAAACAGATCATAGAGAGGTAATGACAACAAAGTGAAATGGTTGGTGTCTTCCAAACATGATAGAACCTTTTTGCAAACAGCCAGTAGAACTTCAGCATTTTTGTGTCTTGCATAATGCCCACCTTGGAATATGTGATGGAATATATAGTTTAAAAAGTTCGAATTTTACTTGACATGTAATAAATTAGTATTGAAAGATAATTTATATAGATGAAGAAAAGTGGGCAACTATGCAGTTACCTTCAAAAATTAGAAAATTGTCATGTGCGGGAAAGTAGTCTTGTTCCAGTAGGCAAGGTTTAATTGATATAAATTACAGGAAGACAAGTTTTAGCATGGTGTAGGGAAAAGCTTTCTCACAATTAGCACATAACTGTGCTTTTTCACAACAATGCAAGAGGCTTTGAGTGGGGCTTTACCTACAGGCTTAGAGTTAAAATGTCCCTCAAGTTTGATACTTAGAGAAAGAATGATAATCTGCCTGGTTTCAGACAGGACTTATAAAGTAGGCAGGAGGAGGGTTGGAAGGTTTGAATTGATAATTTCTAAAGTCCTTTCTAGTGTTTTCTTTTACACTTGTACATCTTTGTAGAATTTTCATGGGGAAAGCAAATGTCATTTCAAGAGCAATTTATTTTTTCAGTTGCAGTACATAGTTCTGTACCCTCCTTTTGTCAGATTTTACCCAGATCAGATCTTGACTTCTGTGTATGTCAATCAGATAGAACATCATTATTGCAGTTAACAAATTGGGGTACAAAGAACAGAGGCTTACCTCAAGAAATGCAAATTGACTGAAGAAAACACAGAAATCTTTTTATGCAGGAATTCCTCATAAAAACCTAAAACTTGTTCCACATTCTCAAGGATGTGAACTGTTCAGAACCTAATAGGAGAAAGATGTTCTCATAGTCCAGTTACTGGAATAACTTCTCCATTCCAGAAACTTTCTGATCGTTAGTCTGTGCTCACTATGAAGCCTCAGCTAATCTGTCTGATTCAGCTTCTTTCTGTGTCCTTTAACTTTAGTCATGACTATTTTACATTATCCTTCCCAAATTCAGAATCATCCAGACATGGAATCTAAGTGGGACACCACTACCCTTGGCCAGAGCTTTTCCATTAGAACATTTCATTGAGAACTGGCTAATGTATGGTTTAGATCAAAGGCCAACCCAGACCAATCAGTTATGACCATGTGTGCCTCCTAGTTCTACCACAGCTACTAACTGAAACACATCTCTTAGGAGCTCTGGAAATGGCAAGTATACTGAGGCTGGGTGGCAAGATTAATTCATATCCTGTATTGAAGTATGTTCTTTTATGTCTCATCTGCTAGATATTATGCTTAAATAAAATGGGAAAGAGGGCTAATTCATGATTATCTCCACTTGATATCTAAGAAACTATCTTGCAGGTATTAGATGTATTCTATATGTTCATTCATACATTGAATTTAAATTCATTTCAGCTATTTAAATTCTAAACCCGGCAGAGTTTGATCAGATCAAACCAACTATTTAGATGGCCTACTTTGTTTAAGGCATGATGATAGATATTCTAATTAGATTTTGAGTTATTATTATATATCTATATTCTAATTCAGATATAATTAATACTAGGTCTTCAAATTCCTTTTTTTAAATTATACTCATTCTCTATTCCAGGAAATGTTTAAGATAGATTGCAAAATTTTCTAAACTATAACAAGGTGCACATTTAAAGCGAGGATACATAACATTAAAAAATTAGGCAAAAAATAAAAATAAGAAAGATACATAACACATAAGAAAGTATGGATTGGTGCAAAGTGGAAATGGGTTTGGAAATGAAAAAGGGCAGAAGGTGCAGATGTAGAACCATAAAATGCTTTTAACTTTCTAGGAAAATCTTTCTAGTGATAGTACTCTGAGTGTCATGTGATTTTCAACAAAACAACTACCAGTATAGCATAAAACCATTCTCAGAATTCAGAGCAGAGTCCTCAAGACAAGATCACATAGTGACCTTCTCAACAATATCCTGAAAGAGTTCCTTAAGTATTGTGTTATCCTTGATATCTCCAGTCTTTTCCTTTGTTTCTTTATTAGAGTTTCTTTGTGTTTTGCTTATTTATTTTTGGAAGAGAATGTAAATAAATATAAAGAAAATTGACTATACTCTGTTATGATAACAAATAAATAACAGCTTAGCTCTATAAATTATTTCCTCCTTGACAAAACTGCAGAATTTCACATGGTGTCATTCAAGCTGAACCCTAGAATGTCTCTTTCAAATATCAACCTGTTCATAATGATGTTAGATGATCCAAGTTCTTCCATAATAAATACTGAACACCCACTTCCTCACTTGGCATAGTTTTCTTATATTACTCAAAGTATTAAAATAGTAGGTAATTCATGTAGCAGCAAGGGGTCCACCTTCCAATCCAAGAGTATACCTCAAAAAAAGCACATAGACACTTTTCTCTGGAACTGAGTTTGCAGTATTTTTTATTGCGTGCTTGAATCCTTTAACAGATAATTCTCCTAGCAACTAGTTTCTTTGCTTCATGAAAATAAGAAAATGCTATTTGAAACACATATGAAACTAGTAACATGATAACAATAAAGAAATAGAGAAAGGAAGTAGGGTTATCCACATTGGGTGATATGGCATTGACTCAGGAGGCTTTGTCCGATATCTATATAAAGCAATAAGGGTTTTGAGAAAGACCGGCAGGTGGGACTGACAGTTTTACCTTTTGAGTTTTTTCCATTAATTTTATGCCATTATGCAGAGATACTTTGAAGATTATGGCAAGAAATTGAGCTTGTGATATATTGTCATAAATTACTCCTTCAAAAGTTTTAAAGTGACTACCCCTAATGAGTTTAGTAAAACATCTCATTTCTATACCCTGCTTCAGGGGAAAAAAAAAAAAAGACAGTGCAAATATTTCAGACTTACCTTAGACAAAGTCATTTTTTATGGTATTGTTATCCCCCTTTAATTCTGAAACAAATTCTCTTTTTGACATTACCCGTTACTGGCAACCAGAATTCTTGGTCTCTCAGTCTCGAAATCTCAGTGGCATATTTTTCTTTTTTCTTTTTCCTCTTTATGGTTATATCTGATATCTGTTAATTCTCAGAGATTGTACCCTTCCTTTTGTTAAATTATGTCCCTATCCCTTTCCTTCTCATTTTCCCAAGGTTCTAGGTCAAACTCTTATTACCTACTCTCTGTACTACTCTTTAGCTTTCTAATTTAAAAAAATCAGCAATTCCAAAATAACGGATAAAATTCAATCTACTTTGAATTAGGAAGTGATTTTCATTAAATTCAAGACAACTTGAAAAGGATAGAAACAATCAGTTCATAGACTCCGCTATATTTTTCCCAAGCCAACCAGTCTTAGAGCAACAAAATAGGGTCTCCAGCACATAGGGAATTCAGTCGTTATGCCTTATTTCCTGGAGGTACTTCTTAGTATAACCAGATTCGCCTTTCTGTATCTTTAGACCATTTGGATATCCTACTTCCAGTAAAGAAAGGGGAAAATAGTTGAGGTACTCACTGATAAAAGCCCTTGTAATTCTTGGACGTGTCATCCTCTCAAGTCACCATCTGTCATAGCTAAGTTAGGAAGAATCGTGGAAGGAGGACTCTGAGGATTGTGGGTTTTATAAACTTGGTCTGTTGAGATTGTCAGAAAGGCATTCCTTAGGAATGGGAAAAGATCTTACCTTGCTCCAACAAAGCCCCACTATGTGTTAAGAATTATTCAGGCAGATTCTAGTATCTTTAAACTTGTCTTTTTAATACAGACAATGGATTAGATTTAATACAGACATGTCCCACAGGGAATGGGGACATGAACAATAGGCTCATGTCAAAGGTACCAGTTCTTTCAATTCTTCTACCTTAGGTCAAATGGTTACCTGATTTTAGTATATTTATGAAAATGGGTCCTTGTTTCTTAGATTATGGCTCTCTCCATTACCTATGCCTCACTCCTCAAAAATCCCCTAAGGAGCCCTTCTCATTTTATGGGAAGTTACCATCTAAAATACTTGGACTTGGTACAGTGCTGGTATCTGTACATAAACCTCGGTGGATGGAGCAAAGTTAGACAACCTATATTCATCTCCCTTATTTAACTTAAATTGTAACAATTTCTGCATATGAAGTGGTAGGTTTATTAAATTCTATTACAGGACTAGGGAGTAAATAAAAACAAATTAAAATACAAGATAGCACAATTTTTAAAGTTGTATGGTAAGCAAAGATAAAAAAAAAGTTAAACACAGTATGATAGTACAGTCCTACAAGGGCATACCAGGTCATTAGTATCTGTCCTGAGCACGTGCTTCTTCAAACTTCTTTAGGGCTAATCCTCACTACTTTATAATACCTTGTCCATAGGGGTTCTCTCTGTCCACTATCACATATGCAAAGCCTTAGACACAGTAACACCTGGCGTGTCATTTTCCAAAATGAGCATTTAGTCTAACAGAAATCCATGAAAAGTGAGGAGAAGCATCCATGCAACATTTCAAGGAGCCTTCATAGTCCGAAGTGTTTTGAAATGCACTCCTACTGTGAAATGCAGATAAGCTATTTAGCATAGAATGAACGTTCATCAGATAACAATGTATGAATCCCCAACCTTACTGTGACTGTATGTGTGCGTGCTTCCATACATAAAAACACATTAACACACTTCCCAAAGGACAAATTTTTTTAAAAAATTTTATTTGTCAGAGAGAGAGATCACAGGTAGCCAGAGAGAGGGGGAAGGAGGCTCCCTGCTGAGGAGCTCGACCCCAGGACCCCGAGATCGAGATCACGGCCAGAGCTGAAGGCAGAGGCTTTAACCCACTGAGCCACCCAGGTGCCCCCCAAAGGACAAAATTTTAAATGAACATTATCTGGACCAATATCAAGAAACAGAAATAATTATCTACATTTAGCAAAATATGCTTGTACCCTTACCACAAAAGTGATAAGGTTTTATATTATTGGGCTTTTTTTTTTTTTTTTTTTGGTCATTATCTTAATACTGAGTGAAGAGGTCTGTGAGTGTTTATGAAATGGGGGCCTATGATGGGGTGCCTGGGTGGCTCAGTCGTTAAGCATCTGCCTTCGGCTCAGGTCATGATCCCAGTGTCCTGGGGTCAAGTCCCCCAGCGGGATCCCTGCTCAGCAGGAAGCCTGCTTCTCCCTCTCCCACTCCTCCTGCTTGTGTTGCCTTTCTCGCTGTGTCTCTATCAAATAAATAAATAAAATCTTAAAAAAAAAAAGAAAGAAATGGAGGCCCATGACAAGCCCATTTTAAACAATAGCATTTTCTGCCTTTGTCTAAGTATCATCTGGTTATACAGATAAATAGTTGAAGCTTTAAAATATGCCCTTTTTCCCTGTCTTCATTCAGAGGAGAAGATATTCGCAAATGACACTACAGACAAAGGTCTGATATCTAAGATCTACAAAGAACTCCTCAAACTCAACACTCACAAAACAGAGCTCATCCTTAAGTATAGAATTTCCAGGTTATTCTCTGTAGGTAGAATAAAGATGATATGAGAGTTGACTGTTCTCATATCCATGTAGTAATGCATGGGGCCAACAACAAGGTCTGCATAGACGTATCTTTATTGATGAATGGTAAATAGAACTAAACAAATAAGGCCAATAAAAATATTAGAGAACCAGAGCAAAAAGCACCAACCTAAAAAGGTATAAAGACCTTTCAAGACAAAACTGAACTTTGAAAGCAATCATCTATTATAGGAAATAGAAAATATATTTGGAAATTGATAGGAAGATCTGTCCAGAAAGCAGAAGGTGTGAAGGCTAAAGCAGAGCATAAATGAGCAGAAGAAAGGCAGACACACAGATGAAAATGTTGACAATAGAATGAAATAAGAAATGATACATAAGATTGAAAAGAAAGTAGAGCAGCAAATTTTGGATGTGTATTGGAGGTTATAATAAAAAGTAACTATAATTTTTAACTCTTTATAGACAAAATTCAGGTGGAATTTCTTCCAGTATTTGATCACTCAAAACAAAGAGCAGGGCTGTTGTCTGTCACTCCAAAAAGACTAAGCTAATTATACAATATCAACATAAATTGGAGAAGTTGTATTCATTGTGCCATAAAATGGACAAACTTAGTGGCTTCCCTCATAAAACTGAACTACATTCAGCAATTATTAGACATTTTTCTTACTAAGGATTGCAAATGTTGGTTTTACACCTGTGTCCAGTTTCTTCATCTGTAAAGACATTTGTTAGGATTTACATGAGTTAATATGTATAATGTACTTGGAACGGTGCCTAATACAAAGTAAGTATTCAGGACATAATGTAAATTATGCTACTGGAATAATCTAGGCGACTTTCAGCTCTCTCACTGGCAGGCGTTAGCAGTAAGACTTCTTAAATATTCTCTTTCACCAGTGGATTCTTTTTTGTTACTTACACATAAATTAGCGTATACAGTACAAGATCAAATGTATTAAAAAGATACAGAATGCAAAAAACATGACAATGTATATCAAAATAATGAGACTGTTTATGTGTGTGGGATTCTGGGTGATTTCTATTGTCATTATTTTCTTAATGTTTTACAGTAAGCATGCTACAAATTTCAGAAATTAATTCTTAGAATTATCAGTATTGCAAGCTAATTAATTCTCTAATGTAAAAATTATTCTGTAACAAAAAAACACTACAGAAAATCACTAGTATAATCCTGGACTCAGGCAATGGGAAATTTTTTTTTTTTTTTTTTACTACTTTGCCAAGTAGTCTCCTAATAGAATGTCATATATATTTTTTTGGATTGATTTTACTTATTTATTATTTATTTATTTGGAGGGAGGGAGAGAAGAGGGAAGAGAGGGAGAAAGAGAATGGGTGTGCTGTGTGCTGGAGTTGGGGGAGGACCAGAGGGAGAAGGATGGGCAGACTTGACCCTGGGTGCTGAGTCCTTCATGGGGCTGATCTTAGGACCTGAGATCATGACCTGAGCTGAAATCAAGAGATAGTTACGTAATGGACTGAGCCACTCAGGAGCTGCAATAAGATGTCATATTTTTTTTAAAAGATTTTATTTATTTATTTGACAGAAATCACAAGTAGGCAGAGAGGAGGAAGCAGGCTTCCTGCTGAGCAGAGAGCCTGATGTGGGGCTCGATCCCAGGACCCTGAGATCATGACCTGAGCCGAAGGCAGAGGCTTTAACCCACTGAGCCACCCAGGTGCCCCTAAAATGTCATATTTTAGGAAAAAAAAAAGTTGCAGTATGTGGGAATTGGAAATAGCTCTTCCATGTAATCATGTATTTCTTTAACTCAAAATTCTCTGCTCTTTTTTTGAACTCTTATAATGCTTTCCAGTTCAGGTGGTTACTCATAGTTATCTGTCCTAGGTTAAATAATTTGAATAACTTCCTGATCTTTTTGTACTGGAATATAATTTAATTGGTTTATATATAATTCCACATAACGCTTAATTTGAAATGTCATAACTATAACAGATTCCACACATTTTTTAAAAGATTTTATTTATTTGACACAGAGAGAGAGAGATCACAAGTAGGCAGAGAGGCCGGCAGAGGGAGAGGGGGAAGCAGGCTCCCTGCTGAGCAGAGAGCCCGATGCTGGGCTCAATCCCAGGACCCTGAAATCATGACCTGAGCCAAAGGCAGAGGCTTTAACCCACTGATCCACCCAGGTGCCCCTCAACACATTTTTAATATACAGAAAATCTTGTGACATTTCTGTTAGCTGGAACATAAGTGAGCTATTATTTCTAACCTAATGGGAGTATCCTTGAAAATGTCCATTTCTTTACAGATGTGGGAATCTGAATAAAGTTACGGCACATTAGGAAATGTCCCCTTTCTCAGATACAAAATGTTGGGCAATACAGAGTAGACTATTGAATGAAGGTAAGTTCTCAGTTAAGAATGAGACCTGTGTGCTAATTTTGGTTTTACCACTGAAGAATTTAGTCTTCTGAGGCATTCATTTTCACTTTGGGAAAATTAAAGGTTTTAGATTGGATCAGTAATGCTTTAAACTTTCCATGTATCCAGTAACAGTATATTTTCTTCTCTGGTTCCTCTCCATGTTGTTGCATGTTTTAGTGGCGTATTACTTAAGATTTTAAATAGATTTCATTGTTGGAGCTATTACAAATGAAGCTACTGAAAACACTTGTGTACAAGGCATGGTACATTCCTGTTTTGATTCTCTTGGGTAAATACCTACTAGTTGGATGATTGGATTATTTGATATATGTTCAATTTAATGGGAAACTGGCAAATTGTTTTCCAAAGTAGCTGTACCCTTTACACCATATACTTAGTGTATGGAAGTTACAGATTATTCACAATCTCAACAAACCTATGATGGTCAACCTACTTAACTTTAGCCATTCTAGTAGGCCTATGGTAATATTTCATTGTAGTTTTAATAAGTATTTCCATAATAATCCTATTGAGCATCTTTTCTTGAGCATTTTTGTCAATTATGTATCTTCTTTGTTGAAGTGTCTGTTCAAATCTTTTGCCCATTTAAAGTTGGTTTTCTTGTTACTGAGTTTTGGGAGTTTTTTAGCTATCCTAATATGTGTCCTTAATTTGCTATTGGATTTGTAAAGCATTTTATCCCCCTTTCTGTGGATTGTCCTGCCATTCTTTCAGCTTCTTTCATACAGAAGATTTTACTTTCTATGAAGTCCAATTTAGCCTTTTTTTTTCTTCTGTGGATGGTATTATACCTAATTTCAGAAAGATTCTATTTTTTATTGAAATTTCATTTTAATTGCAGATTTATCTGTTTCTCCTTACAGTTCTGTCAAGTTTTGCTTAATGAATTTTGAAGCTCTTTTACTAGAAAAATAAACATTTGAGACAAGTGTGTTAAGCTATGCCTTTAAAAAATAAAATATGATCTTTTAGTTGGAGTTTTACATCTCTTATATCTAATATATTTAGATGGTCAAGATTAAATCTGCCATCTTGCAATTAGTATTATATTTTTCCTACCTGTTTTTTGCTCCTTCTTGTCTCTTTTTTTGCTTCATTTAAGTTGTGTATTTATATAAGTTCTGGGGCATTTTTAAGTAATCTCTACACCCAACATGGGGCTCAAACTTACAACACCAAGATGAAGAGTCACATTTTCCACCAACTGAGCCAGCCAGGTGCCCCTGCTGTTTATACAATTTTCATTATTCCTTTGTATTTCTTATAGTGGTCTTCTAACTGCATATTGTATTATTACTGATTTTGGGTTTTTTAGTGTATCTTGAAATGACCTCATACCAGTTCATGTATAATACAAGAGCTTTAGAACAGTTTACTTTCTCTCCTCTGGGCCTTGGTGTTATTTTATATTTTGAACATCTACATATGCTGTATTGTTACTCTTTTGTTTAAATAGTCTGTTATCCTTTAAAAAGATTTAAATTAACAAAAATCATATATTGCCGAAACAGTTACCATTTTCAGTACTCTTTATTCTTTTCGTAGGTCTGTATTTTCACTGGGTATCATTTTCCTTTCACGTTAATGGCTTCTTTTAACATTTCTTTGATCTGTTGGTGATGAATTCTTTGAGCTTTTGTATTTCTTAAAAAATGGTATTAAACCTTTATTTTGAAAAACACTGTTGTTGGGTATAAAATTCAAGGTTGTAGAGAAATTTCTTTCAGTGTTTTAAAGATGTTGCTTCATTTGCATTGCTTCCTTTGAGAAATTTATCAATACTCAGTGAACTTACTGAATCTGTAGGCTTCTATTTCTTATAAATTTGGAAAATTTTAGTGATGGTTGGCAAAAATGTTTTCTGTGGCTCACTTACATTCTGTTCTTCAAGGACCACAACAATCCCACGTATATTAGACTAATTTGTTGTATAGCTCTCTAGTACTGTTTTTATTTTGTTCTGTCCTTCTGTATTTTATTGGAATACTTCCAATTACTATATTTAAAAATAACCTATCTTTCCTAATGTCTGATCTGTTACTAATCTCATCCACTGTACTTTTCATCTGTGGCGCGTTATTTTCTATCTTTAGAAGTTCAGTGTGAAGTTGATTTGGAAGTTCATATCTCTACAAAATGCCTATCATTTCCTCCAGTTCTTTGGAAATTAAGAATACAATTAAAACAGTATCTTTTAAATAGCTTCGTCCACGAAGTTTACAATAATTTGCTTTCACTATGACTGTATTTTCTCATTGTATTTTTCTGAATCTTTGCATATTTGATAATTTTCAGTATAGCACCAGAAATTACAAATTTTAGATTTGGGTGGACATGGATATTTTTAGATTCATATAAATATTGTATAGTTTTGTTCCAAGATGAGGTTAAGTTACTTGGAAACCGTTTGATCCTTTTGGGTATCCCTTTTAAGTGTTGTTAGTACCAGCACAGTATTTAGGCTGGGTATAATTATTCCCCACTATTGAGGCACAACCGTTTAGCATCCTTTACCCAATACCAAGCAAATGATAGTTTCCCAGTCTGGCTTCAAAGAGCTAGCACCATTCCTGGTCTGATGTAGTAGGCTTTCAGTTCTCCCCTCAAATGCTTTTGGGTAGTCCTTTCCCCAGCCCATGGAAGTTTCTCATGCACAAACCCCCATAAGTACTCTAAAGAATACTTAAGGAAAAGCCTCTGCAATCTCTAGTATTCTCTCAACATGAGAGATTGGCAAGGGGTCAGGTAGAAATATCTTAGGTTTGTAAGCAACATACAAACTCTGTCACATATTTTTCTTCTTTTTCTTTATATTCTTCAAATATAAAGAAATAGGAATACCATTCTTAGTACATGGGCTTGAGGAAAACAGGCTGCGGGCTGGATTTGGCACATAAGCTATACTTGGGTAATCTTTGGCCACTCAGCTTTCTCCTATCTGTTACGCTGCTCTACACCTGAGAGCTACCTAATTTCCCTGGAGTCAGCTTCTTTACCTCAATGGAAGAGTCTGCCCGGCACCACTTGGGCTCACCTTTCTCCTGTGTCTTGGACGGAGTCACAAGGCAGTAAGTGGGGCCATTGAGTTCCTACTTACTTCTTATCTCGTAGGCACTTCTGTTCTGAGTTGCCTGATATCCAATGTTTTAGAAACAATCAGCTTACATATTTTTATCCAGTTTTTCACTTGTTTGACGATAGAGAGTAAATCTGGTCTCTATTACTCCATCTTTACTAGAAGCGAAGTTCAAGCACAAACATTTTATAATTTCAGTTCATTCTTAATGGTTTTTCTATAAATGGCTGTCAATAATGAAAATACAGAAAGATTTAAGTGCTTTTAAAGGTTACTTTTAAGTTAACTTTATCAAACTGCAAGCATAGTCCAGCAATAGAAAATCCACTTGTCTTTTCTATTTTTTATGTTTGGGGTTTTTTTAGCTTTATTTTCCCTTCACTGTTTATCTTTCTGTTTGATTTTCTGAGCTTTTCATTTTATGGTTAATTTGTTAACCATAATTTGTCTTTGCCAGTACATTGTCAGTTGTACTCCTGTAAGTATTAGCTAGCTGGGATGTCAAATGTTAAAAACCGAAAACAAAGGAAGAAAAGAAAAGAGAAAGAGAGAGGAAGGGAAGGAAAAAAGAAATACAATTTTCTCTCCAACCCTGGCAGTGTTGCTTTATTGGCTTCTTGAAACTTGTTTAGCTACTGAGAACTCACACATTGTTCTGATGCTCATCCTTCTGGGTAATTACTGTTAAAAGTACAAAAATTACTTTCAACTTTATCTGGGTGTTCTTAAATATTACAACACTCTTTCTAGTTGTGTTGTTTTTATTCACCTAACACTTGTAATGCTTTAACATCAGGACTCCTGCCTTCCCTCAGGTCTGGGAAATTTTATTACTAATTGTTTAAATATGAGTTATTTTTCCTTCAGTTTCCCCCTTCTAAAACTCCTGCTCAAGAGATGACAGAAAATCCAGGTTTATCCTCAATTTTTCATAATGCTTCCTTTAGGTCTTCCATCCCTTTGCCCCTCTGTGTTTCACGCTAAGATAACTTCTTGATGTGTTCCTCTAGCTAATGAATTTGCTTTTTTTTTTTTTTGCATAGTATGCTATCTAGCACATTTAGTGATGTGTTTAGTTTAAAATTTCCATTTTTCTGTCCTTAAAAAAATAGCCTGTGATTGTTTCCTGCAAATGATACTTTTCTGCCTTTGACACATACTAATGGTACCCATTTTAATTACCAGTTAAATTTTGAGTTTGTTTTCTCCATCATGATGTTTGCATTTATTCATATGTGCTGATTTATGATCATGTACTCCTCCTTAGTGAGCATTTCCTATTAAATTACCTGTTGTAGATAATTTGCTTTGGGAGAGAGGAAGGAAGTTTTCCTGTGGCTTGTACTGGGACTTTGGAGAATGAGATGCATAGATGAATGAGATATGCAGACACCTATTCTTTTTGATGGGCTGCTCCAGAGTACTGTCCAAGTCACACATCTATTTTTCACTTGAAGATTGAATCTCATTGTTGCTTTAGGTAAGAGGAAGCAGGAAGATTAAAACAGGGTAAGCTTGTTTGCTGAAATTTCAGTAGGTTTTTTTTTTATCTTTCTGTTTCCATAAAACTTTTTGTTATATGACCTCTGGGCCTTGTCTGCTTAGCATTCACTACTTTTGGGCATAGAGCACCCTCATTGTCATTGCTTCATATATTTTAAGAGATGTTGTCCTTCTTTACCCTGTTTCATCTGCTTTGTGCTTTTAGGGGTTCCACAAAGTTTCTGGTTTGCTGCTCATTTATAAACATTGTTATGTATGGGAGTATAAGTATTTTAATGAATCTTCTATTATTTTAGACAATTCTGTATGAAAATAAGAGACATGCATATGATTAGTGTACCATCTTGAATCAGAAGTGTACTTTGTAATTCTCAGATTTCCAAATCTCATTTTCATCTTTCTTTGTGAATCCAATGAGAGTTATTCTATAATTGCTTCATCAGTAGCCCTGAAATTGTGGAGCATCTGGATAATGTAGGAATCTATCAACAATTCTGCAAATTCAGGCTTTGAGAACCATTTACTACCAATAATTCGTTTAGAAGGAAAGAATATTAAAATATTACCTTATCTGTTAGGGTTTTTTTGTTACCTATACAGTTGCAAATCAGATAAGTAAAGGAATTGGATCAGATTGGTTTTAGGCACAATTAATTTATTATTACTCTATAATTTAAAGCTCACTAATCCCTCTCTTATTTATAGCTGCACAGTTGATTCACTAAATTTAGCAGGGAAAGCCTAGTAGACCAATCACCAGGCCACAAAGTATGGAAGTGCACTTACTGAGCAGAAGTGGGACAGCACTCGTAGGAATCTCTCAGGATATTACATTGGTTCCAATGGACAAGTGTTTACTTAGCAGTTCTAAGTCCTTTTAGTCTTTATTAATTGTGATAATACCTAGTAGTTTATTTTTTCTACATTCTAAAATAAAACCAGAAGGACATTAAGTACCAAGAAAGGTAGTTCTCTATATTACATTAGAATTTTTTAAAAGATTTTTATTTATTATCAGAGAGAGCACATGCATGCACACAAGCAGGGGGAGTGGCAGGCAAAGGAAGAAGCAGGCCCCCCACTGAGCAAGGAGTCTAATGCCCAGGACCCTAGGGCATTAAGCAGACACTTAACTGACTGAGCCACCCAGGTTTCCCTACATTAGAGTTTCTTGATCAATCAAATATTTCCAAATAAAATATGGCCGTATATGACAAGTATTAGTTCCAAATTTCTCTATCCACACTTAATATATTTCCCCAGTTATTAGTACCAAGATATTTTCATGTGAATTAAAGAATCAATTACATAAACAGTGGATATTTTTGAAACACTACTATATGTAAGACATTTTACGGGAGGCAAAGTTGAATTGGACAAATTATCCTTAAATTGTGACAGGGTAGCTGTGGAGAAACAATGCAAATATGACCAATAATAGCATTATAAGGCAAAATAATTAAAATCCAAAATAGCATATGAAACATTTCTAAAAAGGCCTAGCAGGACATACGTCATAAGAGTTAGGAGAAAAGTGTGATCCCTGAACATGGATTAATCCGGAAATTTCCTGGAGGAGACTTAAGTTGTATCTCGATGGACATATCAGTTCAGAATATCTGGACGCACACTTTAGGTAGAAGTTACCTCTGCAAGGTAGGTTGGTTGTCAGAAACCAGACCTGTTACAGGAGTGGGACAGCCTAGATGTACTGCATGGATTATAATGAATAATAGTAGCAGGGAAAAAGACAGAAAGGAGAACTAGGGATCTGAGAGTTGTAAAATTTAAATGCTAGACTTCATAGCCAGACCTGACAAGTTTAGAAGAAGCAGCATGAGTATATTTTGGCAAGTGGGTATTTGGCAACCAGGCTTATTTAAGTCTTAATTATTAATTATTGCAACTTAATCTCAGGCATGTGCTGTTTTCTGTGGATACACTATCCAATAACATGGGTAATGATCTCATGGGATTCACATGTAAGAAATAAGTTTAGGGAAAATGGCTTAAAGGAAGCTCTGAGATAATCCCATTCATGAAGACCAGAGGCTGGAAAGAGTTTGGCAAGTTTGTTTGGTATGCAGGTTTAGTGGTGGCTGGGAGGACTAGCATAGCATGTCACGATGACTGCGCTAAGGGATGCTCCAACAGGCACTGAGACGTTTCTAGGTATGTCTGCGAGGGTGTGCGCAGAAAAGGTGAGCATTTGAACTGGTAAACTGAGGAAAGAAGAGCCACCCTCACCAATGTGCGTAGGCATCTTTCCAGCTCTTGAGGGCCTACATAGAAGAAAAAGGTGGAGCAAAGGTGAATTTATACTTTTATTTTAACTGGGACATGCATCTTCTGCCCACAGACATTGGTGCTACTGGTTCTTGTGCTTTGGGCTCAGGAACCTAGACCATTGGCTCTCTTGGTTCTCAAGCCTTCAGACTCAGACTCAGACTGGAATTATACCACAAGCTTCCCTGGAGTAGATTGTAGGACTTCTTGATCTCCATAATCATGTGACCCAAATTACTAATAATAAATCACCTCATATCTGTCTATCTCCCTCTATCCAGCTATCCTATGGGTTCTGTTTCTGTAGAGAACCCTGACTAAGACAATGTGGCCCAATGAAAGAGGGAACAAGTAACAAGATGGGGCTGAGGGACAAAGACAAAGGGGAGATTCTGCAACACCTTTTAGTTTTGGAAAGGGCCTAGGTTAAATTTGAACTGTAACAGAATATTTAAAGTTGTCATCCATGGTAAGGCAATAACATCCAGATAATAGGCCAAGGCTAGTGGTAAGAACTGTTAAGAATATTTCAGCAAGAGGTGCTGGTCAGTTGGATTGAGGAGGTGACATTTGAGATGGAGAGAAGCTAAAGACTTGGAGATGCATTTCTGGAGTTGGAAGTAGCAGGAGTCCCTGATGGATTGGATGTAGGGAGTGAATGGAAACCGAATAAGCTTTTCTATTTAAGCAATCATACGGAATTTGTAAGCCTAAGGGAAAGATCAAGAGTTCATTTTGTGATTTGTGAATTGTGAGATATATGTGAAATTGCAGTTAGTTGAGTGTGTGAGTTTGTATCTCAGAGCATTCTAGGCTTTTTCATTTCTGATGCTTTGAGAGTCGTCTTGTCTTTCGATACTTTAATACTATGTTTTCCCATATTCTTTCTTTGACCTTCACTTCTCACTCGACATACTATCCTTGGCTTATTCACTCTTGGGTTTCATCTTTTACCTGTTTGCTAAAGAAATATACTTTCTTCAATAAGAAAGGAGTCCTCTCTCCTGAACGTATAGTTACATACCTTCAACTGTTTACCTGTGTTTTATATGCTTCCAAAACACCTTACAACTGACAACGACACAGCCTTCCATTGAGAAACCCAAGACAACTCCTCACTTCATCTTTGTTCTCATTCTTCAGATAGAATCAATAACCTAATCTTGCAGAATGATATTTTTAATCTTGAGTGTTCATAAAAATCTTCTTTACCTGGGTTTAGTTTAGTCCTAGAGTCAGCATGGAACTGGACCTAAGGATGAATGTAAATGGCCCTCACTGTGAGGATCCATAGGACAGACAGCAAATACAATGTGCGGTTACGCAGTAAAGAACAGGGAACTCTCAGGATTCAGGTAACATGTTAGAGTAATTGTTATGACAGTTGTGACCTAGACAGATGGGAGCTAAGGAGAAACTAAAGGCAAATATATTTCAGAGTGTTGAATAGAACACCAAGTTGTTACCTAAGTAATTGTAATATGAAATTGTACATAATCAAGGGTACAACATGATTTTTCTTTTCAAATACATTTCTGAAAAAAATTCCAATATACCTCCCTGAAGAATCAATTTGAGGGAGAAGGCCTTGGAACATTTCCCTGGAGTTGAGAGTCCTATCTTGTTGGCAATCATCTGTCTTAAGTAAACTTCACTGTGAATCCAGAAAATTAATCTTGCTAATGCAGAATGTACTGTTATAAACTATATTACATAAGATGTGATGGAACTTTCTCCCACATATAAACTCTCGCACTTTTAATCATGTTTTATTCTTAACACATTTGTTTCTTAGAGCATGTATTACCAAACCATTTCCAGAGTCATGTATTTGACATCAGAAAATATTTTCTAAAATACTGTAACCCTAGCATAGTTATCTTTATGGGCTGTCATGGTTGATGGGAGAAGTTCAGTGCTTGACAGAAATCAGATGTGTCTCTGGATATTTATCATCTGTATCCAGGTGAATAATAGTTTCAAAAGGATATTGTGGGCAACCTTAAAGGGGAAAGATGGGTCAGAAAAAGACAAGTCATTTCAGTAAGTATGTAAATCTTTGAAAGCCATGCAATGGTGACTGTGGGAGGGATGCAGGGTCAGTACGTCTGCGTAGCCCAGGAAGCAATGACATAGAGTACTTTGCTTTTTCTGAATATCCTTTGAGATTCTCTCCTTTTGAGTCACTCATAAAGTTAAGCCGGTGCCATTTACATAATTCATAGAATGGGTTGAAATTCAGTATAAAGCTAAATAGGACAGTAAATTTTTATGTTGGTCAAAACTGTGATAGTTCAAATGAAGTTTGGGAGGGTTGGAGTTTGGAGTTTTAAATAAACATTTTACAAGACTGGAGCTTTTACATGTTGAGTGTGTCATAGGAAAGATAGCTACCACTTTAATCACTTGGGAAAATTATGAGCATGGGGAATGTAGATGGTAGGTAAGTCAATATACCATAGACTCCATGATAGTTTACATCAAGCGGACCCCCCTCCTTTAATACTGAAAATCATTAGCTACCAAGGCCGGCCACTCACTCTGCCTTTAAAGTATCAAAAATTGGCTTAAAAAGAGGTCTTTTACCCAAAAGGCCATGCTATGACTCTAAATATGTCCCTTTCCTTTTCCTTCCTTCCTTTCTAAGTAACTCTGAATAAATACGTCATAATTTCGGTTGGAAATCTTGCCTTGGCTGCTGGACTCCCTATATAACATTATGGGACATCATCTTGCCTTTCCAGCTGCCCATATCATTTCAATTAAAGTGGTACCAATGTGTGATATAACAGTGCCTAAGGCCAGGTAAATTTATATTTGAATATCACTAGCACTGAATTTACCATTTTATGATTCCTGTGCTACATGGACTGTGATCACCAGAGGGAAGCCTGACAGCTGCCATAAATAATACCTGCTCAGCATATCCATTTATTTTTAAATCCTTATTATAATTTTCAACATATGCAAAAATAGAATGATATATTGAAACTCACATACCTGTCAGTCAGCTTAACAATTATTAATACATAACTAAACTTCTTTCTATTATATTTCATTTGTCTTGATATTTTTCTTTTTAAATATGTGCGTTTAGTCAGTATTTTAGCCACATTTACTTTCTTCTATCATGATCAATTAATAAGCAAATGGCTTATTGAGGGTAGACAATTTGATATCTGTAAGTATTTTTTTCCAAGAATTTGTGAGGGAGAATGTTCTTCCACAAGTTACTGAGGAAACATCTTTCTAACCATCCTTCTCAAGTTTGCTCATTCTGTCACTTGCTTATTTTGTCACTCAGGTTTAAACAGCCCTGTGTAGATGTAACATCTGAGCACCAAAGCTGGAGTCTCAAAGCAGTTCCTAATTTAAAGGGGTTTAATATTTAATGGGGTATTTCCAGGGGACAGGGTAAGAGTCATTTGACTGCAAAGCCGAGGTTATGATCCCCACATCTTGGCTCTACATTGGGAGAAACACCATCATTATGTGGCTTTCCCATTTCTAATAAATTGGTCGATACAGTTCACATCTCCATCTCTATCATGGTGGCAATAGTAGAATTCACAAACACACTGCATGTCTCTGACCTAATATTTTTTCTGATAGAAATTCACATCCCGTAAGAGCAAGTACAACATTATAAACATAGTTGATATCCATATGAATTTTGAAGTGAAACACATATTGAATGAATGAATGAATACATGATTAAAAGTATTGATTGTTCTCTATAAGCTGTTTATATTTCCTTTTGAAATAAATTTCAGGATGTAGAACCACACTCAGACATGATCCATCTCATTATTAGAATCAAAGCATTGGGAAGTTGAAAAGCTGTTATAAACCGTGTATTCAAGTCCTATATTGTTATAGATTAAAAGAAAAAAAATAAGGTCTAATGACAAAGTCTAGTTTTTGAAGTTCTTAAAAAATAGAACTAGAGCTTATTGATATGACTTCTCTACTACAGTTCTTTCTTTATACTACACTGGAATAACATAATTTGTTCCACTTGTCAATGATAAAACAAAATGATTATAATAATGGAAAACAACATATACTTTCATACAGGCTTCCTGCAGTTGCTTATACCCCTTATTATGAAACATCTAGACAAATCTTCCATAGAATAGAATTCTAAAATGCTTTTACCTTGATGTTCCAGGGACCACTAGTTCTGTTTATGGGCAGGGATTGGCTCAGTTATTATTAATTACCAAAAATATATATATTTGTTGAAATACCATCATCTTGTCAGCTGCAACAGTGGAGTCATAGTAATTGGCCTAATAAAAAGAAAAAAGTAGTGATAACCTCAAAGAGCATTGAGGCATAATTAAATAACAAAAGGATGTGATATAATCACAAATAATTTCTTCTCTTAATGATGGAAATGTAGCTAATTTTGTCCTGGGGGGATTAACCCAACAAAGGCATTGCGCCTCCATCTTTTGGTTAACCTTAAAGACAGAGTAGGTGTTCCTACTTAGGATTTTGTACACAAGTTTGTTATTAACTAATTTCTTTGCCTCTCAAGAAGGAAATCTGACCAGAGAACATTCAGAGCCACAGACCTCATGAACAGTCATTTTTCCTTAGAATTCTGTCTGAGAATGTCAACCTGTTAACAGCACCCTCAAAATAAAAACTGTTTCTACATTCTAAAGTAAATGTCTCCAGAGCCCCAAAACTTTGTTCCCTGCTTCCACTTTAATTTCTTGCACCACTGACTTTCATATATGTACAGACTCAAATCCAGCAATATAACAAATGCCATTGAGATGGCCTTCCGTCCACACAGTGAGTCATGCCTGAGCTTCTAAGTTCTTGTTCACACTGTAGACAAGATGTCAGTATTGGTCCTTAAGAACTTTTCATCGACTCTAATTTGGACTTTATGCTCAATTTTTAGTAGGATCCATTCCCAATCCAGCCTGTTTAAGGACGAGGCCTCAGTGCTGGACTTTACTGGTAGCAGCACACACACAGAGTTACACTGTTCTTCCATTTTCCATCTTAGGTTCTTAGGTTAAATGACTTATTTCCTGAGATCAAAGGTCATGTATGTTTATTATAACACTCCTGAGATCACATATGTGTGATAATACCAAAGATAAATACCAAATGGAACATCTTCTCTGTGCTGAGAAGATTTATTGAATGCTTCTACATACATCCTCTTATTTAATCCTCAAAAAAATTCTGGGAGAACCATAGGTTATCTATTAGTACTCTTGGGAGGCTGGCTGATAGGCTGACTGACTGAAATGGAAAAATGACTAAAAGTACCAACTCTGACCATCATGAATTGAGTACCCATAATCTATCACACACCCCATTGATTATTTTATGCTTGCCTCTTTATTTCATGTTCATATCAAAGTTGTGAAGAATTCTCACTCTATTTTGCATTTGAGGAAACTGAGATACAGTTTAAGAAAAGGATGTATGGTAATGCCAATAATATAGGCAGAGTCAGGACCCACACACAAATTTTTAACTCCAAAGCCAGTCAGTGCTCTTCCCCTAAAACAATGCTGCTTTTGTAAGGCATATTCTTTTTGCTTATCATTAAATCATTAAATGTCTAATTATTATATCCAATTTTAGCAGATTCTCTATTCAAGGTAATGAGAAAGCATTAGCTTTGACTTGGACAGAACTGTGTTTTTTGTCTATTATATTCCTCTAACTGGAATGTCCTTTCTTCTGTCTATTGCCAATCCGAAGTCTTACTTTTGATCAGATTCGTGATCTGAAAGCTTTCCTGAATATTCCCAAATGCAATGATATCTTTCCTTCTAGACTGCAGTAATAATCATTACTGTCTCTTACAGTTAGGTATTTATTTTTTTTTTATTTTGTTATTTTTTTTATGTTTTTTTTCCTCCCCAAATATATTTTAATTTTTCAGTGTTTCAAGATTGATTGTTCATGCACCACACCCAGTGCTCCATGCAGTACGGGCCCTTCTCGATATCCACCACCAGGCTCACCCATCCCCCCATTCCCTCCCCTCCATAACCCTCAGTTTGTTGCTCAGAGCCACAGTCTCTCCTGGTTCATCACCCCCTCCGATTTCCCCCCATTCGCCCTTCCCTTCCTTCTCACGATGCCCTCCATGATTTTCTTTATACTCCACACGTAAGTGAGACCATAAGATAATTGCCTCTCTCCGCTTGACTTATTTCACTCCGCATAATCTCTTCTAGTCCTGTCCATGTTGATACAGAAGTTGGATAGTCCTCCTTTCTGATGGAGGCATAATATTCCATTGTATAGATGTACCACTTCTTCCTTATCCACTCATCTGTTGAAGGGCATTTGGGTTCTTTCCACAGTTTGGCAATTGTGGCCATTGAGGCTATGAACATTGGGGTACATGTGGCCCTTCTTTGTACTGCATCTGCTTCTTTGGGGTAAACACCGAGTAGTGCAATTGCAGGGTCGTAGGGTAGCTGTATAT
>CM052811.1:59777472-59804411 GCA_028533885.1 Nasua narica
TGTTTTTTGGCTGGTCTTCTGGGGGAGGGGCCTGCCGCGTTGTTTTCCAGTCAGTCTTGCTTGGGTTGAGTCACCCTGCCCCCCAGTCAAGGGGCTGAGCTCTGTGGAAACCGGTTTCTCAGTCTCTTGCTCTCTGAAGTTTTTTGGCCATTTGTAGCCTTTTCACCTTTTCAGGGAGTCCAAGCAATGAATCTGCCCAGAAGCACTCAGACCTCCGAGTTGCAGGAAGCCCGAGTCTCTGCTCCCCTCTGTGTGGTTCAGAACACACACTCCCCTCTGTGAAATTTCTGCTCACAGCGCAGCCTGTCCGAGGTGGCGCACGACCCCAGCCGCCTTTCTTGGGCTCCCAAGCGCGGACCCGGGAGGCCTGCGGTGGGCCGGGAAATTCGCGCCCCCAGCCACCTTTCTGTGGCTCCGAGAGGGGCGCCCCAGAGGTTAGGCCACTTGCCTGCATTCTCTCTGCGGCCGGTGGGGATCGCTCAGATTCTGCAGAGGGCCCCTAATGTCGCGGTGGCGGGCGCACACTGGGAAAAGCTGCGGCTCCTGGACCACTGCAGACTCTCTAAAGGCGCTTGCAGGTGCGCGCCCAGATCACAGGTTGTTGCAGAGAGTGGAAAGCTGCAGGCTCAGGAATCACGGACTGGATCCCCCAACCCGTCTCACTTCGGGGCGCTCCTTCCTGGGAGAGTGGGTCCAAGCGCCGGTGTCCGCGACCACCCCCTTCCACTAGTTACTCCTCAGAACTTTTTGCCCCTTTTAAGTGTTTTTAACAGACTCTACGTTAATATTAATGCTGGTCCCCTGCCACCGGGCACTTTCCTTTGGGGTATTACTGTCCTTGGTTAGCTTCTGGTGGCTCCCTCCCCCTTTTATTTATCCTCCGATATCAGCTCGAGTGATCCCACTTTGCTTTTACCTCTACACTGCTGTCTTCTGCTCTCGGAGAGATCCTAGGGTGAGAAATCTTTCTCCTCAGGGTGATTTCATGGGTGTTCAGTGTGTGCTGGTAGATTTCCAGCTCACTTTTGGGGACCGGTTGCAGCAGGATCTCTTACTTCTCTGCCATCTTGCCCCCTGTCCACAGTTAGGTATTTAAATCACACACCTTAATGTATCCCTTAATTATTTTAGTATTGATATATCATATCTGCCTAGAGAGACTTATCAATTCCTGGACAGTGAATATTAGTGCTGTACTTTTTTTTGTATGTCAGTTATGACAATTAATTGGGTCTTTATTGGAAAACTTTCCATTAAATTCAGAGGTTTAGACAACTGTATGCATGGTCAGAGCTGTTTCAACTGCTGAGAAAAATGGGGCTGAGAAAAATGTGAAGATTGGGTTGAAGGTGAACAGGAAAAACATGAACAGTTAGAGGATTATTGAGACTGCTGCTTGTGACAGAATCCTGGGTGGTTTGAAACTGACCAAGTACTAAATATTTGTTGGAGGAAATCTAGGAAACCATATGAATTTGTAAGTGTTTAAGATGAGGGGGATTTCATGCAGAGAACTAGTTATATATGTGACATAATCACCAAGAAGCCAAAAAAACACAGAAGCAATCAGAGATCATCCAGAGCAGAAGAGATATGCTGGAGCCCAAAGGTTAGTGACAGGAAAAGAAGCCGAGATTGTGATCAGTCTTTCTTGCAGTAAATGAGCTGGAACCATGGAGAAGAAACACTCACTACCAGTGGTGATGTCTAAGGTGGAGAGGAAGAGAGACAGCACACAGGAGGCACTTTTTTTCTGTCTCCCACTCAATGCCTTCCATGGGGGTACCCAACCAATAGCAATGATGGTGGGTCTAGGAAACACACCTGCAAGGGCAGCACTGCTGTGATGTGGAGAAAGCCAGGGAGAATGAGAATGGATCTCTGAGTGAATGGGCCATAGCATGGCAGATGGAGTGCCCCATGGGTCCAGATGGACTGAAGTGAAGGGAGTACTTAGGAAACTATACCACTGATATGAAAAGCTGATGAGTCTATCAGAAGTTTCTCTTGTAACCTACCTTCGGATTCCCAAGGTTGACTTTTGTATTTTTTAGATACCAGTGGGAACTGCTGTTCTAGAACTACTAACTGCGTTCATGGCACTATGGAGAACAAGGCATTCATGTGATGTAATGACAGAATAGGTTTCTGGCAACATTTCTTGTTATAACAGTAATGATTTCATTTTACTCCTCCGGTTACTTCTAGTGAAATAACTTTCTGAGTAGCATTTGGAAAATCTCCTTTGACATAAATGGATATCATGCTTCTAGCAAACTCTGACTTTCTCTTTGCTGTGTGAAATGACAAAGCAGGCTTGACATGGACAAAATTACAGAGGGGAAAATACCATAGCTTCCGTGTAACCCAAAACCTTCCTTTCTCCAGGATAGAGGAGAGGATCAGGGAGGTAGAATGAGTTGACTAAGGTCAGTGTAAAAGCTTGTAATACCTTACAGGGTGATGGTATTGGGCACATCAAATCCCACAGACTTGGTGACCATGGGAATGTTCACTCTACTTTGAATTTCAATTTCTGTATTTATATGAGAATAATAGTAGTATCTAAGTCATAAGGTTTTCACAAGAATGAATTGAAAAAATCTATATCAGGGTTCAGCAAACTTTTTGGCAAAGAGCCAGAGAGTAAATATTTTAGACTTTGTGGCCCATATAGTTCATGCTGTAGCTACTATATCTCTACCACTGTAGAGGAAAGCAACAATAGATAATACATAAGCACATGAGTGTGGCTGTGCACCAATAAAACTTTATTTACAAAAAGGAGGAACCACCCCATGGACTGTAGTTTCCTGTCCACTTATCAATATAATTTGATATAATGCTTGACCCAACCTAAAGACTTAAAATTTTATCTGGAATTACTGTTACCATAATGATTCCTGCTGCTACTCCCACTACTATATTATTGTTCAGCCTTTGAATAAAAGATCATTCATATATTTAGTTTTTAAAGATGAAACTTGTACCAATTTCCCTAAGGCTCTTTCTGAGATTTCATAACCACTAGTTGCAAGGCAATTTGCCCCATGTCTGGACTCTCCGTCTCTGGTATGCTGGGAAACCTTCTGGAGAAGGCAAATAGGCCTCTTTCCTCATGGGAATGAGATGCTCTGTAACAGATTTGGAGGCTCTGCAAATTGGTAAGAACAGCTCTCAACACTGGAACTCCGGCCCAAGATCAGAGGTGCTGAATGTGTAAAATGAAACTTGTTTCCTCCCCTTATTCAAACAATACCATAAGGTTGTGCAACCAGAAAAAAAATGCCAACCCAGATCTGTCAGTGAGGAGCCAGAGCAGCAGTGTAGGAGTGTGTGGGCAGGATCCATGTAGAGATCTCGCTCTCCTGAGACCCAAATGTAGGGCAGACTGAAAAAGTGTAGGCGATGGCAAAAAAGTGTTTGGGCAATGTCTGAATTCTCCTTTAGGACAAATAGAATTCTCAGTAACAGCTATTTTCTTAAAGCATTTTTGATGTACAGCTATTAAAATAAAAAATTAATAGGCTATATAAGGGCATGATAAAAGTCTGACTCTGACAAGAAGAATTTAGGTCATGGGGATCCTTGAAATGCTAGAGTTACAGCAGAGAGCAAACCCATTCCCTGAATGGATGACCCCTTCTTAGTAGTATAGTTCTACTCCTTCTCTGTGCGCTTAAGACAATTATAAATCTGAGACCCCCAAAATAACAACCAGCACTATAATAAAGTCCATAAGATAACTAACACCAATGCCGGCACTGAGTAAATCTGTAATACTCAGCCTGCTGCTACATTTCAACCAAGGGCAGTTATGAGGACGTTGAAGAAACTATCTCTCACTGGAATTTAGCACCTCAAAACTTTGAGGTACTCAATGGGCATAAAGTCATACAATAATTTTTTTAGGAGAAAAATGTTAATTTTAATGCAGCTTGAGAATTCTTTGAGCAATGAGGAAAGGCTGTGCTTGCCACCCAGTTCTGGAAGAGAAAGCATTGTTTATATTTAACGGCTCTTCTTTTGTAAGGCCTGGGCCCTTTCTGCTCATCCAGAACTGTGCTACCAAAAAGGAATCTCTTAAGCTGTAGTGTTTATATCTTAACTAATTTTGACATATTAAATTAATTTTTTAATTTAATTTTTTTATAGTCCTTGGCTGTGGTCTACCTTGGTATTTTTATGTTACAAAATGGGTTTACAGAAATCTCCATTTATAGCCTGGATCCTGTAGTAGAGAGGTTGGCAAATTTTTGTAGAGAGCCACATAGTAAATCTTGTAGGTGTTGCAAGCCATACTGTCTCTGTCACCACTATAGGCATGTCTTGGGGATACTGTGGGTTTGATTCTAGACCACTGCAATAAGATGAATATGATAAGAAAGCAAGTCAAATAAATTTTCGTGGTTTGCCAGTGCGTATTAAGGTTAGGTTTATACTACACTGTAGTCTATTAAGTGTGTGATAGCATTAAGTCTGTATATTATTGTATATTAATAATATACAATATTATATGGTATATTGTAATATACTGTATATTATTGTATATATTTATATATACATTGTATATATAATTGTATATATACAACTAATAAATAATATGTATTTATACATATACATATACAAAAATAAATAATATAAATATGTATATATAATATATATTGTATATATGTATATATATTAATAATATACAATATTATATAGTATATTGTAATATACTGTATATTATTGTATATATTCAAATAATATACAAACTATACTATACATACTGTAATTAAAAAACACTGTTGGTAAGAAATGCTTACCATCATCTGAGCTTTTAGTGAATTGAAACCCTTTTGCTGGGGCACCTGGGTGGCTCAGTCATTAAGCCTCTGCCTTCAGCTCGGGTCATGATCCCAGGGTCCTGGGATGCAGCCCCCCAATGGGTTCCCTGCTCACCAGGGAGCCTGCTTCTTCCTCCCCCACTCCCCCTGCTTGTGTACCCTCTCTCACTGTCTCTGTCTCTGTCAAATAAATAAAATCTTTAAAAAGAAAAGAAACCCTTTTTTTTCTTTTTTTTTGCTGCTGACTGATTAGGTGGTTGAAAGCTGAGGCTGTGGCAGTTTCTTAAAATAAGGCAACAGTGAGGCTGCCTTGATTGACTCTTCCTTTCATGTACATTTCTCTATAGCATGTGATGCTTTTTGATAGCATTTTAACCACAATAGAACTTCTTTCAGAATTGGAGTCCAATCTCTCAAACCCTGCCTCTGCTTTATCCACCAAGTTTAGATGATACTCTAAATCCTTTGTCGTCATGTCCATAATGTTCACAGTATCTTCAGTAGGAGTAGAATCTATCTCAAGAAACTGTTTTCTTGGAGCGCCTGGGTGGCTCAGTTAGTTAAGCACCTGCATTTGGCTCAGGTCATGATCCCAGGGTCTTGGAATCGAGCTCCATGTTGGGATCTCTGCTCACCAGGAAGGCTGCTTCTCCCTCTCCTTCTGTCTACCACTCTTCCTACTAAATAAAATCTTGGAAAAAAAATAAACACTTTCTTTGTTCATTCATAAGAAGCCACTCCTCATCCATTCAAGTTTGATCACGGGATGGCAGCCATTCACTCCCATCTTCAGGATCCACTTCTATTTATCTTGCTATTTCCACCACATCTGCAGTTA
This sequence comes from Nasua narica, assembly GCA_028533885.1. NCBI lineage: Eukaryota > Metazoa > Chordata > Mammalia > Carnivora > Procyonidae > Nasua > Nasua narica. The sequence continues at coordinate 59,783,140 of CM052811.1, forward strand.
CTTCTAACACTGAAATCAGGAACCCCTGAAAGTCGTCCATGACGGTTGGATTCACCTTTTTTCAATATCCTCTCAATCTGGTATCTTGGCCTCTTCCTATGAACCACAAATGTCATAAATAGCAATTAGAATGGCCATCCTTTCCAGAAATGTTTCAACTTACTTTACCCAGATGCACCAGAACCATCACTGTGGCAGCTATAGCTTTAAGTAATGTATATCTTAAATAATAAGACTTGAAATTCAAAAGCTTGACTTGATCCATGAGCTGCAGAATGGATGTTGTGTTAGCTGACATGAAAACAACATTGATATCACTGTACAGATTTCTGAGGTAAGCAGGTGCATTGTCAATGAGTAGTAATATTTTGAAAGGAATCTTTTTTTCTGAGCAGTAGGTCTCAATAGTGGGCTTAAATTATTTAATAAAGCACATTGTAAACAGGTGTGCTATCATTCAAGATTTGCTCTTCCATTTATAGAGCACAGGCAGAGTGGATTTAGTGTAATTTTTAAGGGCCCTGGCATCTTTGGAATGATAAATCAACATTGGCTTTAACTTCGAGGCACTAGCCTGTCTTTTGAATGTTGGAAACAGGCGTTGACTTTTCTCTGGCTATGAAATTCCAAGATGGCCTCATCTTCCAACAGAAGATACTTCTATCTACATTCTATCTACATTAGATAGATAATTTTATCTATATTACAAAATGTTTCATGTTGCCGCCTTCATCCACTATCTCAGCTACATCTTCTGGATAAACTTGCTGTAGGTTCTTTGTTAGCGTTTGCTGTTTCATCTCACACCTTTAGGTCACAGAGACCATGTTTTCCTTAAATTTCATTTCTCTGCTAGCCTCAAATTTTTCTTCCATAGCTTCCTCATCTCTCGCAGCCTTCGTAGAAATGAATACACTTACAGCCTTGCTCTGGATTAGGCTTTGGCTTAAAGAAATGCTGTGACTGGTTTGATCTTCTCTCCAGACTGCTAAAACTTTCTGTATATCAGCACTAAGGCTGTTTGACTTTCTTATCATTCATGTGTTCATTGGAGTAGCACTTCTGATTTGCCTCAAGAACTTTTCCTTTGCATTCACGACTTGGCCAACTATTTGACACAAGACAGCCAGCTTTCCAGCTCTCTGAGCTTTTGACTTGCCTTCCTCACTAAGTTTATTTCTCGTTTTGATTTAAAATGAGGGAAGTGCAACCTTTGCTTTCCCTTGAACACTTACAGGCCATCGTACGGTTATTACTTGGCCTGATTTCAATACCGTGTCTCAGAGGACAGGGAAGACCAAGGAGAGGGAGAGAGATAAAGGACCAGTGGTCAACTCTGCAGTCAGAACCCATGCATTTATCCATTAAGTTCCCTGTCTCATATAGGCAAGGTGTGTGGCACCCCAAAACAATTACAGTAGTTAACCTCAAAAATCACTGATCAGAAAAAAAATACACTAATGAAAAAAATTTTAATACTGCAAAAATTACCAAAATGTGACACAGAGACATGAAGTGAACAAATCCTCTTGGGGAAAATGGTACCAATAGACTTGCTTAACACAGGGTTGCCACAGACCTTCAATTTATAAAAAAATAAAAAATAAAAATAACTGCAAACTGCAATAAAGTGAACATGACGTGACTAGAGGAGGTATGCCTATACTGAGCTCTGCCATTGAGGAAGAAAGCAGCCATAAAATGTAAATGAATGGAAATACACTGTTCTAATAAAACTGTATTTATGAAAATATACTTTGGACTAGTTTGGGCCCAGGAGGCTCTAGTTTGCTCACCCCCTGGTATAACTCTTAATGAGTTTCTTAATTTGGGATGCCTGGATGGGTAAGTCAGTTAAGTGTCTGCCTTTGGCTCAGGTCATGATGCCAGAGTTCTGGAATCAAGCCCCACATTGAGGAGCCTGCTTCTCTCTCTCCCTTTGCTGCTCACCCTGCTTGCGCTCTTTCACTCATTCTTTCTCAAATAAATAAATAAAATCTTTAAAAAAAAAATTTCTTGGACAAAGCAGGGCCAGGTGTGGGTTTCCAGCCTTGCTTGGCCTCAGGGCAGGCAGACAGATCCTGGGGCAACCCATCTGGTCTCTTGAATAAAGGTCAAAGCTGGATTCTCGCCAAAAAAAAAAAAAAAAATTCTTAATTTAAGAGGACTCAAGTAGTATCTGTTGTCTAGGAGTAAGTTAGTCATGTAGGAAGTAACTGCATTAAGTATAGTTATTTCTCAGTGGAGGGCAGAACTTACAAATGCTATGAATATTGACCAATGAGGGGTATTATACATGTTTATTCCCAAAGATAAATTATGAGAAAATGGTTCTTAGAAATGTTGGGACTTAAAGCGAATGAGAATCACAAATCATAGAGATTGGGCTCTGAACATATATTGAAGTACAAGATGTTTGTGTTCTTTTTGCATTATTTTACTTGTAGCCTTCCTTTGGTAACATTGTTTCAACAGTGTAACCACTCCTTTCTCCCTCTGCACAATGCTATTGTCAACCGTAAGAACACTGAGATTAGTCGGTTTTACCTGTTGGTATACTTATTCCCGAAGGAATGAAGCACATTTCGTGTGAATGCCCTGGTAGAGGACTCTTCGAAGCTTGTGCCTAGTCTCCCCCAAACTTTTCCCCAATTTGCCTTTGCCCTTCGCTGATTTTGCTTGGTATATTTTCTCTGTAATGAATCTTAGCCATGAGTCATAGGAGTCCTTCTAGGAAGTCACTGATTTTATACAGCATATATTCTAGTCCTAGAAAAATATCTCTTGAGTGAATGCATTAGGAACACCCCACCCTTTGTATCATTGGTAAGTTTTTCCACACTAACATCCTGCTTCCTAGAAGGTCACTTCAGGGTAACTGATGACAGCCCTGTGCATTCTCTGTTTGACTTACGCACTTTGATAAACACGGTAGCAAAATATCTCCCTCAGAACCAAAACAGGCTGGGTGCATTTAAAATAAATACTGCAAACTCATTTTGACATTTCTTTTCTGGTATGGTAGTTACCATTCTTTCCAGTCTTCAGGTTCATGTGTCCACAGCATTTTCGCTTCATAACTACCAGCCCTTCTTTTACAGTGATGCCTGTGACACATGTCAGCTTAAATAAATGAGTGTTTCCATCTCCACTTGCTCATGAACTCACATGTTCACCCATTACAGGCAGCGAGCCTGGTGAGGTGCTGCGCTAGATACTGAAATTCAAAAAAGAAGTACTCGGGCTCTTTCGTTAGTTAGGCAGAAGAATTTGAATAGGTAAGTACATATTGCCATAGCAAACAAGTAGCTTAAGATGGTGTGACTAAGCATTTGACTCTGGTATAGTCTTTAAAATTGAGTTCAAAGAATGATTTAGCTTCGACAGCTGAAGAGCAGAAAGGAAAAGCATTTTACTTTATTTTTTTTAAAGATTTTATTTATTTATTTGACAGAGAAAGAGATCACAAGTAGGCAAACAGGCAAAGAGGAGGGGGGAAGCAGGCTCCCTTCTGAGCAGAGCACCCTATGTGGGGCTCGATCCTAGGACACTGAGATCATGACCTGAGCCGAAGGAAGCGGCTTTAACACACTGAGCCACCAGGCGTCCCAGGAAAAGCAATTTAAAGGAAAGAGTATGTACAAAGGCCCAGGGGCTGGAGCAAGTGTGCCACTTTTGGGGAAGAACAACTTGTAGCTGCCTAGAGTATACTTGTGAACTGGTAGAAAAATGAGAGTCAGATGGGGCCAATAAACATTCTGTGTAAAACTGCCTATGCCAAAAATTATTGTATAGACAAAGGGGAGTCAGTGAATTATTTCAAAGAGGACAAATTATCAGATTTGTGCTTCAAAAAGATCACTCCAGGAGAATTGGGAGGATGGACTAAAAAAGGTAGAGACTGGAAGCAAGAAGACTAGTGAAAACTACGGTAATTGCAAAGAGCAATGATGGAGACCTGAAGTAAGGCAGTGGCCATGGTAAGAGGAGAGGAAAAAACAGGAAACTTGTTTTTTTTTTTATTTTTTTAAAAAAATTTTTTTATTTATTTCATTGACAGAGAGAGAGAGATCACAAGTAGGCAGAGAGGCAGGCAGAGAGAGAGGAGGAAGCAGGCTCCCCACTGAGCAGAGAGCCCGATGCGGGGCTCGATCCCTGGACCCTGAGATCATGACCCAAGCCAAAGGCAGAGGCATTAACCCACTGAGCCACCCGGGCGCCCCAGGAAACTTGTTTTTGAAGTGGACCCCTCTTTGACCAATTGATGAGATGTAATGTTAGGGGAAAGAAACAAGCACTGATGATTCATAAAGTTTGGTCATAAGATGTTTTTATCAAGAAAAGGGTGGGAAGACAGATGATAGGTGCATTTTTGGCCATGTGGAGTTTGAGATGCAGTCAATTAACCAGGTGAGACTGTCCCACGGCCCATGTTTTGACAGTGCAAGTACACCACATATAATGCTGGATGTTTTGTATTTGCTTTCTGGTTTAATGATCCTAAGAACTTTATAAGAGAGAGAATAGTATATGCATACTAAATTAAGATAATGGAAGCTCAGAGAAATGTAAGTAAGTTACCCAGTGTTAAAGAGGGAGTGAGTGGCAGTCCCAGGATTTTTCTCCATAGCTCCTTGACTTCATTGTGTCTTATCCACTCTCCCATGCTGACTCACATTTCTGGTGGGAATGAATATTCCTGTGTTTAGATGGGGACTGACCCACTTGATGATAGTTCATACTGTATTTTTGTACCAGAAGCCATTAAGTGATTGTAAGCCTTTTTTCCTCCTCTTATATTTCATGACATCGTCTACTGACTTACTTACATATGACATCCTGGGTCATGTAGATGTACTTAAGGTGGGAGTGGTTGAAATGGGAGAGAAAATGCAGAAATTTTAAAAGAGCTATAGAAAAATTTTTTTTTTCACTTTGCTATTGGCTTGCCATATCGATATAAATGAAACTATTCCTTGAGATAGTGGCTCAGGGGAAAACGGGCACCCTGTATGCACTTTTCTGGTCCTCCCAGGTTGTAATATTAAATCATTAGCTGAATCTTTGTGAATCTATTGGAAAAGATACTCAGGGACTCTATAATGTTTTATGTTTATTTCTTAATCTTTGCAGGCCTCGGGGGACATAAATAGGCAGGATTGAGAAATATGACTGACATTACTCAACATAAATCTATCGCACGCTACCTCGACTGTGGGCGTCAGAATAGCCTTGCCAACCACAGGGTAGTTAGAGAGGCTTTTTTCTCTCTCCTTTTGAATTGAAATTGTGCCGTTTGTGAGAACCGGTGATTATCTTGGGATGGTTTGGTGGACATGTACATTTGATGTGAGGATGTATTTGAACATTTATTTGCTGGGTGTTCGGAGAAACAATAAAGGCAGTTCCCAGTGGTAAGTCCTGTAAGGAGACTGAATTTAGCACACCAAAACCCATGCTGGACTGTTCAGCGAGAGCCTCCTTAGCACTCCCTCCCTGTTTCATCCTCAAATGTATTTCATAATCTATTAACTAAATCAGACTTGAGAAATGTCTACATGGGAACCAATCAGTTTGCTGGGTTTTTCCGGGACTAGGAGGTGTCTTGATAGTGAGATTCTGCCACGAGGAGGTACGTCGGGTCTGATTCTGCAGGCAGCTCCTAATGTTCCTGTGGTGGCTGTGGAGACAAGATCTCTGTGAAGTCAGTTCTCCCCATGGTAGTGTGGTGAGAAGATGAAACAAGGGAATCTGACATAAAGTTGTGTCTGCACGTCACCTATCAGGAGCACATTACTTGAATTCAGTTCGTGTGTATATTTAGAAAAACATGAAGACTGACCCCATTTGTACCTGCCCATGTACACATACACACACACATACAACAAGTACGATCCTTAGGATGGGAAAAACATTAGAAACTGGAGTGCATCTATAGGTGAACTTTAGAAGTATACATACCTACATCTTTTTCGCCTGGACTATAAGGAAAATCACACATGTTGTATTTCACTTACAATTCTCTAACGTGTTCTTTGCACTTCTATATGATGTAGCAAATCTGGGATATCTTGACAGATCTGTGTGGTGGTGGTGGTGTAGGTAGAAGTGAGGAAGGTCAGTAAAGGGAAATCAGTAGAGTAACTATATACTTTATTTTCTAAGCAGGGACATTTTACAGAGACAAAGTAAGTTCAGTTAATAAATATTCCAGTACAACTGGCAAAAACTGGATCATCTCAGGCACATAAGCATATATGACCATCCCAAAAAATGAGGCCTGCAGGGGACTCTGTTTTGTGACAGAACTTCCTGGGAAGGTGCTAAGTCTTTGAGTTCTAGGCTGGGACAAGCAGTGAAGAAAGTAACTGTGGCTTAGCAGAGAGCAATAGCAGGAATTTGGGATCACTGTGATCAATCCCATCTTCTCCTCCCGTAAGTTTTCCCTCATTTTCCCCAGATAGGCTAAAAGATCATACAGTATTTGTTCTTCTCTGTCAGATATATTTCACTTAGGATCGTACTCTCAAGTTCCATCCATGTTGTCAAAAATGGCAAGATGTCCTTGGTATAGCTGAATAGTATTCCACTGTGTGTGTCATTGTTTTTATCCATTTCTCTGTTCATAGTTTCTTCCCTTGTCTTGGTTATTATAGATAAGACTGCAGTGGACATGGGGGTGCAGATTTCTCTTTGGGTTAGTATTTCACTTCATTCAGATATATCTCTAAGTTTTAACTTATACATAGTTATGTATCAGTTACATAACATAACTTATACATTGTTATGTATCAGTTACATCTCAATTAAAGTGGAGGAAAAAATACACTGAAGGAAGTCATCTTTACATGAATTATGAAGAAAAGAGCTATGATGAAAACATTGAAATAAGTGACCAGGTCAGCCAATAAGCCAGATAAAAAGGTTCATATGGAAACCCTCATTTCCTTGCACACAGACTCTAAAAAAGATGAAGAAAAATCATTTCTTACATGGATTTCTTTTATGGCTTGCTCCCCAGACAGACACAATGAGTGGTGGTTTTTGAGAAGTCAGTGATTTTTGTGGAGAAGTTGGTAAACCATGTGCAAAGCTCCCTCTCTCCTTTCTCAGTAGGCGCCAGGGGACTAGAGCATCTGGCGGGGGTGGGCCCTGGCATCTGGTGATGTGTTTGGGTGTGACTACCCTCCACTTGATACTCTGAAGGAAAATACTTGGAACTTTCTCTCTAGAAAAGATAGTTCCATTTAACATTCTTGAGGGTAGGGTCTGTCTCAGCAAGAGAGGATTACTTTTTCCTTGCATTTAGATTCCAGAAATGACCATCAAACTATCATTTATAGGAACACGCTACCATGATTTATATAGACAGAGGTCTTTATAGTGATTCAGTGTTCCAATCATCTTGATAATGGATCCTGATTATTATACTCTTCTAGTACCTAAAAACAATTGCAAACCAGAATGAAAACTGTTTGAAGAACAAGAATAGTATAATACTTCTATTTTTATCACAACTCTGATATTTGAAGAAATAAAATAAATTAGAACTGCTAATTATGCAAATCACAAATGACCTTGGGGCTATAAAATGGACTGCAAAGGCAAGACTATTGTTGGCAGTTTAAGGCTACGGCTCTGAGATTTGCAGAAGAATCTATCTGTAGAACAAGTCTCCAGCTGCTAAAATCAGATATTAGGAAGTGATTAGATTTCATTCTTTTTTGAAAGCTGAGACTCAAATTCAGCCCTCCTACTTGCTCTTAGGGGAAATTTCACCCATCAGCCCTTGCTTGCTTATTGTTTTCTAGTATCAGGGTTTCTGGTTCGAGACTCAAAGGCAAAAACGCATGGAATGGACTAATTCCCCCAGCACCTACCAATAAAGGAAAAGACACTTGTGTCAGCATCAACCTCTCCACGAGGAGAGAGGGCAGACTTACCCTAATCAGAACATCCTCTGAAAATAACAAGAGTTATTTCCCCCCTATGCTGCCACTTACCCACTTTGCCTTCTGTTTTGTCTCCTTCTAAAATGTTCATTTATTTTGCACTCTACCATCTTTTTATTTATTGTTTTCTCATTGCTTAGTCTATTGGTCCATCATTTTTGCTGCTGCTAACACTGCTTTTGTTACTTCTAGACATTCCTTTTTTTTTTTTCTTGCCTCCATTTTTCTTTATCAAGTACTGCCAGGCCTCTTCCTACTTCTCTATTAAATTTACTTCTAAACTCACAGAGGTATTTAAGGGTGGAGTATAATTCAATAGCTGTAGGACTTAAAATGTTTGCACCCAGGACTTAGAGACTCACAAGGCCATCTTCAAGCCTCTGATGACCTTCTCTGTTTTATAATCTCTGTCTCTGTCTTTATCCCTCTCCCTCCTCTCTTTTCTCTCTCTCTCCTAATAAACTACTTGGTAGGTGTTCATATAAAATAAGGGTTTTAAACTTCTTCTAAGTGATTTTACTTTCCTCATAGACCTCTATCCTACTGGATGTTGGAGAAATTTAAACTTTCAATTAAGAATACAGTAAATTGTTTTGTTATACTCCTTTTCTACTAAATTTACAGTCAGTTTTAAGTTCATCTCGCCATCTGGGCTAGTGTAAATAGTTGATGGCTCAGTCTCTTTAGTCTGTCACGTGTCCCTGCACTTCAAGATGGTGACTCCAGCCTTCCTAGCATATTAGAATCACCTGGCTGGGGAGCTTTTAAAATCGCGGCTATCCATCAGAGATTTCAACCAATCATATCATATTGATATCAATCATATCAGAATCTCTGAGACTGGGACCATAGAATCAGTCTTCATAAGGCTTCCCAAGTTTCTGCAAAATGCAACCAGTTTGGAGACCCACTGTCCCCAGAAAAATATGTTAGAGCTAACGGTGGCTTGGGCTACTCAATATACCCCTAAACGTAGCTGGGTCCTATTTAAGGCCATAGATCTAATTCCATCCCAGGCTTGGGATCAGTCTTGTCCTAATTTTCTGTAATGTTTGGTGACATACGGAGCCCAAAGATAGCACTAATAAAATTTAGTATTGTAGTGTACTCACTGTATGCCACTTATATTATTAAGTACTAATGTAGTTTCTTTATTGCAAGCCCAACTCAGCAATTATCCCATTTAGAGATAAAGAACTTGAGGCTTAGAGAAGTTAAGCAAGATGCCAAAAGTCATGGAGGTAATACATGAGAAAGCTTAATATTATTCTGACACTAAAACCTCCACTTCTGTAACCAAATACTATATTCATTCCCAACATTTGATATTTAGAATAAATCACTCTGCTCCAGTGGCTCAAGAGAGTAACAAGTTGGTCACCACAGCTCCTTAATGCCTTCTCCATTCTCCAGTGCACATCTCCCCCTTTGGATTTACATAGTTCAAGGTTTGACCACACCCAGTCCCGTTGCTTCATGCATCCACAGCCAGATATTTACACCTATGTCTGATGATTAATAGCTCACTTAGCTTTCATGGTTCAGTTTCGGATTCAGGAGTCATCGCACACTGGACCTGCTACTATGCTGGGCCCCACTACCATGAGGTGCTTGATATTGCCCTTGTGCAAACATGCAGCCATTTACTTAAGCCTGGAAAGATGACACTGTCACATTGGTTTTAATAACCAGATCCTCGGAGGGCAAGCACTTGGCATTTTCTTCTGCCTCAGGCACACATGATTTTCTCCTCCTTCTGTATTGTCATTAGCCCAAATGAACAATTTCAGAATATCTGCATTAAGAACTCTTAAGATTGAGTTCTGTTTACGAAGGAGAATGTTTGAGGGCAGTATTTACCCTAGTCCAAATAATGTGGACTTGTGAGAAAATAAGATCCCATCAAATTATTTGTTGCAAGCCTCCCTGATCTCATGACATTGTAATGCAAACTGCAATAATATTTTCTCCAAATTCTTTATAGTTAATGTTGTTTAAATTATTCTCTATTATACAGTTTATGGAAATACTTTCTCCCAGATAAAAATGGGAGTAATTTTTAGCAGCAGACTGCATTTAATACATTAAGTTTAATAAACAAAGTCATATTTGTATGTGGGACATTTTTCTCAGAACATAATAAAGTATGATAGGTTGGTTATGAGGAGCGCAGTTTCTTGATGTATGTATGTATCAGCTTAAGAGCTTGTCACCTACCTTGACACATTAATTCTAGGACTTTGTGCAACTGAAACTTGTTGTCGGCAAAACGCTGTGAGCCATTTAACTCATGACAAGCCTTTAGATCACGTTGCTTCTGTGACTGCACATGGTAAATGCAAATACACTTCCGCAGCGATTGCTGGCATCAGAATAGTAACGTTAGAAGTGTTTTCTGCACTATCATGTCAGACTGTGTCTAGGAAACGTGTTTGGTGCTCATAATCTTGACTTTTGCTAAGTTTTTAGTGGATTTACTGGATTCCAAGATGAATTTAGAAAACGACTTCCTACCCACGGTCAGATTGCTTTTTAGCCCATAAACGATGAGTGAACTGGCATTTTTGCAAAAACCTGCTTTAGATAGTGGGTTCTCTCTGCCCTGCTAACAGTCCTGTTAAGGTAGTTAGACTTTGTGGTTGAGGCCAGATTCAAGGGAGAAAATTTACACCACATTGCCTGAATCTGATCTAAATTGTATGTTATGCTTAAAAAAAAGTAATTACCTGATGCACTTCTAATGTACACCCATCAGGGGAGTGACTGTGAAATTTTAAATTAAGGGTAATTTTAGAGGTTAACTTGGGAACAGATTCATAAGGGCTCAAAGTCCATTTTGCTTTAAATTCAGCAAGCTGTTTCTGTAATTTCTCACAGGTTTATAATCTATAAAGCTTCCTTGATGCCTTGTCATCTCAAAAAGACCAAGCAGTATATCTCTTTCCAAGGCTTACCCCTTACTAGTTTGTCCAGTAAGACAAATTTATCTTTGATACATTTTCTTTCACCTTCCTCTTACTAGAACCCTTTTTATAACTTAGACGTCCTTCTTCCATCTCCTTCTGGTGTTTTCTTTTTGCTAATTCCAGACAAGACTTCAGCTGAAAATAGTGAAGTCATTTGACCCTGGAAGTAACTGGCATAAACTGAGTGAATGTTAAAGGATAGCCTTAATTTTCTCCTGATGTCTATGAAAAATAAACAACATCCTTGGCCAAAAAAACAAATTTACCAACTATTTGAGAGTTAGGACTTGGAAATATGAAAAAACCGATGAGAAAATTCAAGAATATAATTGAATATAATAAAATTAGGACACTTAAGTTAGTTACCTGTAACATAGAATATACTCGTTATTTTATAGTAATACATTCAGTCTTCTCCAACATTTAACTAAAACACTGAAGCATCCACTGAATGGGTAAGCTTATTGATCAGGCTTTGGCAAAAGAAAGTTTTATTAAAAAACGATAGCAAATAATCTCTGGTGTAAAAACACAAAGTGGTCTGCAGACCTGATGCCTAATTTCTCATTTTCTTCTATTTCCTCATCAATCCATGACAAAGTCCTATCAGTTTTATTTCTAAGAATATCTTGAATCTACTTCTTTCCACCTCTACCCTGCTGTTTTCAACAATGCAACCATCATCTCTTTCTCAGACTACTGCAATAGCTTCCTAACAGCTTCCTATTTTTTCTCTAAATCACTTCTTGAAATGCTGATTGAAATACAAATCAACTCAGGTCAAACTTCTACTAAAATCTTCCATTTGCTCCCCATTTGAGATAGAATAATAATATTCTTTACCAACACCTGCACAGCCTTTCAAAAAAGATCTCTGTTGTCTGTCTTCTCATTTGCCCTTATCTTCCGCCTATTTTCTCTCTTGCCCCCTGTGACCTAAACATGTTACTTTTCTTGCTATCTCCTTACTGGGCTTCAGCCATTTGGCAAGCTCATCCTTGCATTGAGATCTCTGTTCCTGCCATTACCTCTGCCTTGAATGTTCTAAATTCATATTGTCACATAGCTAGCTTTGGTGTCCATCAGTTCTCACATTTCAACTACTCAGAGTGGTATTTTTTCCTAAGATTTTATTTATTTGACAGAGAGATGCAGCAAGAGAGAGAACACAAGCAGGAGGAGTGGGAGAGGGAGAAATAGGCTTCCTCCCCAGCAGGAAGCCGGAGGTGGGGATCGATCCCAGGACCCTGGGATCATGACCTGAGCTGAAGGCTGACACTTAGCAACTGAGCCATCCAGGCACTCCTCAGAATGTTCTTCTTAACCTCTCAATCTAAGCTGTCGCTTTCTACCCCCACATGATGCTTTTTTTTTAATCTGTCATAATAATCTACAAAAATTACCTTTTATTATTCTTTTCATGTATGTGTGTAGTCATTTAGGACCTCTTTTCCATGGCCTAGAATATTAATATCTATAAAAACAGGAATCTTGCCTCTTTATTGTTAGAGCCCAGCACATGAGACAGTGCCTGGCATAGAATCAATTGCACATAAATAATCATTGAATGATGCCATTTTCAATGACACAGAACTAGAAAATATTATGCTAAGTTAAATAAGTCAGAGAAAAACAAATACCATATTGGGTATCACCCATGTGGAATTTAAGAAACAAAACAAATGAGCAAAGGGAGAAAAGAGAGAGAGAAAGGCAAAACAAGAAATAGATTCTTAACTATAGAGAACAAACTGAATATTACCAGAGAGGAGGTTGGTGGGGGGTTAGGTTAAACAAGGGATATGGATTAAGGAGTGTGCTTATAATGAGCAGCAACTGACCTATGGGAGTGTTGAATCACTATATTGTCCACCTGAAACTAATATTACACTGTAGGTTTACTAAGGGAAATGTAAATAAAAACTAAATATATATATATATATATATATATATATATATATATATATATATATATAATTATTTTGAGTGAATGAGTGATAAAATGCTTGAGTTAGGACAAATCTGATCAAAAGGAAAGGACACTGAAAAAGCAGGTACAAGGTTTTCTAAATGAGCTTCAGATCTTCTCTTGGTTTCTAACCATGCTAAGATGTGTTTCTGAGCCTGAGTGTCGTGAGAAGCAATAGCCTATCACAGTAACCAGCCAGCTGGTTGATAGACCCAAATACATGTTTTTCCATGACAACATAGTAGACTCATTCTGTTCTCTGCCCAAATACTATCCAAATTGTCCATTGGCATTCTGGACAAAGAAATTCAAAGCCTTAATTTCCAGTTTCAGCAGAATAAATTGTGCTTAACTGTGTTCCCTCACCTGTCTACCCTGCTTTCTGCCTTTCTGGCTCTTGTTTTTTTCCTCATGAGTTCTCATAGCCACTCTTACCAGCACCTTTAAATCCTTTAGACCTTTGGTAATTGTCCCAGTAAGACCTAAACAGACAATTTTAAAATATTATCAGTTTATGTCATAACAGATGGAAGATGGCTATCTTCAGGTGGGTCCTTGGGTTGTTGTAACTTTTTTTTTTTTTTAACTCCTCTTTAGTTTTTTTTTCTTAGTTGATCCCTATAATGAATATTCACAGGCAGCACTAGCATTTTGTGTTGGAAGAGCCTAAGGTTGATGATCTGTTTGGAAAGGGAGACTAGGGGACTTCCTTTGACTTCGCATATGCTTGATAGCATTCTATTGTTATGTTGGGTGTATATTACAGATTCAGGAAAATGACAAGTTTCTGAAGATACTTGGAGTCACATTAGCCCTAGATTGAGAGACAGATCATAATACATATCAATTATTACTGCCATTATTACTTGAACTTTCTATGAGTACTTGATAGGTATTCAGAAAGGCTAAACTTTATTCCACCCAAGCTGCCACTTGGATATATTACTCTAAATTCTCCAAATCTTTGATTCTATTCTAATAGCTTCTCTCTCTCAAAATAGAGTTAACATTTTTTCAGCAAATATTTATCTAACTACTATGTGCCAGCCAATGAAATAATGAAGAGATCAGGCACAAATGCTCACATTGCAGTTCTTCTACTTTTGAACTTACCTATTTCTTTACTGTGTAGTTTATACCATTACCACCTGTCTAAAAAGAAATATTCTTGCTCTATAAGACAAATCTCTCCAAATGCAGTTTGATCTTACTCATTATCTTGATTAAAGAAACTTTGCCCATCTGTGCTGTATTTTTAATGTTTGCTTTTTTTATTAATTACTTCTTGGTCTTACTGAGGTGATCAAGTTGTCAATATTGTACAGAAGATCTCCTGTTGCCACTTCTTTACCACTAATTTACTTCTCAACCACCATAATTTTTAAGAGATTATTATTGAAAAGATCATTAATAACTGCTGCCCTAATTTTACTTGACCTTTCTATATGAAATCATGATTTGCTTAGTCCTTTTTTGAAATTCTATGTTGTTTGACTTAAATATTATCATTCATACACACCCTTTGTTATGTAACAGGAACTGTTGCTAGTTCCCGATAAAATAATGATAAGCTAGATGAACTACTTAGCATTTTCGAATAACTAAAAGGTAAAGGGAGGGATCAAAAATAGTTATAATCAGTGTGGAAAATGCTTCCATTAAGGTACATAAAGTGCTGGAGGAGCAGAGGAAGAAGAAGCTGACCCAGTGTGCTAGGCAGGGATGGGGATTCTAGAAAGCATTTCCTAAGAAGGCCCTTCTCGGTGGAATCTTAACAGACCACCTTTCAGGGATATGCAGAAGGTAGAGGAGGGCTCAAGTTTAGAGATGGAGCACACGCTAAAATACAGAGGTATGAAAGCATGCTGAATTCAAGGATTGTTAGCTGGGCATCCCCTTGAGATGTAACTGAAGAGGGAATAAGAGTCAGAACATAGAGGGCTATGAACCACATTCCAGGACACTTAGGCTGAAGCAGGTAGAAGCTGCAGAGTGCAATGATCAGATCTGCAATGAAGCTACATCACTGTGCCCATAGGGTAAAAACAAAAAACTTGGTTATGAGAAAGAAGAAATGACTAGTATAAAGAGAGGAAAACAGTCAAAATAGGCAACCTGGAAATCAATAATGCCCCACTATGGTTTTGCAGGTGCATATAGGTAGGGTTGGGATAATTTTAAAAGAACAAGACCAAGAAGAGCCTATGATTACTTTTAACTAATCCCAGATTTCCTTTAAAGTGTCTATGCTGGCTTTTCCCTTCCTATAAAGTTTTTCCCTCCCTGTTTTGACCACTGCTCTCCAAACAGATCTTGCTTTCCTTTAAGTTTGGCCCATGTATCTTTTGAAGTATCCTTATATCTCTTACACCCTAAGAGGAAGTCTCCTCTTCTAGCTTAGGGTTAACTACCTCTTGAGAGGTTCTCATAGTTTTTAACACTCATCACTTTGCAGAACATTTTATGTTCCGTGTATTTATGTGTGTTCCAGCTAATTATAAGGGTTTTTTTCCCCTCCAAGTTGTGATCTCCTAAGGTAGATCCTGAAATGCTGTAGTGCCATGGTAAATGTTTATTGAATTGAATCTCGGTTATCTTGAATAAGAGGATATTGTATTAGTAAATATCTTAAGGAAAATGAGAAATAGAAACTTTGGAAATAATTGAAATAAAGGGTGAAGGGAACTATCATGCAAGTTATAGTTATATAGCTAATGTTATAAATAATTGGGAAATCAGAAGGCAGATGTTTGAGCCAACCATAATTGACTAGCCTTAAAAAAAAACTTAATTTTTTTCTATAGTCTAGATGGTGACATTACTCAGTCTTTAAATGGCAGACTAAGTCGCCAGGGGGATTGAGAATTGCACTTTGGCTATCATAAAAGCCTCAGAAGGAAATCTGCAATTAGTAGCATGGATGCCTCAGTCACGTAATATAAAAACTTAGAATGATTTATAGGCTGACAATTGGACTTTAATAATCTCTGGAGCTTTCAGAAATGCACATTCAATCAGGTCTTCTGCTTCTAGTGAAATGATAAACACCAAGCCAGAGTAGTTAGACAAATGACGAAGAGGCCCTGGAAATCATTACTTTGCAGTTAAAAATCAATCAGTCCTTGCCTATTGTTCATGGGCATGCTAAATATGGACCAGCTGCATACTTCTATATACCCCTGTATGTCTCCATATAATCCACAAGCACACAGAATATAGTTGCTATTCTTCCTCTATTATCTATCACTACTTCCTTTAGCATACTTAAGTAATCTACTGCTCATATATTTTGAATTCAATATTTAACAACCAGAACAGAACTATCTCAACTGTTACAATTACTTATGTAGAAAATTCATTAGTGGTAAAACCTTTAGATGTCCAGGATGCCAAATTTGAGATTCGGATGCTTATTCCAACATTGAAATTCCATCCCTGGTGCATAAGCATTGCGCACCTAGATGTGTTAGCTGTCATTACATATTAGGGTTTGCAGCAACCTCATTCTTCATCTTGATTGCTCCTTGAACGGAAGCAGGTTTGCTGAGATAAATACTCGTCATATTCATAAGTGTATCTGGCACATGTGATAAGAAAATTAACACTGACAGGTATTAGTGATTAAATTGTGGTTTTAATTGCTTTCTGAGAAACTTGTGGCATTTGGGGGAAAATACAGCAAATCCAAGGAAAATGGTAATGAAAAATACATCTGAATCAGTGGTTACCTGTGTTACGTAGAAATAAAGCTCCCTAAGAACATCTACTCTCTAAAGATCTCCTTGACTTTGCACTCGGAGCTACTGAAGGAAACAGTTTTTCCTTCAGAGTAAATGAC
Source organism: Nasua narica (assembly GCA_028533885.1). Lineage (NCBI taxonomy): Eukaryota > Metazoa > Chordata > Mammalia > Carnivora > Procyonidae > Nasua > Nasua narica. Next base: position 59,799,865 of record CM052811.1, read on the forward strand.
TTCACAAATGAAGACCGACTGCCATATGTTGGCAGGAAAATGAATTAATATACGTGTTTTTCATTGTGAGCCATTTGTCACATTGTCCAAGTGAAGTTTATGAAGACATCCCCAGAAATTGTCGGATTATTATAAGCTTTATACAGATGAATGGACCAAAGATGGGAAGTAACTGAAGAATACTCTGGAAAGGAAGGCACTGGGTGCCAGTACATTCATCATCAACCCATTACCACCATCTCCTCACAACACATGGCCTCCTTTTAAGAAATTTTACTAGCTAACAAGAAAAACCACCCTATACTTTGCTTCATATATTAGACTAGTGATCACCTTCTAGTAACTTCTTTTGCCATCAAGTCTCAATTGGATTTTTATTTTAACAAAATTTTATGTGCAAGATTATATTGGTGAATAAAAATGCTTATTGTGAATTTCCCTATACTTGATTGTCATGGGGAATCATTTAATATAAGTTAATGGGAAAATCGAGTATACATAGTTCTAACGTATTTTCTTTTTCAATCTAAGAAAGAAAATAGAAAAGTCAAAGTTTTCTTGTGTAAGAGATTAGTATTGGAGAAACCCAGGCTGTTAAAAGAAATTGAGTTATCCTAACTACTTGTATGCAAGGAAATGGTGATTTCCCCTACTGAATCAGATCTACAAGAAGGAATAATGTATTAACTGGGGGAAGCCTGCATGGTTTTCTTGTTTTTATTCATAGAAAAAAAATTTCCCTAAAAAATGATTCCTTTACTTTCACACCCAAATTGAGGTAGGTAGAATAATTCTCTAGAGGAAATCTGGAATTTTCTTTAAACACTACTGAATTCAAGTTTGTTTCTTTGCAGAGTATGGGACTACACAACATTTTAAGGGGGAAATGAAGAGCTTTTGAAGAAAGTTGTAAGCTCTCTCCAGCCCCAATTAGTTGTATTTTTCCACATTTCCTCGGATATGATTTCTGGGAGTCCAAATTAGAGATAGATAAAACTAAAAACATACATATATTTCTCTCTAAAGCTTATTTACCCAAGTGGAATCCATGAATTTGCTTAGAGCACTAAGAATGTCATTGAACCATGATTGTTCACCTCAGCACAAGGGAGAAAGAGGTTTCTGAAGAATAGAGTTAAGGATCTCTGCAGGGCAGTGGGTTTAACTGAACTAACAAGATAACTGAATAGTTCATGTGGAATATCCAGCCTTTGCTAGTCCTTTATAGGATTTCTATGGTATCCAAAAAATGTGTGTTCTACAATGTCTATTTTTTCTCATGACCTTTCTCATGGCATGTATAATGTGTAATAAAATAACAGGAGCCTCATGAAAAAATCATTTAAACTTTTACATAGAGAAAATTATAGACCTTGGATTAAAATATTCATTCACAGTAAAGATTAGCAACCGTCAGCACTTTAGTATTTCAGTATGTTCATTGGGAAACAAATAACTCATACAAGATACTGGATTTCAAAGTGACCAGAGAACTTGTCTAAGAAGGCTATGTTTCTAGCCTACAATGAAATAAAATCCGGGGATCTGGGAAAACATGGGAAACTCTCTGGGACTTTCAGTGCTATTTGGATGGATAGTATGGTAATACACATGTATTAGTTGGTGCTTTGGGTCAGGTTGCTATATGGATGAGGATTCAGTATAAAATAAAAGATGCATGATCTTGGTTAGGATTTGATGAGAAAGGAAAATATTTAAGGTAGCTTTGGTTGACAGCTGATACAGGTGTATGTGTGATGGAAATTGGAGTTTGAGGTTGACCTGTTTCTAAAGTCAGAATGCAGCATACTTCCTCATCTGCCCAGTACTTAGTGAGCATCATATCTTTGTGGGGAATTGCCCACTGTAGGAGTCATTCATGTATGGGGTAAAACCCAGACATTTTGTTTCTCTAGGTTGTTTTGCAGTTAACACAGGAAAATTATCCAGGTAACACCAGTTAGACATAACTGGAGATTTCAGCTTAAAGGAGGCTATGCATAAAATCCTTCTTGGTAAAGGTCATGGAGGGTGATAAAGAGACATGGAGCTTTCAGAAGCAGCAACAGTGTTTTCTGGATGGCTCCTTTCCCAGAAATGACTGTATGAGCTGCAGATCTTGCACCTAGAGGCAGCGGCATTGTGGTCTTCACTGGGCAATCATAACAGTGTATTTGGGAACTGCTCATGGCTTCATAGCCTCCAAACCTGACTCTGGTTCCCCCTGGATTTCCTATAAGCTCTCTAGTATTCTTGCATTTCTTCTGGCTTAAATGAGTGGAGAGGTATTTAACTGATGCTCTGTATCTAATAGTAAAGTATTGTTTCATATCACCCTCATTAGTGCTCCCTGAACATAGCCTCTCACAAATGGAAGGCATTGTCACTGTCACCTGGTTTAGACCCTATTCTACCATATTTATTTTACTTATTTATTTGAAGATAGAAAACTGATGTTCAGAAAGCCTAGGCACAGAGGTAGAATAGCAAAACAGAACTGGATCTGAAGTAAAAAGAACAGGGTCCAAACCTGCTGACTAGAGGTAAGTTGCCTACCTCCCCCAGCCCTAAACTTCTCCAAATAGAGATAGAATTGTCAGGTTTAATAAATGACAATACAGTATGCCCCATGCTTGGGCCATACTTACATTAAATAATTTTTTGTTGTTCTTATGAAATTCATATTTAACTGGAGTACCTGTATTTTATCTGGCAAAGGCAGATAAAATGTGTGAAAAGGCAGAGATAATGAATCTGAATATATTTTTATACCACAAAACACAATGTAATTGTTAAGTTTATTATGATTGCCTGAGGTCAAATACCTACTATCATAGCAATTTTTAACTACCTTTCTTTAAGGTTCAAAGAGCTTTAAATAACTTAAAGGGATCATAGATATTTAGCTTAGGAACAATAAACTGTTTGTTGAAAGAATTAACGATTAATCTGAACTTCTAGTTTATTGTAAACAACTTAATGTGCTTATAAATCAGGTCGAAGTGAAAATCCACTGTGCTTTTAAGTGATGTTACCCAGAGAATGTGTCTTAGAAACAATAGTCTCGGTCACTGAAAACAGTTTTGGACAGTAATTTCTGGAATGCATCCTGAAATTTTAAAAAAGATCATTCTATAGACCGTCGGCCAAATAGTCAAACTTTGGGGCAGACAAATCTGATTTGAATCTTTTCTTGGTTATTATCATAGATCTTCGAAAAAGCCACAGGAAGACAAGGTCATGGGCAGAACAGACTTTACATATCATCCAAACCTGCTGAGAAATATTTTTCTTAGGACATAACAAATTAGTAACCACGATTTAGCAGTGCCTTGCAAAATCTGTGTGCCTGAGCTATTTGCATTTCTGAAGACATGCAGAAAGAAACAAAAGTAAATAAAAATATGAAGTGTCAGCTCAATTGAAAAAAGAAAAATAGAGATAGTCCTCTCCAAACACTCAACATTCTCCCTGCCAACTCACCTTTGTTTATAGACATACATGATTCCCATTACAGGTTTGGAGGCATTGTGAACTGGGGATGTCATTAAATTCTATTTTTAGGAAAAAACAGTTCTCTTTAAGTCCACAGAAATGCATGTGTGATAATAGGGACTTTGCTTTGAAACCCAGAAGGGCAGACGGAGGAAAGAAAAAATGACAGTGCTTCCTCTATGGTGACAGTGTTGCTTGATTCATGTAAACAAGTTTGACGATGACAGATACACTTGGTTTTTAAATACAAGCCGGTGAAATACCAGCCAGTGTTGTCCAAAATTTAAAGAGCAGAATTAAAATATTTTATTAAGGAAGTGATACTGCTACCATAAACAAAAGGACACAAGATTGTTGAAGGGAAAGGGTGCGAGCGTGTGTGTGTGTGTGTGTGTGTGTGTGTGTGTGTGTGTGCGCGCGCGCACGCATGTGAGAGATTTGGAAAGACATCACTACTCTATTTTTCTGTCATGTATGATCTATTGAAGGTGGGAGGGAATTGGAACAATCTGTTGCAATCTCTGAGCAGTCTTGGATTTTTCCATAGCTCATCTTTATAGGAAGGCTTACAGCCTTGACTGAGACCTAGAAAACATGTAATTGTGGATGTCCTAATAAAGCCCTGAAGGAAAGAGCAAGTCTGTGAGCCTGCCTGGCTTTTGACATGGTAGCCAACTCTCTCTCTCCTGTATTCAGACTTCTCCATCCTCCTAAGGAGTGTTGGACTTTGATGAGCAAAGTCCGTATTTGCCTTCACTGCTGACATGTATTTAAGCTGTCATTTTGCAACTCTTCATTTGGGTTACATATTCACTTTAGCAGAGTTATTACCAACCAATGAACAGCTCAGAATGAATATTAGAGAAGTATTTTAGTTTTAAATACATGCAAACAATGTTTTATTTATTTTTTTAAATTTTTTTTCTCCCCAAATATGTTTATTTTAATTTTTCAGTGTTACAAGATTGATTGTTCATGCACCACACCCAGTGCTCCATGCAATACATGCCCTTCTCGATACCCATCACCAGGCTCGCCCACCCCCCCACCCC
>CM052811.1:59804911-59837255 GCA_028533885.1 Nasua narica
TTTTTTCCACTGGATATTTTTGCCTGTTTTGTCGAAGATGATTTGACCATAAAATTGTGGGTCCATCTCTGGGCTCTCTATTCTGTTACACTGGTCTATGTGTCTGTTTTTGTGCCAGTACCATGCTGTCTTGGTGATCACAGCTTTGTAGTAAAGTTCGAAATCAGGCAATGTGATGCCCCCAGCTTTGTTTTTCTTTTTCAACATTTCCTTAGCAATGCGGGGTCTTTTGCAAACAACTATTCTAAAACAGCTTGTAGCCACTGATTATAGACAGAGATACAGGCATACAGATACAGAGATGTAGACATAAATAGATCTAACCATATATAGATACACAGATATCATATAGGTGTATACAGGTATAGAGATAGGTAGAAATCGTGATGACAATTACAAAAGGGATGCAATGACTGTTGGTCATCAACACCAAACAGAAAAAAAGAAAAAAGACAGGTACGGATCTCTTACAGCAACATGAACTCCTGTGGCAGACCTATTTCCAAAACAGGAAGCCAAAGACAATCAGTGTGGTGTTTAATCAGTTATTATTCCTTGGGGGCTTTGAAGCTTTCAGGGGGTCTATGAAGTCTTTTTCCCAAGTATTATCATGAGTCTGAATTTTTTCATATATGTTAATCAAAATAACAGAAAGCTGAAGCAGATAGAAGAATTGAATTCTTTTAAGTCAAATCTTAGAGAGCTGCAAAAATTTAATTATAGAGCACTACCATTTTCCTTATATTTTTGTTTCGGAAAGTGTACTTTTCATAAACCATGTTATTTTTATTTATGTGAAATATATCTCACCGTAAATGTATCAGTAATATATATTGTACTCTCTGAATTTTAATTAAGTAATGATATATATAGTTCACATAAAATATTTGTGGGCTCCTCAATAATCTTTGAGAATATAAAGAGGCCCTAATACCACAGAGTTTGGAAACTGCTATTCAAAGACAACACTACATAAGCAAAGATGATCTATGGAAAGAATAAAACACAACGTTGGGACTTTGGGCTGGACAGTGTCTATCTTTCTACTTGATAGTATGCATTTGTGTATTTATACATATGTATATTTAACGAAGTTGGACTAATTTTATGTAGGCACAAACTCCTCAGTTCCCCAAGAGTCCTGTCAGATACTTCCTGTCAGATACTTTTTTTAACTGATGTTACCTCTCATTTATGTAGCTCTGTGACCCCACCAAGATTTGAGTTTGTAAACACACTCAGAGTGCCACCCTCCTCACCCTCCTAAATAATTCCCCAAATCATTTTGGGATAATAAGGCTTTCTCTTAATGATATAATTAAGATATTGGGTGAGGGGGTAGCTCAAATCAAATGATGGATACCAGAAACGTGAATGCATGGAGGAAAAATAAGGTCATAGTGTCAGTAGAACTGAATAGTAATAACCATTCTTTTACTTTCATAATCACTTCACTCTTCTAGTGAAATTTGGACATGCAGTTCAGGAGAGCAGAGTTATAAAGAAGTGATGTTTAATGCTGCTGAAAAGTTCCAATCTTGTTCACAGTAGATCTTTTCTCAGTTTTTTTTTTCTTGTCAATAGCACTAGATACAAAATTGTGAACTAAAATGACAACTTAGAGAAACTAAATTAAGAGCTTCTAATGGAGAAAAAAAACATAGGACTGGGAGTCATGAGATGTTCATTGAGTGTTCTGCTACCGATGCATGTGAAAACATGGATAAATAATTCAACTTCCTGGGTGCCTGTGTGGCTCAGTCGGTTGAATGTCTGCCTTCAGCTCAGGTCATGATCCCAGTCTAGAAGGATAGAGCCCCACATCAGGCTCCCTGCTCATTGTGGAGCCTGCTTCTTCCTCTACTGCTCCCTCTGCTTGTACTCTCTCTTTCACTCCCTCTCTCTGTTAAATAAATTGAATAGATAGATGCACAGATAAATAAATAAAATCTTTTTAAAATTACTCAACTTCCCTTAACTAATTCTCTTATTTGTAAAAACAAGAATACTGGGCTAAGATTTTTTTTCTAGCTTTAGGATTCCATAAGCCTAGGAAAATGCATCTGCTTTCTCAATAGCAAGCATAGCTCATAATTTTTCAGAATCGGTTCATGTCTTCTGAAAATTTAGGTTATATTTGGAAATTGCTATAGAAGTAACAAATTATTATTATTTCACATGTGTGAATCTATTAAAGTATCATTATATGATGGATGTCTTCAATAAACCAACCAAGGAATACAGCAACACTTCATTTGTCCCATATTGTTAGGGAATGAAATGTTTCACATGTACGCATTTTCGATGATGGACACAGAACCCTTTAAGGACAAAAAAAATCTTTTTAGCACTTTTTATGAAAATATTTCTCAAAAACATGTTTTATATTCTTTTTTAAATTAGAAGTTAAAAAGATCTGTATGTTCCTTTTTATTATTCAGGTCTGCTGAGAGCTCTTTTCTGCCCAAGAGCCTTCTATGCATCCAGGAGAATATTCATAAACACTTTGTACTCTGATTTATGATCAATGAGTTGGGCTTGTAGATTCAGTAAACAATTCTTTAATCATTAAAACATGATAACATAGCTAAAGAATCAATTTCTCATCAACATTTAAACTCAAATTATTAAATTAACTAGAACTATGTTCTAAATGAACATAAGTCTATCAGATTCTCTAACACTAGAAATCAATTGACAAAATTATCAATTAAAATTAATTATGAATATTTAAATATATTTCACAAAGGTAATAGATTACTCTTACAAAACTAGTAAACCACATTCTTTTAAGTATCTTAAGTACCTGAAAGGAAAACACAGATAAATATGCATAGCAGTTTTTTTTTTTTTTAAAGATTTTATTTATTGGACAGAAAGAGAGATCACAAGTAGGCAGAGAGGGGGGAAAGCAGGCTCTCCGCTGAGCGGAGAGCCCAATGCAGGACTCGACCCCAGGACCCTGGGATCATGACCTGAGCCGAAGGCAGAGGCTTTAACCCACTGAGCCACCCAGGCGCCCCTGCATAGTAGTTTTAAAACCATATGCAAAAACCTAGACAGAAATACCATTGCCATTAGATTTATTTCTGTGTGTGCATATGTGTGTGTGGATGTAACCTCAGTATTATGGCAGAAAAAAATCCCTAATCATGGCAAAATAATTTAGCTTTTGAGTGGAATTTGAGATGATGACTCTTTATTGGGCCTTTCCAGTGTTAATCACATAAATAACTACTTCCTGAAATACATTTTTAGATTTCATCACAATTACATGGTACAGGGTCCTATCATTTATATATAATTCTGTCCTAATGTCTTAAAGGCTTATTTAAAACTTTAGGTTGGATTATGTAAATAGGATGATAGATACAGGTATTGACCAAATAGTAAATGGTATATATGTAAAATTGAATCACATGGTATTGCACTTTTTCTGTATATATTCTTAGAAACTTTAACCTGCCTTTTCTTTTGTAGAATAAATAATAATTGCTTTGATGCTTTTTTATTTTAACCAAGATAACTAGTCTAAGATAACTACTCTAGGTAAGTGTATGTTCAAATTGTCAGATGTTGGCCAGTGGTGTCCATTTATTTTACTCTTTTCCCCTTTCTCACTTCTCCAAGCATCTTTTAGATTCTACTTGCCTTACATTATAATAATGAGATAATCCAGCATCATCTTAATTTCTGTTTTTATCAGAGTATGGCTACTCGCCAAGGATCCCTGATTTCTTTTAGTAAAAAATAGAATTGGGGCGCCTGGGTGGCTCAGTGGGTTTAGGCCTCTGCCTTCGGCTCAGGTCATGATCTCAGGTTCCTGAGATCTAGTCCCGCATCGGGGTCTCTGCTCAGCGGGGAGCCTGCTTCCCCCTCTCTCTCTGCCTGCCTCTCTGCCTACTTGTGATCTCTCTCTCTCTCTCTCTCTCTTTCTGTCAAATAAAAAATAAAATCTTAAAAAAAAATAGAATTAAAGACCAAATTTGTTCATGAGTATATGCACAACTGCTGGTGCTAGAAAAATAACGTGCTGGGGGTAAATTCAATGATAAAGTTGGAAAAAACTGTCCCTTCACGATTTCATATTGATACTTAAAATTTAATTTTAAATATATTAAGTTCTTGATCTAACATGCAGTGTCTACCAAGACCACATTTATATTCTTTACTTGTCTAGAACATATGCTGATTGAAACCCATATTTGACCTACAGTACCCTCCTCTGCAATATTAAAATGTTCACATCTTATAACTCTTGCTTGGATATCATGTTATTGCCAAAGTGTTACTTTGCTCCTCTGTGATACCATAAAGTTGTAGGTTCTGTTGGTGCAGGAGATCTTTTTGTTCTTAAATGAAGTGGTCCATGGCTGCCTTGTTTTTGAGTTGATGTTTCTCGGTTATTTTATCTGCTTATTTTCACTCTGTGTTCGATCTTACTACTTTTCTGAGTCAATTCTAACCAGATGGTATCTAGGGAGGTCTGACATTCATCAAGTGGTCATAGACCTGCGGTGGCATGGGTTTATGGTGAACCATGGGAACCTGACCTGCTCTCTGCTTCTGGATAAGACCACACAATTGAACTTCTTGATAAAATCATTTTCCCTGAATTCTAGTTGCTGATTGGAATTGAAAAGCTGATTTGACCTTCATCACTGTCCTATGCAGGTATTCTGGATCTTGTCAGATAGAAGCGAACATTGCTCTGCTAAATAGGAAAAAGCTTAAAACAGAGAAGGTTGAGCATAGGATGAAAAAAATCTACTAAATCAGAGTTACTAAGTTCATGACACCTGCCTTTTTGAATTTTTCTATCTTGAGGTTTTGTGACAGTTGTGCCTTGACTACCATGTTGATCCAAGGTGGTAAGGTTCTTTTTTTAATATTGTGGTCTTTAGTTCTCTTTAGCATGATGAAGATAGGCTGAAACTATTAAAATGATATTGGCAAGTACTTGTGGACTCTTGAACAGATGTAAATACAGAACTTACAAAGACCATATGTCATCAGTTAGCAGATTAGATACTAGATTAGTTTGCTTTCTAGAGGCACAGACCTTGTGGCTTTCAAGAGATGGAGCTTATGCTTCCCACTTACCGATACCACTTTTCCAGATACGTTGGCCCATCTGAAATGTGTTGTCCATACAGCCGAAGTCCTGAATCTCAGGTCCAGTTTCAGATTCAGGAGGATATACCTGATTGTTCTGATTAAATCAGTAATGATCTTCCTGCTCAGAGAAGGGCCCCTATCTTTTGTCCAAAGCAGTGATGCTTCATCCTAACCTATTTGGAGTGATAAAACAAAAATTTTGTGCTTAATTTTTTTAAGATTATTTATTAGAGAGAGAGAGAGAACAAGAGAGGCAACACTAGCTGAGGGAGAGGGAGAAGCAGGCTTTCTGCTGAGCCCAGTGTGGGGCTCGGTTCTAGCTCTGGGATCATGACCTGAGCTGAAGGCAGATGCTTAACTGACTGTGCCACCGAGGTGTCCTTTTGTGCTTTATTTTAACCATAGCTTCCTCATAACCCAATCACACATAGTACTCTGGAGAGAGTCTCTTCCCTCATAGAAGAATCTCTCTTCAAGAGAAAGTAACACTGACTCCTACTCACTGCCAACCAATATTTGGGGTCCTAATGTATATGTTTCTTCTTCTTAAGATCACACCTGAATACTTTTCACTTAGAATCCTGTGGTAAGGTCAAGTGTGTCTTTTTGGATTCTCATGGAACTCAGCTCCCACTCTTACTATCTCTTCAGGCAGATTCATAAATTGGATCTCGTGGCTGCCCTTAGTGGAATCATCAGTTGAGAATTGTTTCCTATCTCTAACCAAGTGCTTCTCAACCACTTTGACTTCTTAACTCATGGATAAAATAATTTCTGTATCATATATTGGCTTCCAAGCCCCAGCAAGCAACACCAATGACTAGTGGGATATATATCTAGGTATACCCATAGCTCTATGCCAGGTTACACTCATTGAGAAAATCTGCTCAATCCTTGTTCCTGACAATTCAGATATAAAATCTAAGTAAGCCAAATAAAGTTCTGGATGAAAACTTATAGTGCCTTTTTTTTTTTTTTAAACAAGGGATACACAGGTGCTTTTGTGCTTTTCAAAGTGTGTTTTTTAAAGTGTGATTCATGGATCATTGCCTGCCTGAAAACTGTTGTTACTAGAACACAGAATAATAATGTAAACAAATGGTCTCTAAGTGTGTTCTTTAATGCAGTAGATATTTTTGGGAGAAGGATGGTAGGAATACATTCTGAGTAATGGAAGCTCTATATCGATCTATGTTCTGACACAAGCTCTGACCAGCAAGAACACCCAAAGAAGAACAAAACTGTGGGACTCAAATAATTCCCTCCACCTGCGTGGTACCAAGGGCTTGGGTTAATGACATTAAGGTACAACATCCAGTCCCCCTACTCTTTCCTGTTTTCAGGTACTTACATGACCTGCAGGAAGGAAAATAGCAAAAAATGTCAGGTTTGAATCTGCAGTGGAAAAGAGGAGCCAGGCAAGTAGAATTGAGGCAAGCTTTAATGGAAGTGCTCTCAGGGGAGGTTCCTTGGTCCTGGTTAGGACAGGGCCGAGGAAGTAGCACCAAGGGGGTGGGGCTGAGGGGTTTTTAATTAGGGGCCTTCGGGTGTGGAGGGTTTGCTGGGTATCTGATTGGCTGTAGTTTATGTCTACGAGGGATACAAAATACACCAATCAATTGTCAGCTTATTATATAGAAAAAGGAATGCAAAGTCGACCAGTCAGATCGTTTGTCATCGTTGTAGGGTGATCTGGAAAGTCTCTGAGATAGGAAGCCCCATCGCAGAAAGTCCCAAACCACCATCTTGTGAAACTCAGTGGCCATCTTGTTCACTCTCGGCGTCCCTGGGTTCGCCAGCCTAAGAAAAAACAAAACAAAAAACAAAAATTGACTCTCCATTTTGACTTGGTGAGTGTTAATTCTGAGGATGATAGCAGGCAGCTCTATGAAGCACTTGTTTCCTACTCATCTGGTGAGGGTCTAGTGAGGAAGGCATAAGGTACACAAGGCTTCAGTTGAGATGTCAACATCTTGTAGATTATTATGCAGGAAGAACCTTCAACCAACCAATAATTGTTGGTTGATCTTTTTCATTTGAAAACAATTTAAAAAGTTGTTTTAATTAATTAAAATTATTTCATAATTTTCATTTAAAGAACAATTTTTATTGTTTTCCTGATCTTTACCTCTGTCTCCTATCAAGTTCACAGTGACTGGAACTATTGAAACTATAGATTGTTAGCTTCTTTCTCCAGAAATGTTGGAATTCCACTGAGCCTCAAATGGAGCCTGAGTTATATGAAGTCTCTAGGTGAAGAGCCACACACGAAATCACAAAGAAAGACTCCTATTTATATTGAGATCACTGTGAAGCCATCACTGGGGTTTCCAGCTGTCTTTCAGATTTTGATTACAAAAATATTTACTCAGAATACATGAACAGAAGAAACATAAAGGAACAATGTGTCAGGCTATTTGAAAATACAAGTGTCTTCATTTACATGGTGGAGATAATTCAGATTCTTTTCTGATAGCCTATTTTGTGTGTGTTTAAGGCAAACTGAGCTCCTAGACAACTGGAGTTTTTCTCATTTCTTTTACCCATTATCCACAGGGCTGCTAACAGAGAATATAAGGATCAACTCCAATGGTCCATTACACTGACTCACATTTCATCAGTTTTATTTAGAAACTAGCAATGCTTTTGAAACTTTAAGGAAAGGATATCTAGAAAATTAGAGACTTGTACTATCTTTTCTACTAAGTTGGTACTTGAAAATGAGCCATCTATATTAAGTTAGCAAATATGATTGTTCAAGGACCAAAACATCACTATAAGCTTAAGTTTTGAGAAGCATGTTGAAAATTGTTTTCTCATTCATAAACTTTATTCAGCCCCATATTTTCTAGGTGAGGTTTCACGGCCATGGAATTGTAATCTTTAAGTATGTGCACAGCACACTTGCTCCTGAGATGTCTCTGAGAGGGTTGAGCTCATCCCAGATCCCTCCTTCCTTTCAGAATGAAGAGTGCACTGCCCACTGAGCCATCCCTGTCCTCCCCTGACAGCCCACAGCTCCTTTTTATTCACAGTGATGCCAATATCATTACTTTGTTTCTGTTTTTTGTGAATACTGGGGACCCTCTAGATAGATGTCCTCTCCATCATCACAAGTCTGTATGAATCTGCTTGCTTTGAGGTCTGTGGCACTCGCCTCTAATTCTGCATCAATCACATAGTCATACTATCAGAGTGGGTAAGTGGGAAGTAGAATTCCCGGTCTAATAATCATTTGAGCCCTAGTCCATGAGTGCCTATGTCCCAAAGAAAATAAGTAGCAGTGGACCAGATGACTATTTCCTGCCTACCAAAAAATCAGCTATTGCCCATAAATCAGTCTATCACAAGCCATCTGATATCAGAGACTGCAGGCTCATAATACTTGTCTGAATTTGTGACTAATGTTTGGGGTTATTTTTTTAGATTTTATTTATTTATTTGAGAGAGATCACAAGTAGGCAGAGAGGCAGGCAGAGAGAGAGAGGAGGAAGCAGGCTCCCTGCTGAGCAGAGAGCCCGATGGGGGGCTCGATCCCAGGACCCTGAGATCATGACCTGAGCCGAAGGCAGAGGCCTAAACCCACTGAGCCACCCAGGCACCCGTGAATAACGTTTTTTGTAGTATTACAAATAATTACAAAGGATTTGACAGACAAACTTTCTCTGGATTATAACTTATTTTATGATGTGAATTTTTTCAAAATCTAATAGTGTTGAGTATTTTTCTCTGAAAGCTCTCATTCTTGAGAAGTTATTAAATGAAGAGTCCAAGGGTTGCAAATCATTTGTAGAATAGATCCAAAATCCCTTCCTTGAAACTGAGATCAAATGTGGGGGTTTCTTTTAATTTAAATTTTTAGGGGAGTTAAAGGTTCACAAGGAAACTGAGGAAGGTACAGAGATTTCCCCTAAGTCACTGCTGCCATACAAGCACAGCCTCCCCCTATTATTAGCATCCCTCCCAAATGTGTTTTAACATTCAGAATTTTTTAGATATTGTAAAGTTATTACAAACATAAACTGCCTATTATGTAATACCTCTTGGGGGGTCTGGGGTAACATCCCATAGTCAGATGTTAATATTTCCTCAACTAAATGGATGAATACTTAGATGAAATGTGATTTTTTTTTTCTAAAGAGCATAAATAAAGGTTCAGGTTAGGTTCTGCTTCTAAAAGAGTTGCAAAACACTTGGTTTTCAGGAACTTTCGGTTTTTATGTCTTATAAATAAGGAGTTGTGAATCTGGACCCTGGTAGTAAAATGTTATTATCAATTCACTGATACTATGTGCTCAGTAAATTAGGAGAATCACTTCCTAATTGGTATCAAAGTGAAAGCAGATGTTTCCCTTAGGGTAGGAACATGGCTTTCTGTGTCATATCATTAGCCACACCTAGTTAACAGATTAGATGTAGTTTCTGTTTGTATAATCTTGATAAACTTGATTGGACGACAAAAGGATGGAATGAAGTATTTGGAGACCAGAGATATTTTGTGAATAGTGTTTTGTTTTACTCTCATATTAGCAATTTTGTTGGTACTGAAAAGTAGCAAACTAGGGAGGGCTCTGGCCATATGTATATGATCCTGTTGCTCAAAATATGTAGATCAAATTAGTGGTATGCCTTAAAGAATGGTCACTAGGCAGCAAGTCCTCCCATTCGGTTGAGCCATTTCTCATACAGGGGGAAGATAATTTGCTAAAAATGCAAAAGCTGCTTTTAGCATTACTTTTTTTAGCCTGTCTTTATCTGCTGTGTATGAGGCTGTCTAAATATAGACATGGATAAATCTCCTCGAATCCACATACCTCTGTATGCGTGTAAGTATATGTGCTGTTCTGTCATCTAAGTCCCATAGTAATACATCCATTCATCTTACTTCTGCAGGTTTTCCAGGACAGAGAAATTTGGTTTGTGTTTTGAAGTTTGTTTGTTTTTTGTTTTTGTTTTTTTTTTTTGAAGTTTGTTTGTTTTGTAAAATGTAAGTAAATAGGTATTTGCCCAGATAACCTTCAATTGTGCAAAGTCCAGTACTTAGGAATTTAGTAATTGGCAACTGCCAGAAAGCGGATATTAGTAGACAGCTATTGAATTGCTAAACTGAGAAAGAGACTTCACCTTCACTTTTATTTTTTCCTCTCCATCTTAACCACTCCTTTGTCCAAAATAAGCAAAATCCTCTGCTTTATGGAGCAGAAGTATTCATAGCTCAGAGGATTACTTTAAGATTAATTACAACAATTTCCTAGAGCAGCATAGGAAGTATTTATAAATATATGTGTATATGTTTGTGAATACACTATTAACCTAGATAATATTTCATGTAAACTTCATTTTTACTTTCTTCCTCTATAAAGATCTGTGGTTAATTGTGTCTGCAGCCAGAAGCTCTGTAACATTTCATTTCCAGATACAGTTCCTACCATTAGGCCTATTAAGACCTGTAGATGTTTTTGCATCCATGCAAACTGTATGAATTGACCTGTATCATGCCTATAGACTAAATTTCTTGTGAGGATGGAAAAGACATAGCTATTTCTGCTATCGGTGTTCCCCAATGAAGAATGACTTTGACTTTGTTAATGTATGCTATTTCCTACCTAGGAACACCTGTATACTTTTAGTTTATTTTTGAGTTCCTCATTCCTTAGTCTGCTTGTTTTTAGGTATTTCACTAATTTGTGTGCTTAGTATGTGTGAGATACTTTGTAATGGCCGTACATGTTGAGGAACACAGAGATACATTTTTTTAAATGAACTCCTTTGAATAAATGTTAGCTAAATTTCTCAAAGGCCTATTTTCTACAATAGCTATTCTTTATGACTAAAGAGGTGATTTTCAGAAAATTTGATGGTGGGTAAAAAGGAATATTACAGCTTATCCCATGGCACCCCAGTGGCAGTAATTTTCATGAGCAATTTCCTACAACAAGCTATAGAATTCTGTGGGAAACTTCCCAGCAGTGTTCCCCACAGGTCAGGTTTCATAGCCAGACCTGCACATCAGCATTCCTTATAAGAAATGAATTTAAAGCATAAGCTATGAAGGCTATTTATATCTAATATAGAGGTAAGGTTGAAAATTAGAACCAAGACCCTGGTTAAGTAAAAGTCCATCTGTAGCCTGGCAGCACAGCATGGGTCAGAGTCCAGAGAGAAGGCATTACTTCAACTGAGATTCATTCCCCAACCATAGTCTAGGATCCATCCAGAGAGGAAAGAGTAGAAGGCTGAAAGCCAATGGGTCTTCATCAAGGGTACTTGAATGCTCCAAGTCCTTGACTTCTTCTGTTCTTGTAGGTGTGAAACTGATGCCAGAGAAAGAAGCCTAGGCAAGGCAAGAACAGGTTGTAGCCTGCCACTCAGAGCTGGTTCTGGATCCACATTGAGCAACCAGGCTCAGGGGACAGATTCAGACCTAGGCTGGAGTACTATCTAACTACCAAAAAGAAAATAATTTAAGTTTTCATTTTGCTATTAAATTGCTGTGAGATCTAAAACAAATTGCTTCATCAACCTTAGTCATAAATTTATCTGTAAAATAAGGAGATTACAGGGACACTTGGGTGGCTCAGTCAGCTAAACATCTGCCTTCGGCTCAGGTTATGATCCTAGGATCACAGGATCAAGCCCAACATTGGGCTCCCCACTCAGTGGGGTGTCTAATTCTCCCTCCTCCTCTGCTCTTCCCCAGCTTGTACTCTCTCTCTCAAATAAATAAATAAAATCTTAAAAAAATAAGGAGATTACAAATAATTTAACCTCTTGTCTAACCTAATTCCGGTAGTATTTTAAGTGTTGGCCCAAGTGAACATGAAAACACTTTTGGTTCTGTTTTCCTTCATAATAAGTTGTTTCGTGCTCTGTTTGATAGGCTTAAATGGATGGTTCTGTGTGTTAACATTCAGGTTTGAATACCCACCATTTCATTCTGAGAAAGTCTCATATGTGACAGCATCAAGGCAAGCTATAATCAAATTGGTTCAAAACAGTAATAAGCATCCAGAGAAGAATGAACAATAGATGCATAAAACACAGATAAGAATGACAGCCAACTTCTCAGAAATAATGCAAGCCAGAAAAGACTGTGAAATGAAATCTTTAAAGCACTGAAAGGAAAATATTATCAATCTAGAATTCTATACCCAAATAATAATTTTTAAAAAGAAAGGGACAATCATATTTTAATGAATTCTATACCCAAATAATAATTTTTAAAAAGAAAGGGGCAATCATATTTTAATGAATTTTTAGTTTTTATAATAGTTCTAGATTTAGGTAAAAAAGTTGCCACTATAGTTTAAAAAATTCCCATGCCCTAAACCTAGCTTGACTTAGATGGTACACTTGTCACAACTAAAGAATTGATAACTACATTTTTAAGTCCAAATTTTATCCATATTTCCTGAGTTTTTACATAATATTCTTTGTCTATTATTCTGTCAGTGACATTTTCTCAGGTTTATCTTATTTTTGATGATGTTGGTCAAGTATTTTAGAGAATTTCTCTCAAGTGGGACTTGTTTTTTTGTTTGTTTGTTTTTTCAAGATTATACTGGGTACAATGGACTAAAAATTTGTGCTCCCCCACCAAATTCATATGTTTAAAGCTTATCCCCGGTGTGATGATTTTGGAGATGGGAATCTAGGGAGATGTTTAGGTCATGAGGATGGAGTCTTCATGAATGGGATTAGTGTCTTTTTAAGAGAGACCCCAGAGAGATTCCTCACCCATTCTCCCTTTTAAAGATTCTCTGAAAAGATGGCCTTTCATGAACCAGTAAGTAAGCTGTCACCAGACACTGAATCTGCCAGCACCAAGATCTTGGAATTCCTGGCCTCCAGAACTATGAGAAATAAATTTCTGTTGCTTATAAGCAACCCAGTTAATGATAATTTGTTATAACAACCTAGACTAAGACACTCAGGTTTTTGTGTTCTTGGAGGAATATAAGAGATAAGGGTAGGTACCTAGTCATAATAGCCTATCAAGTGTATATGATGTTGAAATCACTAACACTGTTAATTTTTACCTTGATCACCTGCCTGAAATAAAATTTGTCAGATTTTTTCACTGTAAAGTTACTTTGTCACCCATTATTCGCAGTGTTCAGCCTGTATTTTAAAAGTGGGGAACTCTGCTCTATTCTTTGAGGGCATAAGTTGTTTGAATACAATACATAAGTTATTTGGAGCTCTTCTGTATGAGAGAAATATTTGAAATTATTTTGCAGAAATACATACTTGTTTACAAAAGAATAATTATATAATCATTTATATCAGCATAGACTCATGGATTTTATACTTAGAGTTAAAATATAATGCTCCTTTCTTCTTCTTTTTCTTCTGCTGATGAAATTGTTCCAGCTTTGACCATGGTTGCCCATTCAGTTGGCTCCTGTCATTTTGCCATAACCTCATCACTGAAGGGTGTTGTTGTTTGGTTTTGTTTTGTTTTTTGACCTTTTTTTTTTCTCCTGTTACCACAAGATGCTCCAGACCCATGTTGTATATTACCCACACCAATCCTAGAATCAGCCATTTCAACAAAGAGGTCTGGTTCCTTTCATTAGATAATGGTATTAGAAACCAAGATCTGAGGACTAATGTGCTTGTTGCTACTGGGATGTCCTTGCTTATAAGCCATCTCAGCTGACACAGCAAGAAACTAGACGTGTGTTTACTAAAGTGTGCATGTATACATATTTATGGATATTTGTAACCATCGGTATATTAACTAAACATGAATTTATACTGGTATCTCCAAATCCAGTGTACTACCACATGGATTACTGCAACCTCCTTCCCGTATTTGTAACTTCCCACTCTAAGAAACCTGGTGCCCACCATCATTTACTTAAGTGTTCAATTCCAGCACCTATGTATAGTGGTTTCATGATAGTTAATTTATAAACCTCTGGGAAACAACTCTAACAATTATAGTATAGTGCTTATTACAGTTTACTTTCTTCTTAATCTTACAGACACTACTCATTCTTAAAGTTATTTGGGCCAACCTTTTCCTTCCACTCTTTTCACAGATGTTGCATCATATATTTTTTATACAATTGGACTCATTCATCACAATTTGTATTCACTTGGAGTTCTCCTGACTTCCTAAATGATTTTCTTAAATTTGTATTCATTAAAGTTCACTTTTGTGCTATAAATTTTTGTGGGTTTTGACAAATGGATAGTGTCATGTATCCAACATTATAATGTCACAGAGAATAGTTTCTCTGTCCTAAAAAATTTCTTGTACTTCACTTACTCAGTACTTCCTTAGGAAGTCCTAACAGCCACTGATATGTTTACATTCCCTATTTACCCAAATGTCATATAATTAAAATCAGACACTTTGTAGCCTTTTTATATTAGCTGTTTCCAACCAGCAATATGCCCTTAAGATTTACTCAAGTCTCTGTGTATCTGATAGCTCATTCATTTTTACTGCAAAAAAAGTACTGCATTTTATAGGTCTATGATAGTTTGTTTATCCATTCACCTATTGAAGAACATCTTGGTTGGTTGTACTTTTTAATGGTTACAAATAAAGCTGCCATAAACATTCATATGCATGCTCTTATATAAGCATACATTTTCACATTAGTTGGGTAAATACCTACAGTGTAATTTCTAGATGACAAAGATATACAGGGTTGTATATATAAGTATACAAGACTGTAAGACTGCATCACCAGCATAGTATAAGTATTATAAGAACTGCATAATGCAGAAGAAAAAATCTACTAGCTGGAAATAGTATCTGTACAAAGAAATAGTGTTTGAAATAGTAAATACATAGATATATAAAAATACTTTATCTTTTTAAAAAATCTCTTTGTGAAATGTTTAAAGTAAAATTAAGTTTAAGTTTAATAAGCCTAATTTTAATAAGTTTAAGTTAAATTATGAGAACAGTGGCACAAAAATTGCAAGGGAAAATGGAAGTATACTATTTTAGGCTTACTAAGGTGCATATTAAGGCATGTAATACAACTTAGAGTAGAGTTAGTAAGTTAGTGAGGCATACTGTAAACCAAAAAGCAATAAAAAACTAAATATGAGTATAGTTAAGTCAGAAAGATATGATAGAATCATAAAAAATAATCCAAAGAAATGCACAAAAACAGGAAAAAAGAAAAGAACTGAAGAAAAGATAACCAAGATGATAGATGGAAACTCAAAGACATCAATAATTCTTTTATTTGTAAATTGTCTAAGCATCTTATTAAATGTAAAGATAATAAAGATTGGATTTAAAAGTGGAACCTAACATTCAACATGAATCTTATTTTAAAAATAGACATATAGAAAAAAATTTTTTAAAACCTAGGTAAAGATTCACCAGGCTAAGGCTAATCAAAGAAAATTGTGATGACTATACTAGCATATTAGTATATAGCAAGAAATATTACCAAGGATGAGAATTATTATCTTCAGTAAGAAGTCTAGTAATCAAATGTATTTAACAATCTAGAATGTTTGTTTACCTAAAAACAGAGTTTCAACATATACAAAACAGACTTCTGGTTTCCAGTGTTGTATATAAAATGCTTGGAAGTTGTCACTCTGTCCTAACAAGTAAAAAGCTGAACAAACTTAAAAACCAGCAGCTCTTCTTAGATTTATCAGAGAAATAGTTTTTGTGCAAATCACAACCCCCAACTGAGAGACAGATAAATGCAAAGAATCACAACTTAACAAAGCAGAAACTCATTCACAGATAAACCTACAGAAACCACTCCTGGGCTTCTTTTATCCAATATATCATGACATTTGGCCACTAAGAAAAAAATCAAAAGGCATACTAAAAAGCAAAAAAAAAAAACACCCCACTTTGATGAGACAAAGTCTGGTAACAGAACCAGACTCCATATGGCAAGGATACTGGAATTATCAAGAGTGGGAATTTAAAACAATTATGATTAATATACTAAGGGCTCTAATGGATAAAATAGATGACATGCAAAACCAGATGGGCCGTGTAAGCAGAGCGATAGAAACACTAAAAATAAAAGAAATACTAGGGATCAGAGACACTATGACAGAAATGAAAAATTCTCTTGATGTGCTCATTAGCAGACTAGACATGGTTGAGGAAAGAATCTCTGTGCTTGAGGATTTCTAAATAGAAACTTAACTAAAAAGCAAAGAAGAAAAAGGTCTGTAAAACCAGAATAAAATACATGAGGCAGAAACAAACTGCATACAGAACTTTGACTAAGATAAATCATACACTGAAGTTAAAACATCTTAATATTAAAAGTGTTCAAATCATGCAAAGTATTACCTCTGACCTGAGTAAAATTGTATAAAAGGCACATAAGAAAGAATGAAGTTGGGCCCTTATGTACAGCATATAGAAAAAATTAACTCAAAATGGATCAATGATGTAAATATAAGAAGAAAAGTAGAAGACTTTTAGAAGACAGTATAGGGATAAGTCTTCATGATCTTAAGATTTACCAAAAGATTTTTAGATATGACACCAAAAGAATGAGTAACAAAAGGAAAAAATAGATAAATTAGACCTCATCAAAAGTTAAAAATTTCATGCTTTAAACTCCACTAGCAAAGTAAAAAGACAATCCACAAAAGGTGGAAAAATATTTGTAAATTGTATTTGATATGACTTGTATATAGAATATAGAGAGAATACTTAAAATTTAATAATAAAAATAATCCTATTTAAAAATGGGTGCAGGATGTGAATAGACATTTTTCCAAACAAGATACATGAATGGCCAATAGGTACATGAAAACATGCATGACATCATTAGTTATCAGCAAAAGGCAAACTGAAACATCAATGAACTATCACTTTACACACAGATGATTATGGTCAAAAAGTTAGATAACAAGTCATGTAGAGGATGTGAAGAAATCAAAATTTTGATTTACTGCTTGTGGGAAGATGAAATTGTCCAGAAACTTTGGAAAACTGGTAGTTCCTTAAAAAATTAAACCTACTTGCTACATGACCCAGCAATTCAACTCCTAAATATTTACTCAAGATAATTAAAAACATGTGTTTACACAAAACCTTATATACAAATGTTTATAGCAGCATTATTCACAATAGCTAAATGGTGGAAACAATCTAAATGTCCATTAACAGGTGAATAAAGAAAATGTGGCATATCCTTAAAATGGAATATTATTAGCCATAACAAACAATGAAATACTCATATATGCTACAACATGAATGAACCTTGAAAACATTGAGCTAAGTGAAAGAAGACAGTTGCAAAATATCATGTATTATGTGATTTGATTCATAGAAAAGTGAATAGGGAAATCTATAGATATAGTGGATTATTGGTTTCTTAATGCTAGGAGGAGTGCAGGAGAAAAATGATAACTAAAAGATATAAGATCTCTTCTTCGAATGATGAAAATATTCTAAAATTGAGGATGGTGTTTCACATATCTGTGAATATACTAAAAAGTATCAACTTGCACATGTTAAAAAGATGAATTGTATAATAGGTCAATTACATAGTAGAGCACAATAAAGCTGTTTAGAAAGGCATAACCTTCCACAGGAAAAATCCTACCCTCTATGGTATCATTGATGAATTCTACCAAACATTTAAGGAAAAAAAATAGTATTAATTCTAGACAAATTACTTGAAAAAATTAGGGAAATTCCAACAACTTGTCTCTGAAGCCCACATTACCCTTTTGTGAAAGCCAGGTTATGTGTTAAGTGCTAAATGTATATGTTCCCCCAAAATTCATATGTTGAATCCCTAATCTCCCATGTGATAGTGTTTGGAGATGGAGGCTTTGGTAAGTACTTAGGGTAAGACAGGATCATGAGAATGGGGCCTGTATGATGGGATCAATGTCCTTGTAGAGAGAGACACCAGACATACTTTTCTTCCTTTCTCCATACCAGCCCAAAAAGGAGGTCAGTGAGCACACAGCTGTATAAGGGCCATGTAACCCAAGAGAAGAAGCCTCAGAATGAAACCTACCTCGTTGACACTTTGATCTTAGACTTCTCAGCCTCCAGAAGTTGAGAAATAGTTTTCTGTTGTTTAAGCCACCTAGTCTATGATAGTTTTTAATGGCAGCCCAAACTGATACACATTTCAAGAGAAATAGAAACTCTAGACCAATTTCCCTCATAACCATAGGTGCAAAAGTACTTGACAAAATTTTAGCAAATCTAATTCAACAGTACATAAAAAGCATGGAACACATGACCAAATGGAGTTTGCCATGGGAATGCAAACTTGGATTAACAGTCAAAAAATACCTTTCACTAGGGGCGTCTGGGTGGCTCAGTGGGTTAAAGCCTCTGCCTTCTGCTCAGGTCATGATCTCAGGGTCCTGGGATTGAGCCCCACATCGGGCTCTCTGCTCAGAGGGAGCCTGCTTCCCCCTCTCCCTCTGCCTGCCTCTCTGCCTACTTGTGATCTCTCTGTGTCAAATAAATAAAATCTTTTAAAAAAAATAGCTTTCACTATAGTAACAGTAAAAACAGAAAAAACTATGATCATTTCAATCATTACAATAAAAGCATTTGACAAAATTCCATATCCACTTGATAGTAAAAAACTATTAGTGAATTAGGAATAGATAGGAAATCTTTGAATCTGAAAAATAGAATCTTCACAAAACCTACAAGTAATATTCACTACTAGTAGTAAATGATTAAATGCTTCCCCCTCTAAGAATGAAGCAAAGATGCACACTTTCACCACTTCTAACATTTTATTATTGCTGCTGGCCAGTCCAATATGGCAAGGAAAAAAAAATGTTGCAAAAAAAGTGTTTGAAAAAAAAAAGAGAAAACTGTCTATATTTGAAAATGCTGTAATTGCATTGTTAGAAAATTGTAAGGAAAATACAAAATAACTAGAACTAATCAGTGAGCTTAGCAAAATTGCAGGTTAAAAGATCAATATGTAAACATCTTATTTAACTATTACTGTTTAACAAATTATTTCAAAATCTATGGTGCTGAAAGTAGACATTTATTATCTAACCATTCTGTTAGTTAACAGTCTGGGTAGGGTTTAAATGGATGCCTTTCCTCATGATCTCTCACAAGGAGGCAATGAAGCTGTTGGTCCAAGTTATGATCTTATGTGAGGCTTTACTAGAAGACTAGAAGAGGATGTTCCAAACCTTTTCACATGGTTGTTGGCTTGATTCAAATACTTGTGAGCTGGTGAACTAAGAGCTCCAGTTCCTTGCTGAATGTTATTTGGAGGCTCATGGGCTCTTTTTTTTTTTTTTTTTTTCCAGTGATGTGAATTTCTTCACAGTGCAGCACGTAACATGGCAACTGGTTCCCCTCAGAGAGAGGGCTTCATGAGGGAATGAGAAGGAATGGATAAAAGAGAAGGTACAATCCCTCTGAAATGTAATCTTAGAAGGAATATCTCAAAAATACCTTACATTTTCTTCATGAACAGTGAGTCACTATAACCAGCTGACTCACAAAGTATTAATATCTGGAGGTGAGGGTCATTGGGAGCCATTTTAGAGGCTGCCAATCACCTACACCAATTTTATTTTTTTAGTCTTATTTTGTTTTTTTTTATTTGTATTATTTAGAACCAGTTATAAATTGAACTAAAAATGATTAATAATGGAATCAAGAATTATGAAATATGAATACATATGACAAATGATATTCAAGACCAGTACATTCAAAACTATGAAATGTTACAGAAAGAAACTAATGGAGACCTCAGGAAATGTAGAGGTAGACTCAGTGTTAAAGACTCAATGAGACTCAATGTTCTTAAAATGTAACTTCTTCACAAAATGATCTACCAGATTGAAGACAATCCCATGCAGAGCCCCAGCAGACTTTGTAGTGCTTGACAAACTAACTTTAAAATTTATATGGAAGAGCACCAGGGTGACTTAGTTGATTAAGCATCTGCCTTCAGCCCAGGTCATGATTTCAGGGTCATCATGGCATCACTGTGCTCCCTGCTCAGAGGGGAGTCCGCTTCTCCCTCTGCCCCCCCCCCACTCTTGGGTGAGTGTGCTCTCTCTCTTTCAAATAAGTATAATCTTATTGTAGAAAAGTTACGTGGAAATGAAAAGAGAGGATCTAGAATAATCAAAAACAGTTTCAAAAAAGATGAATCCTGAACTTAGCTCGTTTCAAGACTTAATATAAAGCTACAAAGATCCAAGGTACTATAGCATTGGCTTAAATATATAGTCCAGTAATCCAGGAAAGGGTATTTAGAAGAAGACCTGGACGTACACTGTTAATTTATTGTCAGTAACACTGCCAAGCCAAATCAGCTAGGAAGGCACAGTTTCTTACAGCATTGTTGAAACTAATATATATGCAAAAAAAAATATTACTCTTTACCTCATGCTGTATACCACAAAATCAAAATGGTTTATTAACCAAAATATTAGATCCTTGACTATAAAAGTTCTAGAAGAAAATACAGGAGAAATGTTAGTGATATTGGGCCAAGATTTCTTAAATAGAACACAAATAACATGAGTTATGAAAGAAAAACAAAGCTAAATTGGACTTCATCAAAATTAGAAGCTTCTACTCTTCAGAAGGTACTTGTTAAATAAAAAGAAAGTGCTAACTACAGAATGGGAGAAAATATTTGCAAAGCATCAGGAGATGGATTTGTGCCTAGAATATATAAAACATACTAAAAATTCAATAGTAGGATGAAAACAAGCTGATAAAAACAAAACACCTTTGCACAAAACACGTCACCAAGGAAGATTTACAAAAGACAAGATTATGAAAAAAAAGTGTTCCATGGTTTTAGCCACTAGAATGGTAGAAATGAGATACCATTATAAACCCACTAGAAAGACTGCAATTAAAGAGACTGAAAGAAGGAAATCCTGCCATTTGTTAAAACAAGGATGGCCTCAAGGGCGTTAGGCTAAGTGAAATAAGTCAGAAATACAAATACTACGTGATAGCACTTACATGTGGAATCCTAAAAAGCTGAAAGTATAGAAACAGACTGGAATGGTGGTTGCCAGGAACTGAGAGTTGGGGGAAACAAGGGTATGTGAGTTAAAGGGTACAAACTGCCATTACAAGATCAATAAGTTCTGGGCATCTAATGGGCAGCATGGCAAGTGACTAAGAGTAGATCTTAAATGTTCTCACCACAAAAGAAATGGTAATCATGTGACATAATGGAAGTGTTAGTTCATTCTGTGGTGGTGATCATTTTGCAATATATGCATATCAGATCAACAAGTTATACAGTTTAAACTTATACAGTGTTGCAGGTCAGTTATATCACAGTAAAGCTGAGAATAAAAGACTAAACCTACCAACTGTTGGCAGGTAAATAGGGGAACTAGATCTCTTACACACCACTTGTGGGAATGTAAACTGATGCAACTACTTTGGAATATATTTTAGCAGTTTATTCAGAAGTCAGTCACACACTTACAGTATAACACTGCTATCCACTGCTAGGGATTTATGAAACATACAGCCATGCAAAGATTTGTGCACAAATATTCAGAGCATCTTCAGTAGCCGTGAACAGGAAGCAAAGTGTCAATAGCTAAGAGAACAGAGAACAGATTTTGGGATATCCATACAAATAAGTAATATTCAACAATAAAGAAAAATTATTGATCCATGTATCAACATGGGTGAATCTCAAAAGGAGGTAGGCAAAATAGAGCATAGAGTACGTTAGACATAGTTTACTGTACATCCAATTTATCTAAATAAGCTCCTTTAAAATTGAGAGTACATACTATATGCTGCCATTAAAAATTTTAGAAAATACAAACTCATCTATAGAGACAGAAAAAAGATGAATAATCTAGAGATGAGACAGAGTGAGATAAAGGGATAGATGAGTGACAAAGGGTTGCTTGGAAACCTAAGGAGATTGTAGAGAACATCTTGATTTTGGTAATGTTTTCACAGTTATACACATAAAAGCTAAAAAAAAATACATGTTAAATATGTTCATATTGTTATGTATCAACTATATATAGTCTATAAAAAAACCATTGAGAACATTAAATTCAAAGTACAAGTAATTTTCTTCAGAGAGAGTCCCCTATATGACTCTTTTTCACCATCCTCTGACTGCCGAGCACCATCAATATAGACTTTCAATAAATGATTTGTAATGGAAAATAAAAAAGTAAGGTGTTACTCCAGGTTAAGTATTGCCTCCATTTCAGTCGCCATAACAGAATACCATAGACTTGGTGGCTTATAAGTGGCAGGAATGTATTTCTCACGATTCTGATGGCTTGAAGTTCAAGATCAGTGTGCCAGCATGTCGGAGTTCTGCTGCCAGCCCTCTTCCAGGGTGCAGATGACTGTTTCTTCCTCACCCACACAGGACAGAGAGGGCTGTCGGGCTGAGTCCCCTCCGCAATAGCATTAAACCCATTTAGGAGGGCCCCACAGTCATGACCTAATCACCTCCCAAAGGCCCCCACCTCCTAATACCAGCACATGGTGGGGGGCGTTGGTGGGGATTGGAATTTCAACATAGGAATTGGAACGAACATTCTGTCTACAACAGGTATCTCAGGTTCTCACGAAGTATTCATTTATTGGTTAAATAATTGACATTTTTGAGTATCAATTTAGCTAATGTTAAGAGACGTTAAAATATTTTTAGAGAGCTTAAAGTATTTTTTAATGCCTCTGAATTAATGGTGATACTGAGAAAATCCCAGAGATCGAAGTATACATGACGGATTTGAATTGTTTATGTCTTATTATTTTGAGAGAACTGCCGTTTGGCATTCCTATTTACAAGAACACAGTATTTCTCAATAAAACCCACACAGACCACCCACATGTGATTTTATCCTACCCTCACTCTGCCTTCTAATCTTGATTTTTCCCTCCCTTCCCCCTCCTTCTCTTTCCTTCCTCTTCCCCCTATTTTTTTCTCCTTGCCTTCCTCTGCCCCACTCTGTTTCTTTCTTTCAAATTTCCTTTCTCCTTTAATACATAAATTGCCAATTATATGTATTATTATCTGTTTTTCTCCAGTAGAATGTCAGCTCTTGGAGGGCAAACATTGTATATATTATGTTTGCTTGGCTACCAGTATTCAGGCTACTACTTTCTTGGCTTCCACTAGCAGACTGCAACTATAGATCTTACTGCATAAGCAACAGAAACTACTTTAAACCAAAAAAAGGGGGAGTTACTTGAGAAAAACTTGGCGTTTCCTGGTACTGACTTTGACCGGATGTGAAGAGCAGGTATTGGTACCGTGAACTCGAGAGGCTGGCCCGTCAGAGTTATGGTCAGGGCACACCTCAGCACCGCTGTGATCCTATGCCCCTCCCCACCCACTTTTAAATCTGATCATTTGAACTTTGAAAATTGTGGTCACTCGCTTAGGATTCAAAGTGCTGGCGGTGAGTATCTGACCAGCTATGTTTGTATTTTATGCCTACCTCTCTTTTTAATAGAGCCATAGAGAGATCAGGAGGCAAAGGGCCTGAAACGGGAAGTTTTTCTTTCATCAAGACTATAAGCAGTGATGTCCTCAAAGGTTACCGTATAATTTCTTACTCAAACAGGTCTGCATTTAAGAGTAGAAAGGACATTACTACCATTTATGCGGGATTAACTGGTACAAACAAGGGTGGTCTCTGTATTACAGGGATGTGTAGTCAACCAGGCAAAAGGAACATTAGGGCACTAATAGAAAAATGATGCGGTTGGCTGTTGGGGCAAAAAAAGATCGCAGTTTTGCTGTTGCTGGTTTTTGTTGTCATTTTTGTTTCCAATAATTTCACTTTCTCTGAATTAAAAAAAAGCATCTTGGTGGTCTGTCTCCAAGATTCTTCCCATGCAAGCAAATAGGGATTCTTCACTCGGTTTGCAGCTCTTTTCCACCTTTCTGGCTGTTGAAAATATCAGTGTCCATCATCCATCAGAACTGACTCATCTTGAACAGACAGAATGAGAAGCCCTATAAGATCACACTGGACTTTTCCCCAGATTGGTCAAGGCTTTGGTAGTTTTCTACATGAAGGCAGAAACTGTGCATGGCTTTGAGTTTCTTGCCAACTCTCAATCCATCCCTCCATGGGGTGAATTCTACTACTTCTCAGCTCACTGGACTCCCAATCTTCTTTTGTAGCATGGTTTTGGGTCTTTTAAACAACAGTGTCTCTTTACTTGACCAAAGATAAAGGACCTTAGCCTCACTTTTTGGAATAGCTCGTTGATCATAAGTACCTATTTTTCTAGTGATTCATTGAAAGTGAAAGTGATTTATTGTAATGGGATTATGTGGTTCCCAACTCTGAGAGAATACTGAATCCAGAGCATGACACCAATCATAAGAATAAAAGGTTTACTTTCCTCTTCTTGACCAGTGGCAGATAGACAAACGTGTAAGAGGCAGAATGGGTAATCTGTCCTGAGTTGGTAATTAGTCACTTCACTGTAACTTAAAAAGAAGAAAAAGAAAAGGGGGCGGGGGGAGGGCGGGGAAAAAAGTCCTGTTAGAATTTCTCAGCTGTAATAAATCAAGAGTTCCTGTGATGGCTATTTAAGCAAATGGATAGCTTGCCTTTTAATGAGGCTTTATCATGAATTAATCTCCTCATTTAAGGTCTGTGGACTCCTAGTTTATAATTGCAGCCTCCCGTTTTACAGGTAAAGCCAATATTTACCCCCGTATGCCCCCTGCCAAAAGTCTGCAACAGAAATCAGCTGGTAAATATTCATTTACACTGACAGCAAGAACATTTTTCACGAAGCTGCAAACCCGCAGTCTCCCAGCTGTCAGCTTGGTGGTGAACTGTTAGAACGCCAAGGGCTGCTGGCTGGGGACGGGAATATTTGAGTTGAGTAAAATAATACAGCAGTATGAAAATAGAAACCTTTTTTTTTTTTAACATATATTTGTGTTTTTGTGTCTCTTTTGGGGGCAGCGGGTGGTAATCTCTCTTCGGGAAGCTTTGTCTTAAATTTTTCTATCGTTTTTACCATTTGTTAAGCAGTATCTCTCAAGCCTCTGCCAAGTGCCTATACATGGATTATCTCTTTAAATTCTCATGAAAACCCGATGAGGAACATATTCTTAGTATATTCATTTTAAAATAAGGACACAGAGGCTTAGGGAAGTTGAATAACTTGCTCGAGTTTATCTTTTTAATGGAGGAGCTGATATTTGAAGCAGAAAAGTCTGATTTTGGAGCTCTTGAAAATAAGAAGCTCAGCCTATTTGGTGGGTAGCTAAGAAGAACTTGCCTTGCACGTTCAAAAAATTTCAAGTGCTGTTCTTTGAAGACATAGTCCAAACTGCTGTGTTGCATTTATGTTTGTAAGAGCGTCTTGAGGTTTCTGTGTGTGTGTGTGTGTGTGTGTGTGTGTGTGTGTGCAAATACTTAGTTTTCTCCTAGTATTAGCCTGATATGTAAATGGCTTCTCATGAAAGGCGATAGCTCAAATTCCTCTGGCTAATGGCCTCTATTTGTGTAAATGGACCTTTGTTGCATTCAAATTTCTGCTCAACTATTCTCAGAGTCCTTGATGAATGTTTCATAAGTGTTCACCAGCATACCCAGATACTCTGGTGACTTCATGTTTTCTCTTCTATGCATTGCATTCCTTTCTTGGGAAATACTAAGACCTCGGTTCCTTTCTGGTCCTTCCTGCAGTTTCCCTGTACAGTTCCTTTAAATGTTTCTATTGTTTCCAGAAGCCTACAGGGACTTGAAAGCCTGACAGACCCCAGCACAGCATGTTTTAAAGATGATCTCGCAAATATTAACTTCAAGATGACTGAAATTCGATTATACCAAAATTCTTTCTGAAAGCATAGCAAATAATTTATAGATTTCACAAAATGCAATTTAACGCGTGTAATTTTTCTCAAAGGCTTATCAAATAAAGAATTTGTGGTTTGTCCCTGACATAAATGCTCCCTGCAGTGGAATTTTTAAGAATATACTGTATCCAGTAAGATAAACTCTTCTAGTGATGGTAGGCTGGTCAATTATTCCACCCACGTATTATCTTACCTTATAAACCAGGTTTGCAATTATTGCCTACATTACTTAGATTTTTTTTTCCACGTGTACTTAATGAGGGTTTTAGTATGTTTCTGGGCTGTGTCTGTTGATGGGGCCTTGATATATGTTGTTTGTTGATGGAAAAGCTCATCTTGAAGGGAAAAAAAGCAGGGAGAAAGGGGCTCAATATATGAGCCAACCAAGACGAGATAATTCTCTCTCTCTCTCTCTCTCTCTCTCTCTCACACACACACACACACACACACACACACACACACGACATAAGGTGTTAGAACTATTGTCCAATTTTTTTTAGATGCAAGAATGGAGGTTTTTGTCTAGATAAATAGATGTATCTGACAGTCCTTCAATAAAAAAAGTAGAGGAGAATTAATTTTACTAAAAGTCCACATTTATTTTATATACCACATTGCTGATATTTTGTGAAATATTTTATGAAAGATGTCTCGCTGCCATTCTCCTGGTCACTCACTTTGGAAACTTCAGCATCAATTTTGATTTGCCTTTAACTTTCTTACCTATCTCTTTGAAAAAAATGCCTCCTTTTTACTCCATCTCCAGCTTAACTGAAAACCTCTCCTTTATACGTTAATCTGTTTAGTAGCCCCTTAATCTGTTAAATACTCTTTCCTATTCACTTTATCAGATTTATCTTTCTAAATCACCAGTTGTATCAAATCACTCACTCAGTCAAGAATTGCCTTGACTGGGGCGTCTGGGTGGCTCAGTCGGTTAAACATCTGCTTTCTGCTCAGGTCATGATCTCAGAGTCCTGGAATCAAGCCCCCACCCCCACCCCCACCCCCGCCCAGCCAGCAGACATGATTCTCTCTCTCCCCTCTGCTTCCACCCTACTGTTCATGCTCTGTCTCTCCCTCTCTCTTAAATAAATAAAATCTAAAAAAAAAAAAAAAAAAAGGAATTACCTCTACTTCCCTATTGTATATAAGTGAATGTTGAGTGGCAGTCTTGATACTTAAGAAGGTGGTCGATTCCTCTTCCTCTTTCCTTCAAATATAAATTTTTTCTCAACACTTATATGAAGCCTGTTTTCTGTACATGGACTTTTACCTGGCAAACAGGACCTTGAAGCTGTGATTATGTTAAGGCTCTTGAAATGAGATTATTCTGGATCATTTAGGTAGATTCAGTCTAATGACATGAATCCATAAAAAAGGAGGATCTTTCCCAGCAGAGTTCAAAGTCAGAGGGAGATATGACTACAGAAGAATGGTTAGAAAGATTCAACCTTGTTGGTGGTGAAGATGTAACAAGGGGACTGTGAGCTAAGAAATGGAGGCAGCTTCTAGAAACAGAAAAGGCATGGGAATGGATTTTTCCCTAGAGCCTCCTGAAGGCACACAGCCCTGCTAACATCTTGATATTAGCCCAGTGAGACCCATTTTGAACTTCGTTCTCTAGGACTGAGACATAATAAATTTGTGTTGTTTTAAGATACTAAGTTTGCAGCAATTTGTTACATGAGTGACAGCAGAAACTAATGTATCTATGAGTATCTTCCTCAATGAACTTGGAGCTCCTTGAGTTCAGGACTAAGAAGCAGAGTTCTAACATCCATTTTCTTGTTTGCTTTTGGGAACAGAATCCTAGTCCTTTTTTTCAGTAATACAGTATGCCTAGCTTCCTTTTGGCCATGTGACTACATTATAAAAGAAAGTGCTGTGGGAAACATTCTAAGATTGACTCTGCTAGGAAAAGAGGCTTTTGTCCATCTCCTCCTCCTTTCTGCTGCTGGTCTCAAATACAGTAGAGGATTACTGGAGCTTCTTCAACCATTTAGAAAATGGAACGTAGAAGCCACCTCTGAGGATAGCAGTCCCAAGAAATAGGTATATGGGTCCCTGATAGAGCTGTGGAGCCACCATTTCTGTCCTGGACAATTGACCCTTGGACCTCTTTCACTTAGAAGAGATAAAAAAAAATAAATAAATCTTCTTTAAGCTTCTGTGGATTTGCCCTTTTTTCATTCATATGAAGCCAAATCTAATAAATACTAGCACAGACTTAGTGTTGAATCTCCATTAGCTCCTGGCACAGAGTATTTGCTCAATGCTTATTGAATAGATGTCCAAAATCATCTTTGCCCAAAGCCACTCATCTTTCAGGGACCATACTTCTATGAAAATGTTATCATTTTGTCCTAATGAAGCTCACTTTAATCTTTTTCAGTGGGTTGAATAGTGTCCCTGCAAATTCATGTCTACCCAGAATCTCAGATTATCTTATTTGCAAACAGGGTCTTGGCAGGTAGAGTACTTGAGATGAGATCATACTGGAATAGAGTAGACCTTACGTCCAGTGACTGGTGTTCTTAGAGGGAGAGGAGAGGACGCATACAGACACAGGGAAGAAGGCCGTGTGATAGTGACACAGAGATGACCATGCTGGCAGCTGCCAGTCAAGGAACACCCAGGAATGCGGGAGCCACCAG
Source organism: Nasua narica (assembly GCA_028533885.1). NCBI lineage: Eukaryota > Metazoa > Chordata > Mammalia > Carnivora > Procyonidae > Nasua > Nasua narica. The sequence goes on from CM052811.1 coordinate 59,833,503, forward strand.
AAGCTGGGAAGAGACAAGGGAGCAGTCTTTCCTGGGTCCCTCAGAAGCATCACAGTCCTGCTGACTCCTTAACTTCAGACATAAACCCTCCAGAATCTGATGGAATAAAAATCTATTGTTTTAAGCTGCTCAGTTTATGGCAAGTTGTTTTGGCTGCCCTAGGAAACTAATGCATCTTTCTTTGCAATAATACATATGTAATTCTTAGAAGGGTTGCTGGTGGCTTAAATGCTGATGATAGACTTTGTGTATCACCATCATTTTTGTTTTTATTCTTACCTTCTATGCTATTTTCTGATGCTGAATTTCATACTTTTGTTTGAAATCATTTTCAGATGTAAATATTTTGTCTTCAATTGGACCCTAAGGTCCTTGAGGGCAGAGACAGCTGTTTACACTTTTTTTTATCTCCATTTCCATTGCTTGACATTTAAGATGGTATGAGGCGTGAGGAGGGCAGCAGACTTTAGAAAAGGAAAATTCCCCATGGATGATGTTCTCAGAATAACCAGAATCTGCAAAATAGTTATGGCCTCAGGGAATTTGGCAGACAGTTGCCAGGGTCAAAGATCCCTTCTGACTGACAGAAAATTAGATAAGAACAAGGCTTGAGTTTCTCTAAACACCAACCAAGTGGGGAGGATCAGACCCTAGCACAGCTCGGTCACCCAGTGATTTTTTTTTACCAGCTTTTTTTGGGGTGGGGGAAAAGTATTAAAAAGTGATCTGTTTCTCTTTTTAAATAAGTGCTTTGTTGAGAAATCGGTGATAGTCAAAGTACAAAGAAGCCCATTAGGATATCCATATACAGCTATCATAAGCAAGAACACCGCCTGGGGTAGCAAATCATTTTTTATAAAGCAGCATATTTTCTATTTGTGAACTCCCTTGTCACATTCATTAGCTACATTACCGGGATGCAAACTTTTCAAACTTTCTTGCCTTCCCTTGTTATGAGACTGTGTACCTATAACTTGTTTTCAGGCAGTGTTCACACCAGAAGTAAAAACAACAAAAAAAAAGTTTTTGTGGTGAACATAGAGCAGTCGTTGGAATATCCACATCTTAGATAAGGGATCCCAGGGTTTTTCCAGAAACAGACAGGGAAAAGAACAAGAATGGATTTGGATTCTCAAAGTCTTAAATCCTGGGAGCTGGATGATAAGTCAGGACTAACCTAGAAGATTCTCATTACTCGTCAAGGCCGAAAACTTAAAAATAGCTCAAATTTGTCCTCTGCTAAATATGCTCCAAGTAACTTGCTCATTGCTCTCTATATATTAACTCATTTAGTCTTATTAGTGATGAAGAGGGACTTATTTATTGTCCTAATTTTACAGATTAGGTAACTGAAGCACCGAAGTGACCTATATAATGATCTATAACCTAGGATCTGCTTCACTCTATGTACTTTCTTTTTTTTTTTTTTAAGATTTTATTTATTTATTTGACAGAGATCACAAGTAGGCAGAGAGGCAGGCAGAGAGAGAGGGGGAAGCAGGCTCCCCACTGAGCAGAGAGCCTGAGGTGGGGTTCAATCCCTGGACCCTGAGATCATGACCGGAGTGGAAGGCACAGGCTTTAACCCACTGAGCCACCCAGGTGCCCCTCTCTCTACTTTCAATCTAGGCTGTTAATCCCTGACAAGATGTGTTCAGCCACTTTAATTTCCTGGCCTCAGTTTCCTCATCTGAAAAATGCGTCTCAATCTATAAAAGGTTATTTCAGAGAACAGAAGGAATGTCATTTTCTTCCCTGCACCCTCTTAGTGTTTGTGTGCGATTTAATAGGAGAAATTAAACTGACTCTGCAGATTAGCTAATACACAAATAAACAGATGAAGTTCTAGAGCAGAGACAATAGCTCTGCCTCCAACATTTCCACTGTCTAGGCAAAAGTACAAATGCAGGCCCACATACCATATGTCTACACCCTACATGCTTAAAATGTATAAATCAAGCTAATTAAAATATATTCTAGCCTCTTAACTTGACAGGCAGATTTCCATAAAAACCTGGAGAACCAGATTCAAAGTTAGAGTTCTCCCACTTCTTAGAGTCTCATGCTACGGCAAGGATACTCAAGGAGAGCCAGGATCTGTGCCCTGACTCCTTAGTCCCTGGTCCCTGGACCATAGCTTTCTCGACTTTTCTTTCCACTCCTCTGTCTGTCCTCCAATGTGAGAGGCCTTGGACACTCAAGGTAGACATGTTATCCTACAAAACTATCTTTACTGACATCCCTTCCTAATAGAATTGTCAGATTTAGCAAATAAAAAGAGAATGCCCAGTTAAATACAAATTTCACATATGCAATGGATATATTTTTTAGTATGAATATGTCCCATGCAACATTGTATTGTTTTTCTGAAATTTAAATTTAACTGAGTGTTCTACATTTAATCTGTATTTAACCCTACCTATAAGCATTCACCTATCGACCAAACTTCAGGCCCACCGTGTACACTTGTGGCTATTTCTAATCCTTGGAATGGAGGAGATCAAAGGTACACACAAATCCTGGAATGGTCTTGGGGCTGCTTGGCCATGTAGTTCTGTAGTCTAGGGTCCCCAGAGTATGATTTCATAGATGTAGGGCATGAGCCCCTTGGAGAGAGATGCAGGAAAGGATCAGAAATACATCCTATAAAGTACAAGGCACACTTATTTGCTGGGTCTGTGAATAGCATAAACAATGCACAGGATGACTACTGAACACTGATAGGTTCTGAAAAGAAATCATGGGAGTCATGGCATTTAATTTGAGCCTTGATGGGGACAATTTAGGTGAGTTAAGGAAAGGACATTTATGTTTGATTATACTTCATTTTTTAAAATATCAAGCCTTTTACATGTTCTTAACTCCTATGCTTTTAATGTATATGAACATTAGGTATAATTCACCTTCTTAAAGATGATGAAATTAACTTGGATATAATAAGTGGAGCCTTTGAATATTTGTTGATTTGCAGCATAAGGCACAGAGATGGAACAGAATGTAGGGTGCTAGAAATTGCAGCTCTTTCACCAACCTGGGGCAATGAATATAGAACTCAGGCCTACCAGGTAGCCAAAATTTTACAAGACAAGATTGTGGAAAAAAGAAAATCAGTAAGGAGTGAACTTAAAGTTCCATATTCAATTTCTTTTCAAGGCAATTGCACACTCCATGGTTACATATGCTTAGGATGGGATACAGAGAATTTAAACAGAGTAACTGCTAAGAGGGTAAACATGTTAGCAGAGAATTACCAGTTTCATGGTATTGGGGAGGCAAAAACTAGAGTAGAGAGGCTCCCGAAGGAGAGAGCCCTGGTACACACACCAGGCATTCAATTAAAATCGCAGAAGGGCTATGCCCTAGGAGAAAAAGGCAAAGCAGAAATACAACAGCTTTCACAGAATCGAAGCGATCTGCTTATATTCTATCTGCTGTTCAAAAGAAAATTAAACCTTCCCTAGAGGCAGATAACACCATCCAGTGTCGCTGTAATTTTTTTGTACATGCGATATAGCATTCAATAAAGAATTAGTAGCTATGCCAGATAGCAGTACCAGATGATGCAGAAAACAAGCAGTAAGCTCAGATAATAGACAGATCCCACAGATAACCTAGATGTTTTAGATTATGGGATAAATATGTGGAAGCTAGAGAAAATTATTTGCAATTCATCAACCCAAGAAAGACTCATATCCAAATTATACAAATAATTTCTAAAAAATAACCTACTGAACAATTTGAGCAAAAATCTCA
>CM052811.1:59837755-59852794 GCA_028533885.1 Nasua narica
AGTGGGCTAGATATAGCCACTTTTTGTAGGGTTTTCACCAGTAAATGGGAAGTATGAAATTCTCAACCTAAAAGCTAAGTGGGTAAATAATTTGTTTTTATAATGCAGTAGGTGATTGTGGCTGCTTTTACAGACAGAATTTAAATGGCATGGCAATAGTGTCTAGACCCTAATAGACCCTAATAAGAGTTGCAAATTGATTTTATTATCAGAAGGGTAGAGAATAGAGAGAGGTTGTGGCCTGGGTGTTCCACATAGGACCTCTGGCCTGTCTCTTACTTCCTCGGCTGTCTTCAAGTCTAACAACCTATTTCTGCCTTGTGTTCCCCTTGCTTGGCTAAATCAAAAAATGAAACTATTTAAAACACAATCAATTTCAGGCTTTCATAGGCATCTCTGAAACACCCCTGTTATTGAGGCTATATGTAAATGAATTTTCTCTACCTTCACCATTTTCCCAAGTTCCGTGCTAATTTTTCTTTTTCTTAATGTCATCCTGGAAAATTCTTCCTGTTCTTTTTTCACTCTTCCTCCTGAGAAGTTCAGGTATGGAGTTAGGCTCAGCTATTCACGGCTGTATTTGAAACTCCAAGAGAACTACTTTGCTTCTCTGTGGCTATGGACCTTCACATGGTCAGCTGACAGAAAACTGAAGTGCTAGATGGGCCTGGCAATGCAGACACTGTTCTTTCAGGGGACTCTCCGTTCTCATGAAGGCAATCCTTTTGGAAGTAGACACATTACTCTGTGCAGTTCAGCTCACATTTATCCTTAGCTTAAAGATTGGTTCATGCCTCAAGACAGCTCTCCTGACAGTGAGTGACAGTTAATGTCAGAAGTTCAGGAGGAGGTACAGTAAGATAGGGAAGAAAATTGCACTGCAGTTCAACCTTTACAGAGCAAAAAGTGGCATCTCATGTATTGAATGTGTCCAGAAAAGAGATAGGCTTAATTAAGTTTATAATAAATCCAACATTTTTATTCTAATAAAAATGTTAGGATTTGTGAAATATCATTTACTCAATCAATATGTATTTCTTGAGTCCTTGCTCTTTGCACTGTGCCAGATATTATAAGGCTGCGAGAAAAAGTTGTATTATCTGGCCTCAAGGGAAAGAAGAATAGTTAATGCACTTAACTAATATTAAACTAAAATAGATAGTAAATTACTGAAGTCTGGTATAGTATGGAAGATATCATTTATCAATTAATTCAGCCCATGGTATTGACTGTATTAGTATGTCAGTGAATGTGCTTTCGTCTAATCTTGAAAAATAGAATCTTGTTTGGCCTTCATGAAAATTATATTTACTTTAACCTTCCATATGGAAGCTGAACTTTATGTGGATCCACGTAGGTAAGTCTTGGATCAAGTAGAGACGGAGCATAAGAACCAACAATTGTAGGTAACATAAAATGTGTTCCATACACTGATGATTATTTCCCATAGGTTACATTATTCAATCAGAATAATAATCCTACAAGATACATTTATTCTTTCCTTTGTTACTTATGAGGAAAATGAAGTGAGCGTCAAAACCAGGGGGAGAAATATTTACAGGGCCTATGTATGTTGTCACAGAGCAGGCAATGAAGAATGGATTAGAAGCCAAGAGACAATAACTACCACAACAGGTAACTCAAACCTGATAGCTTGGCTTTCTTTGGGTTATGTGGCTCCTTGAGCAAGAGCCTCTTTAAAGGGCGTTTGGATAGACAGGCAATATCGTGACTGTTTTGTATGGACATCATGTAGTAAAAATAAGTGTGTTTAAGCCTCTGGGGAACATGCTAGTTTGGTAGTTTGTTGCACCATTGAATAAGGTGCCCTGTTTTCTCCAGGGTTTTTGGATTAAAATACATTTTGTATTCAGTAGTGACATAGTATGAAACATTGGCTCGATCCAAATAACTTAAAGTCATTGTCGCAGTGACCATTGTTTCTAATTAGTTATGCTATATAATTCATATGTAACCCATTGAACTAAAGGTTTTTAACTCCTGCTTCCCTTGACCTCACTTTCACCTGCTCAATGAAACAGTCTCACTCTGTTACCTCCTGCAGCCTGCTTCAGGAGAACCTCATACATGTGCAGTTTTCTTAAGGGGAATGTGTCTTATAGATTTCATTTTCTTCTGCATAACAATAATAAAGTTAGTAACAATTAAAAAACACCTAAAGTTTCTACAGTGTTTATAGTTTACCAATTATTTCCATGTATATTACCCCGTTAGAAAGTCCACAATGAAAAAATAATAACTGGAATTGGAACCACAAACTTAGAGTTCCCTCTCTATCACATTCTCATTGTTTTTTTGTTTTGTTTTGTCTTGTTTTGTTTTTTTTCAAAGTCCCTATCTATCCATTTGACACAGAGAGAGAGAGATCACAAGTAGGCAGAGAGGCAGGCAGAGAGAGGGGGAAGCAGGCTCCCTGCCGAGCAGGGAGCCTGATGCGATGCGGGGCTCCATCCCAGGATCCTGAGATCATGACCTGAGCCCAAGGCAGAAGCCTAACCCACTGAGCCACCCAGGCGCCCCACACATTCTCATTGTTTGAAGTCATTAAAATTATGCAATCATTCTCAGTTTTGTCATGTGTAAAACAGTTATAAGAACAGCTGCCTGAGTATAATACAAGGATAAATAGGATAAAATTTAGAAGTATTTTGTAAATTCTAAAGTGTTTTACATATATGACTTAGGATTGTCATTATCCATGAATGAATATTTTACTAAGTGGCAAATTGAAGTATATCTATATAAGTAATATGGAAAGAAGTTTATGAGACCAGTTACTAAGAGGAGACAGAATAGGAGGAAGAGAGAGGAAATTCAAATAAATAACAAGAGATACCAACGTTGACTGACATTCCTGGACAGTGTTTGAAAGTTTCCATTTAACTGTTTAATTTTAATGAAATCAGGGAAAAATAAACTTAGCACCCATTAAGGGTTCCCAAGATCAGCACATTCGCTATGTCTTCTGAGAAAATAGTTCTATAAAGTAGCATTTTATCTTTGTTATCTTTGGGGTTTTTTTTTTTTCCACTGAGGAAAAAAATCTATTCATATTGCTTTAGAAAAACAATAGTATATATAATATAAAAATAAAATAGAAAGTAGAAAGGTTCTGTACTAGGTATACCAGAATTACAAAGACATAGCAATCAAGACAGTGTTGTACTAGTGTTAACAGAGACATAAAGATGAATGATACAGAACTGGAAGTCCAGAATTATACCCATAAATCTATGGTTCATTTATTTTTGCAAAGTTGATTTTTGCCAAATTTTTACAAAATTAATGGTAATATGCAAGACATCAATCTATTTTTAAAAATTAAACAATGTTTAATTGTTTAATTATGATTGTATTGTATGATTAATTATGATTGTATTATACTTACAAAAATTGTAGTGAAAGCTCTTTTACTGTGAAAACTCATCCTTCTCCCCCCGGGGAAGCACTATCATTAATTTGGTCTTTAATAGTCCAGAGCCTTTGAAACTTATTTACCTATACATATCCATAGGTACATGCACTGTCATGCTAATTTTATTGTCCTGTATGTCAAATGAACAACAAATGTTGCACATTTGTACAAGTTAGCACAGTAAATTTATCTCATTCTTCTCTACACAATATTTCATAGTATAGCTATACTGCAGTATATCTTATGAGTCTTCCATTGATAAATGTCAGAATTGCCCCCCAAATGTATCTTTATTACATACAGTGCTTTAATGAAGTCTCTTGTATATATCTCCTTATGAATTAGTAAAGTGTTTCTCTGGTAACAATATAGTTAAAGGGAATCTCTAGATGGTGTACTATGTGCAGTTTAATTTTAGAAAATGATTTTCAAATTTTCCAAAGTAGCTAAACCAGTATGTCCTCCCAGCAATGTATGAGACATGACTGTCCCCACAGCATTACTAACAATTAATAACATTTTAAATTGTTCACAATCTGATAGGTGAAAACCTACCTTATTGTTATTTTCTTTCTTAGATTATTAATGAGGCTGAGTATTTCCAGTTTGTTTCTTCTATAAACTGCCTATTCATTACCTTTGGCAATTTTTCTTTTTTTAAGTTTTATTTATTTATTTGAGAAAGAGGAAGAAAGAGGAGAGAGAGGCCAGGGAGGCATGTCAGCACAAATGAGGGAGGAAGAGAGAAGGCAGAGGAAGAAGAAGAAAGAAGCAGACTCCCCCCTGATCCAGAGCCAATGCAGGGCTCATTCTCACAACCCTAAGATCATGATTTGAGCCAAAATCAAGAGTTGGACACAGCCAACTGAGCCACCCAGGCACCCTTTAGCAATTTTTCTATGGGGAAAATATATTTTTTCTTACAGACTGTAAGAATTCTTATGTTCTATATTTTTGCATACTGTTATATATAATAACTATAAGATCATATGTTTGTATATATTATTATATAAGCATTGCAAGAAAACTAGAGTTTCATAGCTAGAAGAAAATGTTACAGACTTCTACTCCAATCTCTTTCCTTTTACATTTAAGGCAAAGGGAAGGAAAATGTGTTCCTACACAATCAACAATGAATTGAGTGACAGCATCTGATATTGAACCTGGATTGCTGAATGCCCGGGACACTCAATTAAGCAGGTAATTTTGAATCAATTGGATATAAACTTAGTTATAGATCACATTTAGTAATCTATTATCTAAGCAATAGAAAGTTGACCCACACAAATTTTGAAGTTGCAAAATTACCTGATTTGAAACGCAGCGCTTTTAAAATACTTTCTGAAATTAAAATAAACTACAAAAGAGGCAAAGATCAAATGACTTTACAGAGTATTTTCAATAGTTCAAAGTGTTTTATCAAGTTCTAACCTGACGTCTTATCCATTTAAAGGATCAATTTTATTCTATTATTTTAAAAGCAAGGAAAAGTAATTTAAAAGGAACTAGGGCCACTTAGATTTTCTCGTACTCCACAGAGGTTAGAATAACCCTTAACCTGGCAAGATAAAGCATGGAATTAAAAGTAGTTTATAAAAAGGACAAATATTCTCTGTAGACTCTAATTTCTTTTGAAAGTTGCCAACTTACTTCCACTAGAATTTCTTTCTAGCAACATTGTTGCTATATATTTTAAAGTAACTTGGGGAAACAGTAGAAAGAAAGCTGCTTAACATTCAAGTTGTCAGTTCAGTGCCATAATTGCACATTGTTTTTGTCTATTTTATTGAAGTTAAAACGTAGTTTGAAATTTAAGGGAATCTTGAAGTTAAAAAGGTGGCCAAGTAAATGAAAATATCCAACAGCTAATCCTAAAGTTACCATATAGTTTTCACATAAAGTAAATTAGAGAACATAGCTATCCTCCATAGAGAACATAGCTAACTGATGTGTCAGCGATTCACATCAGTCTTTTTAACAAAGGTATTTTGACATTTTGGAAGCATTGTCATTATTAGATGATTATAATAATAATGCAAACAATAGCTCTTATTTATCAAGGGTTTTCAATTTGCATGGCACTGTGCATAACATGGAAACGCGGTCAACGGGCTCTTTACTGTCATTTGTGTATTGTCTCTAGACATAAAAGCTAAACTGAGAAAAAGCTAATAAATAGGAAAGGGTTCTCTCTTGCTCCTTTCAAGTTCTGTAAATTGTCTGATTCACTATTTCAAATATCAAATATTCAAATACTGGTATTTTCTACCTTGTAGATTTCTCTATTCTTCTGCTTTTCCCTAATCTCTCATTACACAAAAAGCCACGATAGCATGAATGCATATTTAATGGGTTAAACTCTTTACATTTAACAAATCAAATTTCTTCCGTGAAGATACTTCATAGAAAGTAATGGCTTTATGGTAAATCTAAAAATTTTCAGTAGTAATAAAGAGCCATTTCAAATGTTATAAAGACTACAGCATACCTTGATGGGATATTGGTTTCTATTGGCAAAGATTGTACCGGAAAGAATAATTTCTGAATGATAGTTTTCTTGATGAGGATTGTTTTTAGTAACATAACACCTAATACTCTATGGCATATGCATATGGGAGGTTTTTGGTTTCATACAAAAAGTTAGGAGAGGTGAGTTATTACTGTGGTTGACTCTGGCCTCTCTGCAGTGGTCTTTACTTTTCCTTTATGGCTAAAGGGGAGAAAAGCTTTTCTAAGCCTCTGTTCATGGACTCTTACCTAGACCACCAAGGCAGATGGGAATTGAGAAACCCATTGTCATAACTTGATCAGGCCAAGTATGTATGATCTATAGCTTGGACTGCACTAAAACCAAGCATGGTTCTTTTAGCCAAGAAGAAGTGAGGGGATGGATGTCTGTTAGGAAGTTCTCTTGTTCAAAGTGGTATGACTATATGCCCCCCCACACACACACAGGAAATGTATTGCATTAAAATGTTTAAGTTCAAAAACAAAATTCGTGTTATAGACACCATACTGCACTCATATTGTACACCTGTCAGACAGACACTCTCGAGTTATGTATCTTAGAGCAAACTTAATCAATCAAAATGAACCATGGTTTTTTACAGAAACAAAAGTACGTGCCTTCCAGAATATAGTATGAATCGAGTGAGCAGATACATAAGCCATTCCTGGTACCTAGTATATACTTGGATTATTGAAAATCTAGTGTTATAAAATACTTCAAAATTGAATAAAGGCTCTCACACAGTAGATAACTCTATGGTGCTTGATTAAAAGTCAGATGTGAATATTTCCAGTAGCTGATGACTTCTCCCTATGAAGGACCCTAGAATCGGGATTATCTGGGAAATGTAATCCGTGATAGTCACGTCCCAGAAACATACATTCAGGAAGAGGGAATATACACGTTGATGGCCACGAGTCATCTCATCTCTAATGTATAGTAATTATTAGTGGTTCTTTTTAGATGTATATTCTTTCCTTAATGAAGTAGATTCTAACGGAGGCAAGCAATATGAACCACTAAAATAGGGCAGCGTGATTCATACAGGTAGCTGACAAATGTTCAGATGAAGGCAGTATGAGTATAGTGGTTTCACAGACTCAAGTTGGATTGCCTGCATCCAAAATCAGACTCTACTAATTCCTGATTGTGTGATTTGGGGCAAGTTACTTAACATCAGTTTCTTCGCTTTTAAAAATGGGGATAGTAATATTACCTATCCTGTATCGGTTGTTGTGAGATTAAATATAAATATACTTGAATAAAGCTCTTAGAGCAATAGTTATTGACATATGCATACTGTACTATTTACATTGAATTTTGTTCAATGCAAATATATTTATATTTACATTTACATAAATGTATATGTGTGTGTGTGTGTGTGTATACACATATACAAACCCACACAGATATATATATATATACAATCAACAAAATAGAGATAATGAGAAGCATTTTAAATGGTATTTGTCTAAATATGTTTACTTAAGATGGTGGGGACACAGAAAATCCTCAGACATGTGAACTTTAATTTCAGAATGTTAAAGAGGAGTGCCAGCTAGACTGGAAGGGTCAGGAAGAGGCATTCGAGAAGGTGATTTGTGACAGTGTACTGTACAAGTCAGCCACATGGAGTTGCCGTAGGGGGTGTGATATTACGGCAACAGTGTCTTTTTTTTTTTTTTTTTTTTAAGATTCCATTTAACAGACAGAGAAAGCACAAGTAGGCAGAGAGGCAGGCAGAGAGAGAGGGAAGCAGGCTTCCCGCCGAGCAGAGAGCCCGATGCGGGGCTCGATCCCAGGACCCTGAGATCATGACCTGAGTGGAAGGCAGAGGCTTTAACCCACTGAGCCCCTCAGGCGCCCCACGGCAACAGTGTCTTGAAGAAGAAAGGAAAATGGAGCTATAGTTTAAAGGAGATATTGATATATATTTAAAGGAGATATTGATATAAATTAGATCACATATGAAGGAAGTTTAAAAAATGCCATAGGAATTTTTTAAAAGACTTACCTCTTTTTATTACTAACATATAGTGTATTATTTGCTTCGGGGGTACAGGTAGGTGGATCTTGAGTCTTACACAATTCACAGCATTCCCCGTAGCACATACCTTCCCCAATGTCCATCACCCAGCTACCTTATCCCTCCCAAATCATAAGAGACTCTTAATCTCAGAAAACAAACTAAGGGTTGCTGAAGGGGAAAAGACTTTTCTTTTTTCATTGGAAAGGAGAAAATAAGGGGATATAAAAAAAAATAAGAGTATATAGAAAAATGGGAAAATTGAGACAACTTGTAATTGAAAACTACAGATAGTTATAAAGAAGCATTGAGGACCTAGAATTTGAAATTGGAAGTGAATGCTGAATGAAAGTCTCAAACTCCCTTATAATTAATGATGCTAATTTTAGTAAACTCATCATCTATAATGAATATCAAATAAAATACTTCTCATGTAATAATCACATAAACAGATACATCTAGCTTTTAAAAAATGAATTCACAGAATTCAGCTTTCATGTTGGTAAGGAAATGAAGATAAATAGCTATTTCACATTAAATGAGTGATAAGTATAATTATATATAATAATATGTATATATATTACATAGATTATTAAAATAGACAAAGAGCCTGAAGTCAGAAAAATCTGACTGAATATTAAATATGTATGATGTGGGTTTGTTACTTAACCTACATATTATTTATGATGTTCTACCCTCAATTTATCTGAAGTTCTTACTAAAAATGTCTTGGGCTAAAATGAAAACTCATTGATCAGGGCCATAGCTTCAAAGAGAAAATAAAATCAAGTACTACAATCAAGGATCTAGATTCTCCTGATTTTTCTGACCATCCTCCCAGAATTCCTTCTTGTCTTCATACTGTGTCTTCTAGGCATAAAGTTCATACACAATTCCAAGTCTTTCATCCCCATACACCAATGTGAAAAGATAAGAAGGAAGCTGTCTTTTCCTCTGGTCACTTTTAAGAGTAAAATTTCCCAGAACCCTCCAGAAGTTTGCATCTAATATCTCATAGCTAAATTATATCCCTTGTGTATCATCCCCAGCAAAAGGAATGATAGTAATAGGATTGTTGAAGAATAACTTAGTTTCCCCTGGAGCTCATAGGCCCTGGATAGCTGAATAACATCAGGGCACCATTCATGTTGATCAAGGAAGAAGGTAGCTTTTGGGAGGGAGGATTTGGAGAGTGCCACAATCTCTTTGACCCAAGATACTTGCAACTACAAAAAATATAAGTGTTAGAGTTACTGTAGTTGAGACTATAGTTTTCAAAATATCTGAACTCTGCATAATTTTCACTTCTGATAATCTACAGGAAAAGGAAAAAGGAAAATCCATTACCTCTCCCCTAACCTCAGACCTGTAGGTATCTTATTCAAAGTTCCTTTATAGGAAAAACAGTCTCTACATTTTGCTTCACTTCCAGGGAAGAACATAACTTTAAATTATTCATCTAAATCTGAGGGACAGAAAAAGGAGAAACACACACTGGGCTTCCTGTCTATGTTCAGATCCAGTATGTAAATGTTTTTGATTTATACCTGAATCATGGTTCAGAAAGCAGCTTAGTAATAAATGCAAAGTAATTGCTCAAAGTAATATAATGGTATTAGCCAGGAAGCAAGCCATGCTGTGGAAGAAAGCAGCAGAAGCCTTTCCTGCTACCTTGGTGAGCAATTCTTCTTTCTAAAAAATTGGATAATGACGCTCTTAATTCCAGGGCTTTAAATTATTCATCTGGAGAGGGTTTTTTTCCCCTCATTTAACAAATTCTTAATTGTCTTCTCCAATGGCAACAGCAATATATGCCAGCTTTTTTGATGAAAATAGAAACTACTTAGAAATTCTTCTGGGTAATATTGAAGAACTTACACACATTTTGGATACTGGCACCTGTTCTGTTCTTAGGGCAGGTGGGTTTTGTAATTTGGAGTGAATTCTAAGTGTTTGGCTTGTCTTGATGGTCTAGAGAGACTGAAGGGACTGACCTATAAACTGGAAGGTGTTTTAGGATGACTCGTATCTCTCTGTGTGCATGTGTTCTCAGGCCTGGTAGAATCCATGCGTAGGACTAAGTAGCAATGTGAAGGGCAATTTGAAGAGCACTATAAAGATCTGCATATATTTAGATCAAGAGTTTAGTTTCTAATCCCTACAGATTTGGGTGTTTCATGTCTTGAGGGAAGCTATCTGCCAAGTTTTCATTTTGATAAATTCATGTTGTTCTGGGCAACCTACAAAATGGCCATGAGTTCCACCTACCTCCCTAATGGGAAAAAAAAAAGAAAAGAAATCAGGGGATGTGAAGATAGAGAAAAGCAAATAGAGACTGGAATAAAATGTAAGCCTTCATTCTAATGCCTGATATAGAGGGAATGTTTTGCTATGGTGTTGATTAAATATACTGCTAATGCCCATGGTACTGTCTTTGACCCAGAGGTGTGCCTTCCCACATTGCGTTCTGATTCTCCGAATTGTGTCTCTTATGTACTCTGTCCCTCAAAATTAGGATCCCCTTGCTATATAAAGTGGCATACTAAGATCATTAAAAGGATATAATGGATGTGTATTAATACATTATGGTCACCTGCAGCGGCAGATGGACCTTCCACCCAAAATTTGGTTTCAGTGTCAGAACCAAGGACACCACACACCTACCAAGACAGTATAAAAAGGTTCATTGCTTACAACACTTAAGTCTGCACCGAGAGCAGAGTAGGCCTTGCAAAGAGATCCAAATGGCTTGAGAGAACAAAGAAAGGAGGTTGGTCTCGTTTCTTATTGTGGTTATGAGTTGGGGCCAGTTGAGAGATTATAAAGCCTGGGCAGGGGTTTGTATCATTTGAGTCTGTCATCAGTGCCAAAAGGAGAACCTGGGCTTACTTACTAGCTTGTCAGATGTGGGCACAAAGGAAAGAGGGAGGGATGACACTGAAAATCTGTCAACACGCATTAAAAAATGGAGTCAGACTCCTTATTGCACAATATAAACATGGAAAAAGACTGGTTCTCTTCCTTTATAACAACTGAATGATGAACAAATAGATGGATAAATACAGTTGGTTCTCATTATTCATGGTAGTTATGTCCTATAAAGTCATCACATATGCTGAATTAGCAGATATTGAACCATTACTCTTAGGGGAAATATAGGGATAAGTTCCTGAGAGCCTCTGGTCACAATAGACTGAGAACCACACAACTTTGTTTTTCATTTAAAGACACTTTATGTAATATACATTGTTGATTGATTAATACTGAATTCATGGCCAACACATGCCTGAATGGAACTTACCTAACATATGTATTTTCTCCATAAAGTATATCATAGCCGTTTGGCACCTAGGAACACTAGACAAAACTTCAGCACTGGGCTTGCAGGCCATTTTAATCAGCAAAATCACCAACAAAAACTATTCATTGTGAAAAATTGGCATAACACACCATGAAAAGGACTAGTTCATGATGTGAGAGCTGAAACAAGAAGGCATAGCATTGCCTTGTTTGACCTCTGCTGGAAATCTTTGCATCAGGCAACAAATTTTCCACCATTCTGTGCATGTTCGCAAATAACCCAAGTGTCCCATGTATTGAATTTAGGGTTATAGGTAAATTTTAGCAAATAAGAAAATTTGAAAATACGGAATCCATGAGTAATGACGACTGTAAATGAATTAATACATATTTTTAAATAGAACCATTTTAGAGAAGATGCACCCATTCATCTTTCCATTTGTTGCTATTGTTTTTGCTTTAATCAAGAAGTTTGGGTGACTCTTAGTAAGCAACATGGTGAGTGGAATCATTTCAAACTGGTGGGGAAAAAACTTTTTAGTTCCCATGTAAAATCACTGAAATCATCCCGTTGGTGACTGTCAGTTTAACCAGTGATGAGACACGGTTAGATTTTAAGTGACAAGAGAATGTACCAGTTAAAACAAAGGCTAAAGAATAAGACAAAATGGATTTACTTTACAGACGAACTATTTACCAGCTGGGGGATTTTAGGCAAGTTATATAATATAATCTATATATATAATCTTCAGTGTTCTCACCTCTAAAATGGAAATAATGCTTAAAGTACGTTTTAGTGTTGTAAGGATTAACTAAGTTAAATTAACACACAATATAAAAGGGCTTTATCACAGAGAGATATGTTTAATATTTTTAAGCTAGCTACGTTAATTGGAGTAGTTTTTTTCACCTGCATTTTCTTGGTGAAAATTATTCATGGCACTCTCTTTCACTCTTCAAATGTCCTGGTTTGAATGATGAGTTTTACAGTCAATTTGCTTTGCCAAGCAACTATGAAGCCTAAGAATAGTGCCATGGTCAGCAGTTATGTAGGTCATCACCACGGCGTAGAGAACACGTACACATGAAGCATGTTGACATATAGGACCAAACAGCCCTACATCCCAATTTAGGTTATTTTTCTTGCCCTGTTTATGAAGTCCAAACCCATGGAAACAGTATTATTTTCCTGAGAAAACTGGGATAAGTAGCCCCGTGAAAGAAAATATATTTGCTATGACTAGATTTTTCGTTTACCACCTCCAGCCTCTAGGAATTAATCAAAGTTGAAAGCCATTGCGAGCTTTCAATTAAACAAAGCTATTTTGTAATTAGTCCCTCTGGAAAGAGCAGCAGTATTGGATATCAGAAGGAATCTTGCAGTTGATAGATTTTACTCAATAGTGTGTTTTAGGAGGTGGGAAATGTGTTAGTAAAACCTACAAAAGACACCACATGCCATCAGTTGATCATGTCTGCTTCAGGGATGAAGTTTTCCCTTTTTGTTGAACACTTTTCTTGCCTTACTGAGCCAATGAGTTTAGAGATTCCACATATATCTCAGGGCATTATATAGATGGATCCTCTTGGAGGGAACATAGGTAGTGCTGAAAAGAAAGCTTAACATTTTAGAAGTTTTTGGTTTTGACAATTTCATAACATTTTTAGAAAGTGATTCTATGGCAAAAGCAAAGAACCAGATATATTTCCAATTAAAACAACACACTGGTCTCAAAAAAAGTGAATTATTTTTTTAAATCAAGCTGTTAAAGAGATTTGCAAAGTGAGGAGCACCTAAAAATAACAGTAGCAAAATGAACAAATATCAGTTTATTTATATAATGGAGTTCTACATATGTAATAAAAGAAATGTTAGATGTGTAGAGATATATACAGTTATATATATATATATATATAAAGAGAATTTTTTAATGTAGGGGAAAATTATGGATACATTGTGCTATTTAAAAACCCAAAATATTATCTATGTATTTTTCATGAAATCACGTATAAGTGGATTTTTTTAAATAAAATACTTTCTAAAAACAAACTTAACAGGAAGCATAGCTATCAAATAAAGAATATCTACTGACCTCATGGAATAAGTTCTTTTGGATAGCAGATCATATAGGGAAGAGAGGAAAAGAGTTCTTCAATTTTAAGGTATTTATTCTGTTACTGAGTGGCCTGAAGCAAATTTGAAAACGTACCTCAAGATTTGGAGGACAATGCTCAGTTAGGTGCTCAGAACATTGAGGGTATGGTACAGAATGAGAATCCTGTCGAGTACTTCTGAGGGAGTATGCTAAGGCTGATACTAGAGGTGCTGAAATTCAAACACCTGAGACAGGAAACAACTGTTGTTGCTGATGTGATGCTGACAGGAGTAGCCCACAGAATGGACATCCTTTCCTTGTCCCACTTTGCAGTCTTCCTCTGGGAGCTCCTCATGGCAGAATTTAACCAGAGCTTACCTGGAAAATGGGTCTGTCATGTGGCTGAGTCCCAGGATCAAAGGACAAAGTATAGAAAGTGTATTTATAGTTGAGTGACAATAGATAATTGATTGGCACTGTTCTGTATCTCATGCTGTCAGGATTGAATGAGACAATGTATGCAAAGTGCTGTCTCTGGCACATAGTTGACACTTAATAAATACTAGCTGATATAAATAATAATGAAATCCTTAGCAAATATCTATAATGCAAAGCACCTCAGTAAGTCCTGTGGCTGACACAAATGTGGCACATAGCCTTATCTATTGCTGTGTAACAAACTATCCTCAAAATACAATGGCTTATAGCAACAGTCTTTATATTACATCTCATGAATTTGTAGGTCTGCAGTTTGAGCACTACCCAGTTGGCTGACTCTTCTGCTCTGTCACTTACCAGGGTCACTTGATGGTATTCAGTTGGTAGCAGTGAGATGACTTCACTTATTTGCATGGTACTTTGACAAGAGATGTTTCGAAGAGAGGGAACAGTGAATTATAAAGAATCATGAAGAAAATTGGGAGCATCATGGAAATACTATACTGATTGTGTTTAATTATTCTATAGGTGCATACTACTTGAAAACTGATAACACTTTACATGATTATATATTACATGGTAGTTTATTATACTTCAGTTATTCTTTAAGACAATTTTTAAATAAAAAACTGAGAAAACCAGACATTACAAAATCCCAAAAAATCATCAGAATCTCTGTTTCTTAACTGCCTGACGCGTGTCACTGCTTCCCTACATTTTTTGCCTGGCAACTTCTTGATCTCTTTTTCATATGACAACATTTTTGTAATATTAGTTTTTGGAGATATAGAGAAGTCTGTTTTCTCTAGAATGGTTAATCAAAATCAATTTTGATAGTATAGAAGAATTTCTTTTAACTTCACTGCTCATTGTTGAGAATCTAAAATTCTTACATTAATTGTCAAATTAGGGGAGAAATCTGAAGTTTCTTTGATCTATTACTTTATGCAGAGCTATTTACCATTTTTAGAGCTGTTACAGGTTTGTGACCCAGAAAAGCAGGAATTCTGACAAATCTATTTTGCGTGATTGTCATCCAAAAGAAAAAATATGTGGCGTATTGTAATTGCCTGTGTTGCATTGTGCATGTATTCCTGACAGAAGAGAATTTTGATTTTGGCTGGGTATTGATGAGAAACACTTGGTGAATAGTCATCTTATCCTTTCATACGTAATGAATGAAAAAGTTCTCCAGAGAAGGCAAGCTCCTGGGCCCATAAACTTAAAACCTTTC
>CM052811.1:59853294-59898582 GCA_028533885.1 Nasua narica
CAAACCACATAAATACATGATGTTAAACCCAAACTAAGTTTATGTCTATCACTAATTCACCTCTCTGATCATCAAATCTTAGAAACATGTGTGGCTACTCCGAAGTCACCTGACACACGAGAATGGTGATGGAGAGAGTGAGAAGAGGTAACAGTAGTAACCATGTGTGGTTAAAATACCTTAATTTTGCAAAATTTACATATATCATTCTATAAATGTGTGTGTGTGTGTATATATATATATATATATATATGTAATGAATTATTTTAAAGCTATCTCTTCTCATATACCTCTTAGACATTTTTTGTATACTTGGAGAAATACATGTATCCTGTTCACAGCTTGTTTTAAGAATTGTATTGGATACAAGCTGGCTCAAATTTGAGCCATAAAAGAGAATGAAAAAGTTTGGGTTTGTTTGATGTGAACAGTTTTTACACCAAAAGACTTTAAAGATTCCATTTATTCTTACAATGCCCCCTTCTTCTACCTTCACATACACACCCCTCCTGTGGAGAGGTTCACTTGAAACTAATCTTTAATCAGTCCAGTTTTTATTTTTAAGCAATAAAAACTTTGACTGACTTAAGAAGACCACGAATTTATTGAAAGCATTGACAGAAAGGTGGATGAACCTGGCTTGGAGAATAGGCGAGAATTAAGGAGTTAGGCAGCAATGAGGACTACAGGCAAAAAAATCATGCCCATAAAATCAGTGTGGTGTGCACACTGCTGCTGCTAACCCTTACACTCAGCTTGCAAATCTGCCATGTATTGTTGTTTGACTCTAGAAACTGCCATTTCTGCCCTTGGAAGCTCTTTGATGCTGCTGCTGCTGCTATTGCTGTCACCTGCATCAAAGTATATTCCCCATGGTGCATTCTCCTGTTTGGTGAGTGTCTCCCAGTTCTAAGTTTAGAAGCAGTACACTCTAGGTCAAGTGCTCATGCCTTTGATACAAGGGAAATTAATAAATGAACATCTGGCATTTTCAGCATCTGTAGTTAAAGGCAGGAACTGCCTTTTTCTAAGACTCACATGTGAGGAATTCCCCAAAAGTAAGAATGGCGTTCAGATTCTGTGCCGGAAAAATAAAAAAAAAAAAAAAGGATGATAAATACCACAAAAAGAAATAACCACAAAGAACATATTGGTTCTTGCACCTCTGGCTAATGGTGACCTGGACTTTTAGCCTTTTTTTTTCTTTTAAACAGAAAGGATAAGTAGAAAATAAATAATCTTTAAAATAAATGTAATCATAGACATAATCATAGTAGGGTTTTTAAATAAAAGTTTAGAAACTTGATTCTAACATTTATATGGAAATAAACAAATGACCAAGTAATCAAAACAATTGATAAAGAATGATTTGGTAGAATTTACAGTACCTGATTTTAAGACTTAGTGGAGAGCTACAGTAATTAAGATGGCAGTCAGGGCGGTATTGACATGAACAAAGTAGAGAATTCATAAACTGAGTCACATATATACACTTCAGTTAATTTTAACAAAGCTAAAAAGTAATTTATTAGGCAAAGGGAATTTTTAACAAATGCCAAAATAATGAGATAGTCACGTGGAAAAAGATATTTCACCCCTACTGCACTCCATATAGAAAAGTTAATTTGATATGTATCATAGTCTTAAACTAAAAGACTAAATGCTAATGTTAATTAAAGAAAACACAGAAGGGATGCCTAGGAGACTCAGTCAGTTAGGCATCCAACTCTTAATTTTGGCTCAGGTCATGATCTCAGGGTTGGGAGATCAAGTCCTGAGTCAGGATCTGTGCTGGTCACAGAGACTACTTAAGATTCTCTCACTCCTGGTAGGGATATGGACATGGGGGAGGGTATGTGCTGTGGCAAATGCTGTGAAATGTGTAAGCCTGATGATTCACAGACACGTACCTTGGGGCAAATAATAGATTATATGTTAATAAAAAATGAAAAAGATTTTCTCACTCCCTCTCCCTCAACCCAAAGAAAAGAAAGAAAAGAAAAAGAAAACACAAAAGAATATTATTACAACTTGGAGTCAGAGATTTCAAGCAGGATTCAAAAGACAACAACCAAAAAAGAAAAACATTAAAAATTAGACTTCATCAAAATTAGAAATGTGTGCCCATCAAAAAAGACATCATGTAGAAATGAATAGACAAGACTCATGCCATGAGAATATATTTGTAAAGCCTATATCTGTCAGAAGATCTAGTAGCCAGGATATAAAAACAACTTCTGAAACTAAACAGTAAAAAGATAAATAACCCAGTAAACAATACGTAATGACTGAAAGAAATACTTTGCAGGAACACATCTGAATGACCAATTCACATATGGAAAAAGTGCTCACCAGGATTTGACATCAGGGAACTGAAGTTTATTTAAATGAAAATTAGAACCAGAATAAGTAGCAGTATGTACCCACTATCATAGTTAAAATTGAAAAGAGGGACAACCCAGAAATTCCACTGTTAGGAATTTACTAGAGAGAGATTAAAGCGTATTTCCACAAAAACACGCAAGTTTTTTAGAGTATTATTTTCATAATGGCCCCAAACTGGGTATGATGGGGTTTTTTGTGTGTCAATTTGACTGGGCCACAAGATACCCATAGACTTGATTGAACACTTTTCTGGATGTCCATCAGGATATTTTTGGATGAGATTAACATTTGAATAGGTAGCCTGAGTAGAGCAGATTCCTAATATAGGTGAAGACCTGACTAGAACAAGCTCAGTAAGGGAGAATTCTCTGCTTATCTTTGCCTTGGGGCATCACTACTCTCCTGCCTTTTGACTTGGACCTGGATTAGAATTTACATTGGCTCTTCTGGCTGTCAGGCCTTGCAGACTCAGACTGGAACTATATGCCATTGCTCTCCTGGGTCTCTTTCTTGTCAAATAAAGCTATGACCTCAAAATGGGAAAATGTCAAGGACAATTAACACCAAAATAGATAGTAGTATATTCATACGATGGAATACTACTCAGCACTAAAAGGGAATAAAGTAATTATAGGACAATAGTATAGATTAATTTCATAATATTATCTTGAATGAAAGAAGCTGAACATATGGAGTATGTACTGAGTGGTTCCATGTATATGGAGTTCCAGAAGAGGCAGAACAACATTATAGTAAAGGTGATCAAAATCAGAATGTTGTTGGTTCTCTGGGGTTATTAGAGTTGACTGGGAAGTAGTATAAGTGATTAATATGTTCTGTATTCTGATAGGAATGGGGGTTATACTCAAAAGTGTATGCATTTGTCAAATATCACTGAATGTGCATTTATAAAATATATATCCACTGACTATAGTATATAATCTAAGAAACAACTGTGAAAATCAATCAGTTGCAAGATAAAAGAAAGGGCAGAAACACTTAGTGAAACCAGAAATGGAAAGACAGCAATGTTCAGTGATTACTTTCCTAGAAAAGTATATGAAATAACGTGTGCAGCTTTGACTAACTTAAAAAGAACTCTCATGTAACCCTTAAACAACCCTTTTATAAGTTCCCTTTTATGGATCAAATTTCAGCATTCTTAAGTACCCGGAAGTTGGAGTTCTAATTCCAGATTTGTTCATATTAATCATCATAATATTACTGAAGTCATTTTACTCTTTTTTGGTATTAACTTGCTTGTTTTTGTTTAAAAATCAAGGTTTCCCAAAATGAGTTCTAAGCAACAGGGATTTTAAGAAAACAGTAAGAGTTACATTTAGGAAGAGAAGGAGCAGAAGTGTTCTGAGGTCAAACATATTTGAAGGCATGAATAAAAGAAAAATATGTTTTCATTTCATCTCAGGCTTCCTCAGAACCTTTAATTCAGCAATAAAAGTGGATCTGATCTACTTTCTATCAGTAACTCCTCTAAGTCCTTTGCACAAGTTAGTTTATTTAATCTTTGTAATAAAAGGCTTTATTATCCCTGAGTATGATACTTATGTCATTTTAAAAACAAGGCTGAGGCAGAATGAGGCAATTAATCGTCAAAGGGCAAAATCAGTAGTCAACAGAGTTGGGACTTGAAACCTAGCCCTAGGACTCAATCCTGTGCCTATAAGCACCATGTTTCACAGAATATGTGGCAAGAGAGGAGAAGAATAATTGCGTATCAAATGGGAGAAAGGAGGAAACCTTGTCAACCTCTTGAAAGGAAAACCAGCTTTCAAAGGGGAAATGTTTTCCGAAGGTTAGACAGGTTTTCCATGGAGGGTTGGTGATGAACAATAAACTCAGGAAAAATCTTGAAAATGTACTAGAATCCCCAGTAACCATAGAACAGAGTACCAGAGATCGAGATTAAGTGCTTGGGAGTGAGTTGGGGTAGCATAGGGGTTGGCTCCAATTGGGAGACATCAGAAGCGGGATATGATATGTCTCCTGGCTGGTTCAGTCAGTTGGGCATCTGACTCTTGGTTTTTGCTCAGGTCATGCTCTCAGGGGCATGGGACCCCTCTCCCCCTGCAAGTTCTCTCTCTCTCTCTCTAAAATATATACATCTTTAAAAAAAAAAAAAAAAAGTAGGCCCTGATGGGTGTTTCAGGGATGATGGTGACTGAGAAGCTTGGCCCCTGAGTGGTAACTGATGAAACAGGTTGATGAAGCTTGTGGCGAATGATTCAGAGGAATTCTAGGAGGAGCAGACCTTCCCATCTGGAGTGTGGATTCAGAATCCTTTGTTCACAGAGGTGATGACAGCCAGTCCTTAGACCAAATACAGTGGGAAAGGCCAGCTGCTCCCTCGGGCTGTGCCGGGAGGATGGAGAAGATACAGGTGATATGATTTGAGAAATACCAACTTGAAAGAGCAGAATGAAAGGATGCAAATACTTGGGCTGACATTGCAGAGCTAGTTGGAAGGGAAAACAATAGAAAGAGCTGCCTTCAGAAGTGGCAGACTATTCGTATTCAAAGTTCTGTAAGACAGTTGCCAGAAGGGAAGTGTTTTTGTGATGAACTCTGAGGGCAAACAAGGTTACTGTGGGTTTCTTAATTATTCAGAAAGCAGGGAAGAAGGCTGTAAGCAAG
The DNA here is from genome assembly GCA_028533885.1 of Nasua narica. Lineage (NCBI taxonomy): Eukaryota > Metazoa > Chordata > Mammalia > Carnivora > Procyonidae > Nasua > Nasua narica. The sequence goes on from CM052811.1 coordinate 59,858,332, forward strand.
AATGGAGAAAATCCCTGATAATCAGTGATAGGGTTGGAATTCTGTGAGGCTGAAGCGGGAAGGAGGGTGCATAGCAACATAGCTGTTAATTGTTCAGACTTAAAACAGTATTCATAGGAGTTCTGAGCTTCCCCGCACTTTGGACTGACCGTCTCGGAAAGAAAAAGGGAAGGTAAAGTAAGGCTTGGGCACAGTTGTCTCCCCTGATCTACTCTCTCCACAAGCAGTTTCAGTCCCTAGAGATGGTGTTTTCCTCAGTCAGCAGTAGGCTGGGTTTAAGATTCTTGGGGATCTGAATCAGCCTGAATTTCTCCTGAAGATCCTTTCTAGGCCTGCCTTGACCTGGAGACCTCTGAAACTCATCTCTCCAAGAGTCATCCAAACTGGAAATGTATTAAGGCTAGTTAGAACCCTTTGAAACTCCATGTATTAAATTTAGATGTTCTTTATTCTGTTCCCTAACAATCAAGAGTATACACACTGAATCTTGGATTCTTATTATTATCTACTTCCTGTTTTTAAAGACCAAGATTCTAAAAAACAAGAATTGTAGGAATTGGATTGATACTGACTTTCAGAGAATTAATGCCCTAAATATGTTTCATAGGATTTGATATCTTGTAAGAAATCTATTTTCAAAGAGTGAAACATCTTCAAAATTACTCTAAACCCCCAAGCACATTTCTTCAACTGGAAGAAATGCAAATTTTCTCAAATTGGGTTCAATCTGAATGTTAGCAGAAGAGCATAGGAAAGTAAAATGATCTGATTGAAATTGATGAATAACAGTTTTATTTTTAATCTAAGAAGGCTGATAGGAAAAGAGATGGATTGAAAGTGAACAGAAACAAGTTAAAAAGATAATTAGGGGTGGGAAAAGAAATAAATGTCATTCAGACCAGGTTCTTACTAAGGAAAAGATATTGCAAATGTATTTGAAACATACATGAAAGAAAAATAGCCCTAGTAAAAGTGAAGAGTGGAGAATTAAAGAGAATTTATCAGGAAATGGGGGATTTTATATCACTATTTCCTTTTTGCATTTAATGTGAAGTCAGAAAAAAAGAGCTGCCTAGGGCATAGAGCATATTTCTTAGCATAGCTGTGCAAGAGACCATTGTAAAAAAAAAAGATTGGAACATCCTAAGGCAAAGCAAGTGTAAGAACTAAGTCCAAATAACTGCGATTCATGACTCTGAAAGGATGAGAAAATAGGAAGAACAAAGTCATGCTATGAATTAATTGCTTTTGCCATATCTCAGAAGCTGGATGAGTACGCTACCTGGCTCTTTTAAAGCGGAAAATGATACAAGAAAATTATTCTTAATTGGCTTATGAGAAGAGAACATGAAATTGCAGATTGGAAGTGGTTTTTTGAATTTGGTGAGGTTAGAGGAATTTCAAGATGATGTTACAGAAATAAAATAAGAAACAGAATGGGGACAGGGAGAAACCAGTAGATATCTTCCTAAAAATCACATAGTTTTATAACTGAAAAATGCTTTAGAACTAATGGACTCGAATTTTCTTACTGTTTATAAGAGAGAGTAGACTTCAGAGCTCTAATCTGGTTCCTTGGACTCTCATCTCATTGGCCTCTGGCCACTGGACTTTGCTTTCCTTTCTATCCTGGGGTCTCTGCAGAGTTAATAATAGGTTCTTTGTGCAAGAAGATGCCTAGAAATCATTGTTAGAATCATGAGTTATCCAAAGTCTGTCCCCCCAGCCCTTTACGCTTCTGCTCTCCAGAGCAAAGTTATATTTAACTTTTTTAACTTAATTAAAATTAAACAAACCCCCAAACCCAGTGTCTTAGTCATAACAGCCGCATTTCAAGTGTTCAGTAGCCACATAGGGCCAGTAGTTCCCATATTGGCCATTGCAGACAAAGAGCATTCTTGTTGTCACAGAAAGTCCTGCTGGAATCAGACAGCCTTGTGCAAGGGACTATGTTATATTCCAGCCTGTGTGGCTTTTAGTTGTAATTTTTACCTAAAATTAAAGCATCTTTTCTATTTTCCACAGAGTTGTCCACAGGAGTCAGGAAATGTAAATGTTAGTTTTTCCTCTACCCTAAAACAGTGGACTAGTGATATCACCTGCATTGGTCTCTTCTGTTTCACCTTCCTCATCTGTAAAACAGAGAAAATAGATGTTTGTTACTCTCACAGAGCTATTGAAAGGGCCAATACAAAAAGCTGAAAAATATCCCATAACAATGAAGTTTATTACTATAGTGATGATGATGATTCAAGAGGATGTCATGTTTTAAAATCCATTTTAAAGAAAACACATGGGCTTAGCTTTTCTTTACTCCATTTTCAAAAGTATTTGCTCTTTTTGAAGTCCAAGGTACTATTCTGCTGTGTTTAACTATGTTAAGAGTATCTAAGAAATGATACGAGTCTTGTACATCCATTTCTTTTCTGAATAAATACATATAAACTAATATTTAGTTTAAGGGTAAGGGCCAAACAGAGTTAGAAACTGAGATCTGATGGGAAATGTTGGAGTGGAAACATCAGGTTAAATTAAAATTGAAAAGGCTCTGCTCTCACAGTAGCGTATGGATGACTTATATTTGTTCCTCAAACCAGCAATTTTAATTAGGGAAAAAGCACAGACAGAGATGCTCACTTTTACCTCTACAGGTAATTGGCTAGCTGCATTGACAACACAGCTAGCCAATTACCTGCAAAATACTGGGACAGTGGCCCCTTGATCCAAAACATTTGGAAGCCACTGGACTCTGGAAAATTGGCTTAAAGGCAGCTTTTAGCTAAAACTATAATCAGATACTTTGAAAGGTTCTCTTTCTTCTTTTCCACTCATCCATCTGACATACACCATCTGTCAGATCATGCTGGGTCGCCTCTGTCTGCCTTCCGCTCATCTTAAAAGAGAGACAGCTTTTGAAGTTTTTTTATTTCTCATGAATTTCCCCATGAAAATGCAGAGGGTCTCTTCCTGGTTCAACATTTCTTTCTATAGAAGATGAGGAGCTAGTGTCTATCCACAGGAGTAGTGACTCCCTCAGGCTAACCAATACTTATGATTGATCACAGACATGCCCTACACCATCAAGGACCTGCTCAGGAGGTGTGTATGTTGTTAAGGGCCAGATTGTGATTCAGCAGGTCTAGGGTGGGACCTCAGTTTCTGCATTTCCGTCTGACAAGTGACACTGATGCTGCCGTTTTTAGTAGCTGGGGTTTTTAGTAGTAAGGGTAGGAAGTATTAGAGTAAATTTAATCATTTGAAGTGATGCCACAGGGTGATGTTAACAACAAACAAAAGCAGTAATAATCATATAATTGGTTTACTTCTTTACAATGGGATTTTTCAGGTTTTATTTCAGAGCACAGTACAGTGAAATTAGAGGCGATGGCTATATACTGCTGTTTAGTAACATACTGATCCAAAATTTAGTGGCTAAAAATAATGACAACATTTATTTCATTCACTGGCTTGACATTTGAACAGGGCTCAGTGGGCACAACTTGTCGCAGCTCCAAAAGACATCCCTGGGAGCAGCTTAAATGCTAGGGAATGGAGTCCTCTAAAAGCTTGCTCATTCATATGTCCGATAGTTGATGCTGGAAGACAGCTGTCATCTCAGAGCTGTGTCCGACTATCTACACATGGCCTTTCCATGTGGCTTCTCGACTTCTCCACAGAATGTTCCAAGGATGGGTATCTCATGAGAACCAGGTGGAAGCCTAATAACATTTTTATCATTTAGCTTCAGGAGTCGTATAGGGTCCCTTGTACCATAGTTACAGACCTGGCCATATTCAAGGAAGGGAAAGAGATACCACACCCTTCATTGAAAAATAGTCAACAATGCATTTTAAAAAGAGCTTGTTCAGTGGGGTTTATTGGCTTGGCCACCTTCGAGAAATGCAATATTGCAACAAGTAACGTGATCCAATTTTACTGATGAAGATGACTGACCATTAACCGGGGGAATCACTCATGTAGCATTCAGTTGATGTAAGACAGCTTAGGAGTTTGTTTAAAAATATTACTCAGATTTTTAAAAAGTGTAGAGTGGCATACATAGGTATGTATAACGAAGTGTCGTATTTAAGAATGTGGGTTTGGGCCCCAGCTTCCCTATTTCCCCACTGTGTAACTTTGGACTAGTTGCCTAACAATAATGATCTTTGCTTTCCTTGTTGGTAAAGGGGGATTTTTTTTTGTCTGAAACAGTTCTCGGCAGGCTTAAATGAATTAAAGTTTGTAAAGGACCAAGTCTTCTGCCTGACTGATAACAAGTGCTTAAGAAATGCTAATATTTTTATTACCATTGTCATTTCTACTGCTATTACCATTAAGAAAATAACAAGGCTTTTGTTTTTCTTCTTCATTAAGGTAAATGCATTTTTGTTTTTCCCTTGCCCCATATCCCATTATGATTAAATGCTATCACTGAAAAAAAAAATTGATGTAGGTTAGAGCTAGCTATTGTGGGGAAAAAAGAAAATATGACAGGTTAAATGTTCTTTAGTGATGTTTGCTATACTTGGAGCTTCAGAGAAAATGCAGTTTTAGAATTGACTCTAAGATGCATATCTGTGCATTAATGCCTTGATTTAATTTCTAGTTTTTCATGGTGAAGACTATTAAATTATTTATTCATTCCACATAGCACCTGGCAAGTGGTCAGCATAGGTCAGGTGATCAGTAGGTATTTGTACATGTATTAACTAATTTTTAATTGCCACTCGTTCTTGCTTTTTGTGAAGGAACTCTTTAGTAGTGTTAGGTAAAGAAATAATATAAGGCTGATTTTCCATGATCATTAAAAATCTAATTCTTCATTCCAGAGTTAATATTGTGTCACAGTGGTAATCTGATATTTTAATTGTGTTCCTGATTTTAATTATGAAAACAGTGAGGGAGGAAGGGCTCAGCCAACCCTCAGAAAACAGATAATGGATTTGAGTGAGGAGAATTGCTCAGTCTTTGTTCGCAGGTTCTTCAGTTTCCTCCAGAGCTACTGATGGCAAATTATGTAGATTCAAAATTCCTTGAAATAGAATGGGCATTGGTGACATATGGAGAATCTGTAATATCCATGTATGTTAAAAATATCTCATTTGATGGTGAATTCACTGGGCTGAAGGTTTCTAATAGCACTGATTTTGCTCTGGTCTGTCTTATACTTTCCTATTTGCTTGTAAGCAAATTATTTTGTTCCTCAAGAAGAAAGACAGAAAATAACTTCTCTCACAAACACGTAACTACACTCATAAATGAAAGCAGAAGAAAGAGAAGATGTGAGAAACAGCCAATATTACTGGTAGCTTCTTTTACTTATTAATGTATTAAGACATTAAAAAAAAAAAAGTGCCTCTGGGCCACCGACCCTAGATTGAGGAGGCCCGAGATGCCACCGTAATGGACCCTAAATACACAGGTGCCTGGCTGCTGGATAGTACTGTATTTGCCGATTCAGTGAAAGAGATTTTATATATTTTTAAATTTTTTTTAAAATTTTTTTTTAAAGATTTTATTTATTTATTTAACAGAGAGAGAACACAAGCAGGCAGAGAGGCAGGCAGAGGCAGAGAGAGGAGCAGGCTTCCCACGGAGCAAGGAGCCCAATGTGGGACTCGATCCCAGGACGCTGGGATCATGACCTGAGCCAAAGGCAGCTGCTTAACCAACTGAGCCACCCAGGCGTCCCGATTTTATATATTTTTTTTTTAAAAAAAAGCTGTTTCTGACAAGTTGCAGGACGCTGTGAATGATAGATCAAATGCTTTTGCTCCTCTCATATCTGCATTTTCACTGGTGTCTAGCTGAAAACTGTATACTACAGAGTTACTTAATTTCTGTTCAAATCTATATAAGCAAATCTAAAAATCCCCCAAAAGCAAAATTATTTCACTCCTCTTTGTTGCATATGTTTTCTATAGACAGCTGAGCCAAATGTCAGGGCATCCTTGTGTTCCCGTAAAAATTGAGGAGATTTAGAAATAATCACTTCTCAATTTGGAAAAATGATTTATTCTTTATTAGAAAAGCTCCGTTCTCCTTTTCAGATTATTTCTTTCACTGCATCATTTTGTCTGTTTTAGAGAGGTCAAATATATATAGCCTTCAATCCATCTTTCTTTTTTTGTAATTTGTAAATCAATTTATTTACAGTTTTTATATTTTCTTTTTTTAAGCCATCTTTCTTAAAGTATATTTTAATGAACCCAGATCCATTGTTACATTAATTCGTGTTATATGGGGGAAAAATTTGTTAGTGAAGTGGAAAGATTAAAAAATAAATGTAAGAAGTTTTGCTGCAGTCCTTCTTGAGGCTTTGATGTCCTAAAGTGTAGCGAGAACCTCCAAAAGTCTTTGTCTTCCCATGGAAACTAGCCCTTGCCTCTATTGAAACTATTTTTGAGGAAGGTTCCCAACCTGCCAAATCCAGGGCATGTTTAAAGATGCCATTATTGGAATTGTATTGAATTGACATCATTTGTTACTCTTCAATATTAAAATTGTGTTGCCCTTTGGGTCCTTGATATTAAACTCCTCTGGTTCTATTTTATATCTTACCATATCATGCCTTAACTACCTATGTCTTACCATATCATGTATATGTACTTAGCATGTCCTAACATAGGTATCTTCCTCACAAACTGTCGTTGTGTCCCCCATTAACTAGAGTTGTTTCTCCAGGCTATCTCCTGAGACCACTTTCCCTGTTGTTCTATACCCTCCTCTTGCATCTTCTCATCTGCTATAATTTGAACATCCAGATACTGCTAATATTTTTATCTTAATTCTAGATGTCTTGATTGCATTTCACATTCATACCCAGCTTCATAATCAACTATCCATGGTATACATTTACTTTAATACACTACAGAAATCTTAAACTCATCATGTCTAGAAATGAATCAGTAAGCAGTACCTAATTCTGAGTCCTATCGTTTATACACATCTACATATCTCTTGGTATTTTCTATGTCAACATCACTGTCCTCTCAGTTAATCAAGCTAGAAACCTGGTGTATATTCTTGGCTTCAACCACTCACATATCTCCCACACCTTACTGAATTTCAAACTTGATTCCAACTCAATGTGGTTGATTCTCGTGGATTGTGCTAAGTATTATAAACTAATAACTAAGAAGGCTGTTACAGAGGAAAGAAAAGCATTTTACCTTTATAAGGTATAAGCATTTTATAAGGTATAAGGTATATGCATTTTACCTTTATAACCCTTCTTCTTTCCTATGTCCATCCTAGTTCAGCCCATCTGTATCTCTTACCTGAATAAGTGAAATAGTTTATTGTCCCTTATTTAACTTTGTCCCTCTCAAACATATGTCTAACCATGCCACTGCCCAGCTTAATGTCTTCCAAGTGTTTCCCATCACCTAAACCTCCTGATCAGGAGCTCAATGCAGTCTACCTTTCCAACCTCATCTCTAAACATCTCTTCCCCTTCTGTTCCGTTAAATGTGAACTGCTTGTTATTTGCCATATTCAGCACACTACTTCTCATCTTTGTGGCCTTGTTGACATTTTCTCCTTTAATTAGGGTGTTCTTTCTTCCCACAGTTTCCTCTTCATTCCTCAAGACCCACCTACGCAATCTGTAATAGGGCCTTTTCCCATACCATCCCTCCAAAGACTTGACAAGTAATCCCTTTTCTGTTCTTCTATGTGCATAGCTGTATTAATACAATTATATTTCAGTAATTATTTCTTAATATCTGTCCTTCAGAGTAGATTATAAGGTCTTGGAGAGCTGAGCTTGCATTTTAGCCATTTTTTCTTAGTAACTAGTCCAGTAAAAAAAAAAAATTCCATTTACTCATTCATTCACATATTCATTCAGCATTTTGTATTGAAGACACACAAAGATGCAATAGAATCCTCCTTTCAAAGAGTTCATGGTCCAGGGTAGAGTCAGGAAAACATACAGGTGACTCCACAACAATGTGATAAGCACTGTAGAATGGAGCCCAAAGCTATGTAACAGAGGGAAAGAAATAATAAGATATTTATTAATTTTACTGGACCCGAGAGGGTACAGAAATAATATAAAATAAAGCAAGTGTGCAGAGACAATATAAAATAAGGGAATCTGTTAAAAATCATTTCATATAATTTACTTATTTTTCATCTCTCATTTTCTCCTCCCTCAGTTCATTTCATTTGGTTCTTAATTATAACAAATTAAATAAATGGTGTTCATATGAACCAGAGAGGATGAAAGCCTAATTTATAAAGTGCTGAATATAGTCTAGCTAAATGAGTTACTTTCTCCTAGCTAAAATTCCCTAAATTGGCCTACTACAATGTCTTCAATGGAAAGGTGATGGCACGGCTTTTTGTGGTGGAGCCACATGAAGCTACGCTTTAACAGGAAGCTATCTGTTTTCTCCTTCTACGCCCTGTGTATTGAGGAGACAAATTGATCAGGTTTGGCTAAGTGTGATCCAATATGGTTCCCTAACCATTAACAAATGGACACTTCATAAATTGGCTGAAAAGTAAAGTATCAGCACCAGAAATTCCAAGGGACTGACCACGCCCGGCAGCAACACTGGTGTGTGAAATAACGGTTTCTAATAACTGATGGTCTGTCTTAAATGACATAGTTTCCTGTTTGAAAGTTTATATCCATGTTTAGTTGGGAAAATGGCATCTAAGGAGTATGTAATTTGACTCGTAAAACAGTGCCAACAGATCATGGAAAGAAGGACTTTTCCAAGCAAAGAAGAGAATGGAAATAGAAAAAATGTGATGGTCTCATCACAGAACAGGCTATACAAGCACGACTTTTTTAAGATGTCAAGTTTTAGGAATTCCAAAATAGCACTATTAAGTGTTCCATGATATTTTTCTCCTGAAGACAAAAATCAAATGCCCCATCAACACATGGGTTTGAAAGTACTTGTTCATTTGTAAGTAACATGTCATGCCTATCAATTACTTTCCCCTAGTTTCTTCTAACACTAGAAATGCAAAAATAAGCCAGTCAAGCAGGCTTGTTCAATTAGTTGCTTTTGTATCTCTGTCACAGGTTGAAGATTGACAATTCCATTTCTTTACCTGGTAGCTTGTCAGGTTCTGAGAATTTAATGCCATCTCCTCATTTCAAAATGTTCTGAAAATAAAAACAAATGTACCTTTACATTGCAGATATTCATATCTTTACTGTATTTGATGTATCTGTTGACTGAATACTTTATAATTCTTAAAAAAATAATTGCATATATTTATGCTTGAAAGAGAGAAGAGGCTTCCAGTAATTTCTTATAAACTGTTAAGTAACCTTGAGTAAATGCCTGTGAATCCAGCATATAGCATATTTCTCGTTGCTTTGATTGTAATACTAGTGAATGGAAGTGCTGGGAACATGGGAATACAACTCTGGTTGATAATTTGTCATGTTGAGATAATAGCTTTCTTGAAGCTGAAGAATTTGGCCAGTGTGTTTATACCAAATCCAACAAACCTTTTTGTTGAGGGCTCTTTTTATTACAATTTTTATAATTTCTCTGTAAACATAATAGCCACCATTTTCTCATCACCGCTTAGTTGATCAATTCCTATTCAGGCACCATTATTTAAAACATCTCCTCAAATTTTCTATTGAGTATTTCCTGTAACACAATAACAAAATAAAAGTTCAGAAGAAAATAGGGTTCCATGATCAAATAAATTCGAAGTATGCTGTTAATACATACTACACCTTTGAAAATCATAAAGCATACTACCATACTATATATTCTAACAACTTCTATAATAAACTTTTTAACCTTTTTAAGTCTCAAATTTTCCAAAATAATTTGACAATAGAGGATTTACTAACATACCCCGGGGAGATAGTGATCAGTGAAACATACTTTGAAAGACAGTGTTGTATCATTTATAAGACATAGTTGTAATTGTCACCAGAATTAAAAATTTGCTTAGCATCAGAGCTTTCTAATTTCTCATTTTAGTGGTCTTCTTTGGTAGAGATTGAGTTAACAAAAAATGTATATTGATCCCTAATTAACAGTATACACCTGTTTCAGAGGAACCAAATCCAAACAAACTTTCAAGATGCCATTTCATAGCTGGTGCCATGACTGGCTCTTCTATAAGCCATTTCCATTTTTCATAAGATCTATGATGTCTGAATGATTGAGTATATGCTAAGATCTGTGAATGCCATGAGTATAAACCTACTCCTTACTTCTTTTCCTATTAAATTCCCTGGCCAGCTGTTAAGATGCTATTTGAATACTTTAACACTGCAGAATCATTGCTGGCAGAGCATGATAGGCAAGGAAAGTGTATACATATCCATAATAAGTACTGGTTCAGGAAGAATGAATTTTCTTGGTAGAGTCAAAAAGTAATGAACTTATGACTAGGATCCCTTGAGTCTTGATGTCATGTTGGGCTCTACATTGATCTCAAGTGGGCATTGAACAGTAACAGTAGTCAGATCAGCTATGTTGTACACAAGTTCATTTTATTGAACACTTGTAAAACTTAGATTTCAATCATCATGACCACTTTGTTTACAAGCGTTGGAACAAGGACAGGAGTGTCCACGTAAAGAGATTCACATCCAGCTATCGATCATGTATCTACCTGACTACTGAAAGTCTCTTCTGCACCTGATATTCTTTGATGAACATTCACAGGGAATATAGATATCCTTACATTCTATACCCATTCTGAGAATCTTATCTACAGGTGTCTTTTGAAGAATCCTTTTTTCCAAAGCTTCAATCTCATTATTTCCAAGTCCCTGACCAACCTTTGGCGAAGAAGACAATCTTCTGTGTTGTAGTCCTCCACTTTAGGCAGGGGCCAGAATATCATGTGGAAACATTTTTAAACCGGGTTCATGTATGCTCTTCCTAGTTCACTGCTTTTAAGGAACTTAGTGGAGGAAGAAGTGACAGTGAGGCAAGAGAAGGTGCACTGGTAGTATTAATAACCTGTTCATAACACCTGCTGGTGTCTTCTTTGGGCCTTAACTGAAGCTGACTGGGTATGCACCACAAATATTTGCTGATGTGGTATGGTTGAGCATGTCTTAGCATTCGGAGAATCAAAGAACACACTTTATGTCTGAAAGCTCAGTCCTTATGAGCATTTGGTGTCCCAAGGGCAGACATGGAGTTTCTACCAGGATCCGGTTGTAATAATAATAGAAAACATGAATATGGTATGCACTATTTGTCAGACACTTTAACAAACACTTGATATATATATTACTTAAATCATCACAGTGACACTGTGAAGTTAGTGCTAATATTTTCCCTGTTATTCAGACAGAAAATACGACACAGGTGACGTTTCATGTCCATGGTCACACAGCTATTAAGGGAGAGATCTAGGATTCAAACTCAGAGAATCTGGGTCTGAGGATTATGCACTTAACTCCTCACTGCACTGTGCAGCCTCAGTTCTAAGGCAGGAGCAATCTATTAAAAGCAAATAGTTAATTGAAGAAGCAGGTATGACTTTGCTTTAAAAACCTCAAGGTTACTCTTGTGATAGTCTTTTTAGGGCCTGCCACGGTTTCTCTACAGTACTCCTTTCTGTCACAATCACTTTGAGCTGAGCCATAAAGTCCAAGTGCCATTAAATTCTAAGTATCTGGGATTCTTACCATCTCCCAGGCAACTCTTAAAAATTTACCAATCAGGTATTAAAACTAAATGCTATGCCAAAATAACATTGTTCTATAAGCTCTCACTACATATATTTCCTTTAGATTGTTGTCTTTTTTGTGTGTGTGTGATCGCTTGTCTATTAACCAGCCAAATCATGGTCTCGATTTCATTAACTATAGCCTGCCGTTCTTCATTCTTTTCTTCTGAATTGATAATAAAATGCAACAAAATCAGGAAGATCTTCTTTCTTATGTTTTCTAATTTAAGATACTGTTCTTTTAGTCTCATTAGGATGCCAAGACTGACAAATGTCACATACAAACAAATATGGACTCTTCTCAAATCTTGGGGTCATTATACTCAGAAGATGAATATACTGTTCTAATTTTTGTCCCTTTGTCTTTAAAATAGACTCCATTCAAACTTACATAAGCAGGACGAAAATAAGACAATATCTTGAACTTATGCCAGTTACTTAAAACCCTCTCCCTTAGGATCCAGAACAAACTTGATCTTCTTGAATTTTGAGAACAAGATCCAACCTTTCAGAATGTTTTCAAGAAGTTTAACTTTTTGGGTTTTTTTTAATTTCACATCTTTTAACAGTTTAATTTCACTAAGAATACAACAATGGAACATCAAAGCCAAAATTACAAATTTGTTGGATTATCTCAGCCGAGCCTTCTTACATTGACTTGCCTATCAGTTTATCAACATCAGGATTTTTGGCACCATAGCCATTTGAGGATAAGGCGTGGCACCCACACTCAGCCCTGCCTTGATCATTGATTGAATCAGTCCTACCTAGTATTTTACAGTCTGGGGAACCAAATCATGAGACAGTTAATCTCATAAACTGATCACATTGTATTATAGATGGTTCTGTGCCTGTCTTTTTCACTGTTTCTTTAGTTATGTGAAAGTAAAATCATGCCCTAGTCACCTTTGAAATTCCTACAGTTTCAGATGTGTCACAACATAGTAGAAATACAATTAATGTTTATTGAATTAAGAGAGACCTGGCAGCAAAACTCACACCTTTATAAGTCACTTAATCAGCAATAATAGAGGTGGTGATTCAATCTAGTGTTGCTGTCATTTGGAGAGACCTCAGAATCTACCCCATGGGCAGTTTTCTTATTGCCATATTATCAGCCAGGTTCATGTAGGGATATTGTGCTTACTTGGTAATTTGATGTTAAAAATGTGAGTGAGGTCTTGTGATTTTGCATCAGAGTTTGATTTGCAATTGCCTTGGAAAACAATGCTTACAGAATGTCAGTTAAGATGCATGTTAAGCTTTTCTAGGATAGCATCTTCTAATTTCTGTGAATCTGTCCTATGATCTCTTGTCATACCAAAAAAAGGAAGACAGATGATCCTTCTTGCCTTTTCTGATATTTACTCTTCTAGTTAAGCTTGTATTAAATCTTGGGAAGAAAATTTATTTTCCCAAGATCGATTATTCCTTAATTTATACATCTACTCTTTAATGGTCACTAATAGGCAGTAGGTGCTAGAAAGGCAGGATGGAAGTATAAATGTTAATAACATAAAAATTTCTTGTTTCTTTACCATCTCCAAGAGGGTTTTGCTTTAGTAAGTGGTAGAGTATGGACTCTGGTTCTCACTGCTCCAGTTATACCAATAATTCTTGGATTGGATTTATCTTTGAGGGAAAGGGTGCTGTATTTTAGTGGAATACTTGTGAACTCATATGACCTATATAGAATTAATGGGAAATGAATGGTAGAAGTAGATTTGTACAGAACTGTACCAAATTGTTCTATTCTAGAACGTCTTCGACAAAATGTCACAAACCAGACTAGTGCCTTGCATCCTTATTTTTATGGTAGGTTATCAGAATAATACAAACTATAGACTAATTGAATTGATGTCTAAAGTAAATGGTCACATAGTCACAGAATTACATAGTATTTACTAACAAAATGCTATTTTCCTGAGAACATTTTCTTCAATGAATATGTAATTCTTTCTCATTTATTCTAAGTTTGATACAAGCTCATCCTATCCTGTTATTTGTACTAGTGGGGAAACACTAGTTTTGTAATCTTACATTGCTAAATTATATATGAACTGTATTACCACATCTTCTATAACATATCTGAACTCCTTCTGAGTATTTGAAAAGCTGTTTCTGACATTGAAACTGAGCCACTTTTTCATCCTTTCTTATCCTGTAATACATGCCAAGTCATGATTTTACACATGTAATCTTTATTGTTAGATAATAAAACTCTTTATTATAAGATAATAATAAAAATAATAATATAAAATATAATTTAAAAAGATAAAAAATTTTTAAAAATAATCAGGGCTATGAGTTGTCACAAGAACATATCAAGGTTGAAATTTCATTGTAAAACATTGATTTTATAGGATATAATAGGTTTTATAGACAGTATTCCTTAAATATTTTAGCTCATTATGTACAAAGTTTATTCATGAAAATAAAACAATTTGACTCTTCAAAAAATACAATATTGATCCACCAGCCAATTATATTTTATATGATCAGGCCTAATAATAACAGAGCAGGATTATAGTTGAAGGAAGGAAAATACATAATCCCCCTAAGTTTGGCCATCTAATTTGTGTAAAGCACTTTAAATGGAGATGAGGGCATGAGTAACTTGAAAGAGAACTTCAGTCCAAGTTGAAAGAAGAATAAGACGAATAAAATTTAATGGAATAATCCACCTAACAGTTATTAATCTAGTTTATACTAGAAGGTGCTGTGAGGAGTACATAAAATCTCTATCAACAAGTCATGTATGATTTAATTGAAAAGTACATTTAAAACAATTTAAAAATGAACTATGTAAGACAATGTATGCCCAGGGGTATTTGCCAGGGATGCTGGAATTCAAAAGAGAAAATAAAGAAATAGAGGGAAAAGTTCCTTTTCTTTTAGAAGATTTTTACATTTTAGTGGGAATAGGAAGATGGTACAGAACATTTAGGTTTATTAGAAATCACCCACAGGGATTAAATATTTCAGGCTTTGTGGTAAAAATGAAATGAGCACTTCACTCAGTATCTATACAAACACTACATTCCTTTGGCACTGTTAAATTGAATTGCACATCTAAACTGGCCATACAGGAAGCATAATCATTCACTAGGATGGCTAATGCTCTTATTACATTTAATTCCAATTCTACCTTCGTCAAGTAATATGCATTCTCAAGAGCATCTCACAGACATTATTGAATTATAGAAATAACAATAAAAGGAATTTATTTAGAGAGGAGAATTAAGGTGAAAATAAAATGGGGTAAAAAGGCAGAAATCTGGGCTGGTGAGAATTTCTCACACCTGGCTATTGGGAGCTAGTTTTTTTTGAAACAGAAAGTGAAAAATTGAGGCTAAAGAGTGTCCAGAGAAGAGAAAGACCTAAAATCAGTTCCAGAAATGCAGGTTTATGCACGTAACTTTATACCACTCAAAGCTCTTGACCTTAAGCTGCCTTTTTTTTCCTCTGAAATATAAAATTGGTTTTGTTCTCTTCCGTCCATCGTCCAACTGCTAGAATTGCATTTCCCCACAGACTTTATATACACACATATATATGGAGGTGAGTTATAGTGTGTTTAGCAGCTGAAAATACACTTGGAGCAACCACATCTTCCATACTCTTATAGGATCTCTACTGAGGCAGATTGTTCTTTTCATCTCATTTGGATAGCCAAATTGAGAGAGAAAATTGCTAGCTTTGGCTGAATTTTCTTAAATAATATCTCTGAAAACAAGTTACTTCCTGAACTGTAGACCTCACATTGAAGTGGAAAGTCATCATTGTGCTTTTTGTGTATCTTTTCATGACTTATCCCATGAGGAATGTAGAGAGTTACTCTAATCTTTTGTTACCATCATTATTCTTATGGAACATAGGCAGGAGATGGCATAGGTTTAAGTGTACAGGAATCTAGTCCAGCCTTCTTGTGAAAGCACTATGGCCAAATGTTCCACTCAGGCTAATTTGTTAAAATACAATGAATGGGTAAATAAAAATAGAATACCTTGCGATAAATTGGAGACCCAAGAGTCAGAGTACTATCTTTATGATCAAGGGAAAGACTAGATTCTAGCCATTAGTCTTTTAGGTTCAGAATGGCCTTGTAGCATAGCATTGCAGGGCTCTTCCATAACCTGAAGGTAATGCTAAGTAAAGATGCGATCATAGACATGAATATATTAATCTAGAAATCTGTACTTGGGTAAACAGTATCAGTTTAATTGTTTGGAGAATGATTTTCTGATTGATCTCGATAATAGAGCAGCCTATGATTTAAGTTTCCATTCTAAGCTTCTAGAAACAGAGTGTAAGAAATGAATAGTTCATTTGTCTTTCTCACATCTTCTATATCTCTTTAATGTTGTAAAATAGTCTTCAAGTTGAAATAAAGTCCTTAAAAGTAAAATTATTTGTTGCTTTGTGCAGTTAGTGTTTTGTATATATGAAAGGCTATCGCTGTTTTGTGGCATTGCCTGATACACTTAATTGGCCATTCCTCACAAAAGCCCTATTCCGTAAGAAACACAGTCACTGAGTATATTTATTCATGCATAGACAGCGTTACAGAATATGAAACAGTGAAGGAAAACACCAAATACTGAGTGCTAGCCAAGTGCCTAGAACTAGTTTGCTTCATTTGCTTTCTCTCCTTTATCAATTTATAACTTTACTGCATGAAATACATTTATCTTTCACAAATTAATTATATTTCTCAAATGTGTATATACTGCTATACCGTATTAGGTTTTAGATCTTTACATATGTTTGGTGTCCATTTTGATGTGAAGTTAATAATTGGAAGATTCTAAGTATAACCAGCTGCCAAATAGTCATGACCTCAGTGTCAGGCTCTGTAGTTAGAAATTAGAAGCTTCAATGTTCTAAAGCAAAACTGAGGAAGGTAGTACAGGTCTTTTTTCCTTGTCTTCTCTTTGAGCATCCAAACATGTTCGTCAATTTGTATGTGGTCATTGTACTTTTTAGAATTCTGTCTGGAGGAAAAGAGATGATTAAGCTACCTCTCAACATCTCATTCTGCTGAAAACATAGAGTTCTGAAGAGATACTTGGTACTATTGTAAATACTAGCTTTAAGTACTTGAGGATTTTCTCAAAAAGTGTTCTAATCTATACAAATTTGATTTCATTTTGTGATTTATGCATGTCTTTATAATTTGGCTTTTATGGCATAAGTGGAATTTCATTATGCAGTATACAAGTATTTTGATAAAATAATTTAATTTCAACCAAATATTAGATTGTATACTGGTATTTTCTGTCAGATATTAATATAAACAAAATCTCTCCTAGTGTTGTGAGCTGAAAAATACATAGGGAAAGCTTAATAAAAAGAAAAAAGGGAATTTAAAAAAAAAAAAAGGAAAAAAGGGATATAAGCATGGATGGCTCACCTAAGCGACCAACTCTTGATTTTGGCTCAGATCACGGATCTCAGGATCCTGAGATCAAGCCCTTTGTAGGGCGCCATGGTAGGTGCGCATCCTGCTTGAGATGATCTCTCTCCCTTTCCCTCTGCCTGCCCCGCCCCCAGTCTCTTTCTCTAAAAAGGAAAAAGGGCTTGGGGGGCTCTTGAATAGGGATGAAGGGATGGTAAGAAAAGGCTTGTGACTTCCCTAGCAAATTGTTGATACCAGTTGAGAAAAATTTCTTTAATTTCTCAGAAAAACAAAGGATCAGTGCTGATTTTTCTATTCAGATGATAAATGTTGATAATGCTTGACCTTCATGAATACATAGCGTGAAGTTTCCAAAAGACTCATATTGACCAAGGGCGCCTGGGTGGCTCAGTGGGTTAAGCCTCTGCTGTATCCCAACTTACCTGTAGTTTCTTGAAGTTTAATCGCAATTTCAAATTTAGAACTGTATCAATGATCTTTTCATACTCTGTTAACATTAAAGGTCATCTATCTTCTGTTTTGAATGAGTCTTTAATGAACACATGATTTTGTGTATCATGCTTTGGTCATTTGGAAAATACTGGCTCACAGAGTTATGCCTATCTGTCGAATATTTACACCTTTCATTATAAAATATCAAAAAATCATTTTTATTAGTATTAGCACTGATCTTGGTATATATATTCATATATATACACACAATGGAATATTCAGTTAAAAAAAAAGGAAGGAAACCTTGCCATTTGCAACAACATGGATGGATCTAGAGAGTATTATGATAAGAGAAATAAGTCACTCAGAGAAAGACAAATATCAGGGCGCCTAGGTGGCTCAGTGGGTTAAAGCCTCTGCCTTTGGCTCCAGTCATGATCTCAGGGTCCTGGCATCAAGCCCCGCATCAGGCTCTCAGCTCAGCAGGGAGCCTGCTTCCCCCTCTCCTTCTGCCTGCCTCTCTGCCTACTTGTGATCTCTCTCTCTCTCTCTGTCAAATAAATAAATAAAATCTTAAAAAAAAAAAAAAAGACTTACATTGACCACACGTATGCTTCTTTCAGGAGAATTCCATGGGGGCATGTTTTCCTCAGTTATATGGTGGTAGTAGTACTATAGGCCTAAGGATAACTACATGGTATCTCTTTTCATCTCTAGTAAAATAAGGGTGGTAGGCTAGTTCTCACAGGTGTTCTGTCCCTAATATTCTACAATATGCATGGCTATCTGGCTGAGTACTAAAAAAATGGCAGAGTTTAGGGCAACTCCATTCATCCTGCAAATACTGTCTGTACTATGTGCAAAACTTGCTTATAGGCACTAAAGAGAACATGTTACATAAAAGGATGAGATCCCTGATCGTCGAGGTAACAGTTTAGTGGGAAATAAGTAGAATGAACATGTAAATACACAATAAGCAAATTAATTATTGATTTTGTTAAGTGCCATGAAGTGAACAGAGCAACAAGTAAAATAACTGGGGTAAATCGCTTTAGATAAGGTCAGTGAGAATGCATCTCACAGGATAAGCCTCTTAATCTGGGATCTGAGGGATGTGAATAAGATAAGGAAGAAAATTCCAAGCAGAGGAAGTTAGGGAAGTGAGTGTCTTGAAGGCTTAAGTGTGCCTGCGTGTCTGAGAAACAGAAGGAGGCGGTGCCCCTAAGGTAGAGTGAACCAGGAAATGGAAATGAAGAAGCAGGTAGAAGAAATAAGGCCGGGCAACTGGGCTCCAGTAGGGACTTAGGCTGTTCTCCTAAGAGCAGTGGGCTGCAGTGGGAGGCCATGGAGGGATTCTAAGCATGGCAGTAATGTGCGCAGTGGTAACTTTTTTAACGATCATCCTGGTTTTTCTGTAGAGAATGCCTTCCTCAAATTTTATGTTTCACCGCTTTGAGCCCAATCACTTACAGAGATTTTAGTTAAAAAAAACTCTTCGAGTTTGTACTTTAAGCCCTTTATTTGCATTAGATAAAGAAATAATTGAGTAAATTCCACAAAAACCTAATATGAGTCCAAACAAATTTCATGATGCTTGGTGTCTGTGTGTGTCTGTGTGTGTGTTCAAGAAATTTTCTCTGCCATAGCCTCTCCTTTTTTCCTAAAAGGAGGAAGCAGAGGGGCTCAGTAATTTTAGCAAGAGCAAGGAGCATCTTCAACTCAGTTTTGACTATTGAATTGGAATGAAAACGACGGTACTTCTTTGATGTCTTTCAGTGCAAACAGGTCAGCATTAGGCTTCCTCAACTTTTCCAGCACTCTCCATCACACTCAGACCTTGAGCTTCCGTTTTGCTTGGGTACTTCCTTAACGCTTGAGTTGTGAAGTTCTTCCAAAGTCTTCTGAATTGGTAGTGACCCCAGTGCAACTAGGGTCACCCAGCAGAGGAGAAGGCTTTTTCACACACACCCCCCCATACACACACATGACTAACTCATAACTATTCTTTATCCCCCACTTTTAAAAGTCAAGCTGGGTTTTGGACCAACCCTGCAAGCTCACCATTCCCAGTTTCCTGCACTCCGCCACTCCCTGTCTCTGATAGCTTCGGGGCACCCTGCAGAGATGGAGGCGTTTTTTTTGCGTGTTTCTGTGGTGGTGGTTGTTTTTCCCTTTACTGGCCTTAAGAGAGAGATCTTTTCTACTACATTTCCGAGTGGTTTTACTGACCAATATTTGCCAAATATTAAAACTCTTAGAAACAATTGTCCACTGAGTGCTTCTAGAATTATGTAATGAATCAACAGACATGAGATTCAATTAACAAAAGTTCTACCTAGGTTTTTATCCCATCTGGCAATTGATGATAATTACTGTTACTTTAATACTGAATCTCATGCTCACAACATTTTATCAGAGATGAATCGGGTAAGGTTTCTAATCTTCACATTTCACAGGAGATTTAGAACTGGTGGATTTAAGTGAATTTTCCAAGGCCACAGAGAAGTGTTTTGGAGAGCCCAAGCCTCCTGCCGTTGGAACTGTGCTCTTGTGACCACAGGCCACAAAATAAAATGGCTTCTAAATTGGTTTTCTTCTCATATAGAGGTTCAGAGTGACTGGGACTTAGGAAATTATTATTTATCATACATTCTGACAGCATGTTGCTGCCATTCTTATGATTTACTATGGAATGGAGAAAACATTGCCAACCAAGCATGTCAAAGCCACATCTCATTATACATCCCATTTGCTCTTCAGAGCATGGCTCTTAGTGTATGTGTACATGTGCAATTTCTATTGTAGCAATAAAATAAAATAAGCCAATTTGACTCTTTTATCTATTGAAGGCCTTCAAATGTATGCGACCTATGGGATACATCAAATGCTTCCCTGGACATTTGGATTATAGCCATTCTTTGGATTATAGGATCCTCAGATATTGACAAGGAAATAAAGAAACACAAAATAATAGTTCCTTATTGTGCTTTATTCTCACTGTCTCTCCAGAGCCTCAGATTCATCTGATGCCTGTCTTTAGAGTTGAGTTATATCTCATTTTCTTGAGAGACTTTCTGCACCGAAATGCTTAAAAGATTACCACTAGCAGTGTTGTATCCACCCTATATGTTTTGCAAGTGGAATGCTTACCCTACCAATGCTAGGGTAGGAGTTTCCCTTTATTATTTTTTAATTTTACCTTATCAGTTCTTGCTTGGCAAAGCATTGTTCTTGATACAAGGAGACTATTTGGGAATAATATTCCAAATAAAAGAAAAATAACAGTTAAGTTTATCTCAACAAATACTCTGTTCTGGCCTTAGATGTCAACTACTGACTATGAAAATAAAAGTGTATTGATATATGTAGAGGCAGTTCTCAGGATATTTGGAGTGTTCAAAAGGCTTTTGTGCAGAGGGATGGAGAGCAAAGTTTGCCGTCACTGTGGTTTCATTTTACGCTCACTACCCATGATTCAGAGAACAATGTAGCTTCGCCTTTTACTGTTTTATTGCTATGCTACAGAGCATATTATGCATTAGCACTTCAGCAGGGAAATTTAAAGAGTGTTATTCTATTTATTTTAAGTGTCATGTAATTATGAATTGATTTACTAGCCATTGTAATGCTACAAATGGTAATTAATTTATTTGCATAATATGTAGTTTCATAGAAGTTCAATTATAATAAAGCATTTGCTAAATGCACCATGAAAATAGTGTTTCCAGAGAGAGGGAGAATGTGAGGCTGAAATCTCTTTAGCCAGTATGAGGTTGTCGACATGGGCAATCCCTTCATTTCAAGATGGAAGAAAGGTTTTCTTGGCCCCGTGGCTCACTTTCTATCTTTTTGTCCTTTTTTAAAAAAATATGGTATTTAATGGGATGCCAGGGTGACTCAGTGGGTTAAAGCCTCTGCCTTCAGCTCAGATCATGATCTCAGGGTCCTGGGATCGAGCCCCACATTGGGGCTCTCTGCTCAGCAGGGAGCCTGCTTCCCCCTCTCTCTCTGCCTGCCTCTATGCCTACTTGTGATCTCTCTCTCTCTGCCAAATAAATAAAATCGATAAAATATGGTCTTCAAGATCTTTGAGATATACTAATAAATAATAGGAAGTAATATGAAGTTCAGGATATTGATTCAGCTAATAGCCAAAATTTCTTCAGCCAAAATTGGGATAAAGATATATAATTAGCGACCCTTTTGCCTGAGCAATGAGCTAGCAGGTTTCAGTCTGGACTTTGTACATTTATCTGTTTCCCATGGCTTAAAGGCTCCCTTCTTCAGATAAGACATGGGGGAATAAAAGGTAGGTGACTATAATCCACATGGAACCAGCACCAAGAAAGGGTTCCAAGTACAAGCTCCTGCTTCCCAGGCAGTAACTAAACAGGTGACAGAAAAAAACTAGACTCTGAGATCAAAGGATTCTGAATATGCTTCCACTAAAAATGATGCTTTTTTCACACCCATGGAAAGGAGGAATGCAAGGGGGCAGGAGAAGGGGATGGCGAATCCTTCTCTTATTATATGGATGTGTCTTGTATGTCAGGCAGACTACCTTGGCCCCAGCCTGCCTCTCTGGGAAGAAGGGAAATAAAGGAAGAACCAGTGCTTTTCTTGTTTCACCAACAAAATCTTATTAGTATTTCCTTTCCAAAAAAAATAAAAAAGTCTTTTCCTCAAACATGTGAGCAGAAAATGTCCTGATCTATGGTAAAAGACATTGTGACACTGATCATGGCCTCTAAAGAAATTACCTGATAAGTCAATAAATATTATATATATTATATATTAATATTAATACATTATGTTATTATATGATATATTAATTTTTATAATAATTAATAGTTATGAAATAATTAATAATTAATTTAATTAAATAATCGATTAAATGATCGACGATTAATAATTTATTATATGATATAATAATATATAAATATATATAATATATAGTAAAATATATAATTTATTATATATTATAATTATATACTAATATGTAAATATTAGTATATTTATTGTCTTCACCTACTGTCTTCAAAGCTCCATGTGGCAGGAATCATTTCACTGATTGTCATAAGTGTGGTAGATTGCCTTTTTATTTTAATTTATCTCAAAGTCTTTCCTAATTTTTCTAGTTATTCCCTCTTAATCCAGTGGTTACTGAGGAGTGTGCACAACTTAACTAAAATGGAGTTACTTGTGTCAGGAACAAAATAGAAATGGTCAAAGCAGGAGCATAAGTAGAACATAATCTTTCCTTAGGAGAATTTATAGCCCTTCTTAGAAATCAGCATAGGGTACTAGCCAATTCCCAAATGCCAAGTCTATTCATGGCATCCCTGGACTTCCTTATTCCCCTGACTCAGCGACTCTGATCCAAATGAGAAACAACACCTCTACACAACCAATCAGCTGAAAAAGTGAAATAACTTCCAGATTTATTCCATAAAAATCCTTTAGTCTGTGAGTAACTAGGAGTCCAATGTTCCCACAGCCTTGAGTTTTCCTGCCTGCAGGTCAAATGCCTTGCATTAAACTCATCTTTTTGCTTTGTTTTATTCAGTATGCCGAGTTTGGTTTTTCACATGTGTATTATTTAATTTCCACATATTTGTGATTTGGCCAAATTTCTCTTTATTACTGATACCTAATTTATATTTTGGTCAGAGAACATACTTTGTATGATCTCAATTTTTTTAAACATACGAAGATTTGTTTCATGGGATAATACATGGTTTATTTTGGACTGTGTTTCTTGTATACTTTAGAATATGTATATTGCTATTGTTATGTGGAGTGTTGTGTAGATGTGTGCTAAGTCTGCTGGTTTATCGTGTTGAGGTTATTGACCCTCTGGCTCTTATTATAGCCAGACCCTCTATTATTGAAAATGAGATATTGACACTAGCAACCACTGAATCATGTTTTCTCTCTACAATTCTGTCCAATATTGCCACATGTATTTTGGAACTGTGTTGTTAGTTTCAGATATGCTTGTACATGTTAGGTCTTTTTGATGGATTGATACTTTAATCATTAGGAAATGTTTTTTCTTTCTCTCTAGTAGCATTTTTTGGTCTTAAACTTAATGTCTGGTATTAGCATAGCCATTCTAAATCTCTTCGTTTACTGTTTGTTTGGTAGATAGGTTTCATGCTTTTACAGTTGTATTTTTTAATCCAGTCTTTTAATCTCTGCCTTTTGATTGCAGTGTTTAATCCATTTTCATTTAAAGGAATTATTGATAGGGCATGATTTACATCATCCATTTAGCTATTTGTTGTCTATATATCTTTAGGATTTTTGTTTCTGTATTCCTCTATAATGTCTTTATTGATATTAAAGAGATGAATTTCATTCATGTTTTTCATTTGCTGTACTTTAGGAATTATTTTCTTTGTGAGTGCCAGAGGATTGATTAGTACCTAGTGTATACCAATTTAGTTTAGAATTTTAAAAAACCCAATACATAGATATTTTTATAAGTTTCTTTCTCCTATCTAATTTAAAGGACAACTATATAAAGCAATAATTATAAATCTCTGTAGATCGGCACACAATTTATATAGATAGAATTTGTGACAATAACACCATAGAAGAAAGAGAGGTCAGAGCTCTACAGGAATTCTGTGTCCTTTACCTTTTCTATACCTTCTGGCTATGCCTTCTACACTCTACCAGGCATTTGACAGTTTAGGTTCCACTGCCTGCTGACAGAGCCTCAACATTAGCCAGAGGTGAGAGTACAGGGTCTTCTTAGGTGTTTCTAGGGCATACACTTAGCTCTGCCCATGTGTCAGGACTTCTAGATTCCAAATATGTGCCAGAGCTTTTAAACCATTTATCTTTATCTCCATATAATTTTGACAGTTATTCTGGTGTTCTCATGACTTCACAGAGAGTTTTTCAGTCACCTTTACCCCACCACTCCTGTTGAAATTCTCTGACATTCAATATTTTAATATATAACCAAGTGATTATGTGCCATGTAATTGCTTAGGTAAATAACAAATTTCTCTCTCCTTCCCCCCACTAAATGGCAATGTAACTGGAATGACTATTTCTTATAGTTCACCTGAGATGCACGCTATATCTTGACATCTAAGTTCAAAGTAAATGATGGTTGAGTGTACACAGGCTTTTAGAGAGATATTTCTGTAATGTAGAACCTACATTCTGATTAGTCTTTAAGTTCCTTCATGTGCCTATGATAGCAGTGGGCTTGCTTAATGCTTAGAGTCTTTAATCCTGTTTATTACAAGAGCTAATTTGTGCACATGATGAACCTACATTTGATTTATGGCTGCTTCACATGTTCTCTCTAAAGGAAACTTCCCATGTATGAGAAATGCTCTGAGTAGTTGAATTCTGCCATCACTATCTTAGGCTTAGTTATTCTCTGTAAATGAGATTTTTCCAGTTAAATCCTCATTGTCCTCAGGATAGATTCCATCAGTCTCTTAACATGTAACTCTATTCAGTGAGTTAGAAATAAATTAATGTATTTTCATCAAAAGAAAGTATTGTATGGTTACCTTAATGATTGTTGAGCCTGATCTGCATTTGGAAACATTATTAAGGCAGAAGACAAACATAGCTGATACTGCTTGATTTGTTTTGATTTGTCACCATTCACTTTATTTTGTGATGGGAGTCTATGCAACAAAATTTATGAAGCTGGACTTCATTCCCACAGCAATAAATCTCTTTTAAGTAAGTGGGATGTAGCTAATTTCCCCCAACAAGGAAGTTGGGGTATACCTGAAAATATGTGAAGTAGCAATCTTAATAGTAGCTCATATTCCATGCGGTAGCGGCAACTGAAAAAGGGATTCATTACCGATTAAAGTATTTACTGGTTATCTATCTATATATTGTTTCCATAAATGATAAAATGGCTATATATACTACAATGCTTCCATTGCCCTACATATAGGCTCTATCCGGCAACATCGAAGTGTGATAATAAACTTGGGGCAGCACAGAATGGAGATTAAGAGTAAGGTAACATTTATCCCAGTCTTCCTAAGAAATCTCAATTTACACCTACTGTCCCAGTATGGTTACTACTAGGGCCCCCTCTAACTCTCAAAATTATCTGAATTTGGATGATAAATTATATATAGTCACTCTAATTAAAAAGCAGTCTCTGAAATTGGCCTCTGTGGATCCAAATTCATATTCTTTTATATGTGATAAAACAATTTACCTTTTCTGTACCTCAATTTCCTAATTGACAGAAAGGGGATGGCCATAGTATCTGCCTCGTAGGGTTATGTTAATTAAATGTATGCAAAGCTCTTGGAATAGTACCTGGCACTCAACAAGTGCCATATAACTAATAAAGAATGTCCTATACCACATGCAACAAGTAGAATTTCTAGGGCACATTCATTAAAAAGGTTTCTATTGTCACAGGAAAATGATTTATTCCAAATTAGTTTTTAAAGAGAGAATAAAGACCAAGTGTCTACTGACTGATGAATGGATAAGGAAGATGTGGTATATTACCCAGCCATAAAAAAAGAATGAAATTATGCCATTTGCAAAGACACAGATGGAGCGAGAGAGCATTATGCCATGCAAAATAAGTCAGAGAAAGACAAATACCATATGATTTCACTCATCTGAGGAATTTAAGAACCCAAACAAATGACCAGAGAGAAAAGAGAGGGAGAGGCAAGCCAAGGAAACAGACTCTTAACTACAGAGAACAAACTGATGGTTACCAGAGGGGAGGTAGGTGGTGGGATGGTCTAAATAGGTGATGGAGACTAAGGAGTGCACTTGGGATGAGCATGCGGTGATGGATGGAAGTGTTGAATCACTCTGTTGTACACCTGAAACTAATATCAGGCCTTATGTTACCTAGAATTTAAATTAAAAAACTTTTTAAAAAATAGAGAATAAAGACAGAGAAGGAAACAGCACTAAAACATATGATAAAATGTGAGTGAATTTACTAAAAAGAGTAAGATGTATTTTTGTGAGCAGGGCTAACTATATTTTCCCCTCCAGGAGATAAACACTTTATGTTAAAAATCAAAGCAACATCCCCATATTTTTGTTATTAATTCACAAGTTTTACATCTATCAGGATCAGGTGTTATCAGAGGCTCTCCTAAATTTGCCATAATATTACCTGAAAACCTTAGGATATGAATAGTGCTATTCCTTTACTCGGAAACCTCTGAAGTTAGAATTGTGCCTTCTGGTCCCTGGAGTACACAATTTGCATTCTACTGATTATAGTAACACCATTGTACTTAAAGCTTCTCCCTTTGGGTGAATGTAAATCTCTGTCTATTTGATCCCTCGAAGGGAGCTTTTCATTTCAATAGAAAATATAAAAACAGTCTTTTACCTAAAACACACATACTTGGAATAAGCTAACACAGAACTTGGAGGAATGTAATACAAGAGTCTTATTGCCTTCCGTGATCATAAGTGAAACAATACCAGATTGTATTTTTTATTAACTTGTACTGGAGAGATTTTTTTTTTCCTCCTTCATGTATTCAGCTCACATTCTAAAGATGCAGAAGTTCCTGCAACAAGGCTTCAGTAACTTCTCTAATACATCAATGCCAGTCAAGAATGTAGCAGCAGGCAACAGCAAAACTAACTCTGAATTGCAAATTGACATATGATTTTGTCCTTTTAGAAGTAAAAAGGGAGCTCAGTATTCTCATTAAAGACACAGCTGATGGGTTCATTGAATGAGAGGTGATTTTTAAGGTAAAGTGACAGAGCTCTAATTTACTAATTTACCTGGATTAAGAATTCATACATGACGTAGGCATTAGTACTAGCTCTAGAGAAATGGAGGAGGTAAAATTAAAACAGCTATATAGTTGGCTTGATGATTCCCTTGCCCAGTCTACTTAGGAATTCTTCAGTTCCTTTTGTCAGTTCCTTTCAGTTCCTTCAGTTTCCTTTTTGAAAGCTATTTATCTTTCTAATCTTCATGAATCCAGAGTAAAATGGCTACCTAACAATAGTAAAGATAGCTACGACTGGCCTCACCAGAGACAAGTATGGCAAATGGGACATGAGGTGATGATGGATGTCCTCAATGACAAGGCCTTGCACTTTGGGTAAATAGTGTCAGAGAAAG
Source organism: Nasua narica (assembly GCA_028533885.1). NCBI lineage: Eukaryota > Metazoa > Chordata > Mammalia > Carnivora > Procyonidae > Nasua > Nasua narica. Next base: position 59,885,982 of record CM052811.1, read on the forward strand.
CCTGGGAGTTCTGTTGTTGCTTAAGCGGAGTGAAGTCCTGGGCTCCACTCTGCCCTTTGCAGTGATGGCAACAGTGATCAGTGCAAATGTGCCAAGGAATATGTGTACTAAGGAGTATTGTATGATAAAGGTGTCTAGCACACTGCCTCTTAAATTAACTGCTATTTGAAAAGAATTAAACTGTTTAAAACAGAAACAATTATCTGGCATAACTCTGAGAGCTCCTATAGAAGACATTAAGACAGCAATTCGTAAATAAAAGGTATCTGTTAGATATCCTGGGACAGCATTGGACAGTGGGCAATAAGGGACTCTCTAAATGTGAACAGCCCTATCTCCAATGAGATAGTGGTGTATTTACTTTCTCCATCACTGAGCCAGTTTTATTATGTGATGATTTTTGGTATTCACTGAACATTAAAGAAGTGGACAACAGTCAAGGGCACTGAGGAAAAAGTCTTAGAAAAAAATTTCCATGTATAGTTGGCTCTCTACAACCTGCAGAGACAAAAATGGTGGTCTCAGAGAAGTAATTCCCATTTCTTCTCTCAGTTGAAACAATAATCAATTGATTGTCACAGCAGTACGATCTTATAAATAAAAGCATGACCCTTGGATTTAAGCTGTCCAGATTTATGTTCCACCTCCACTCTCAGCTGCTTTTTTTAATTTTTTATTCTAATTCCGGGATAGTTAACATACAGTGTTATATTAGTTTCATGTGTACAAAATAGTGATTCAACAATTCCATATGTTGCTCAGCTCTCATTGTGATAGGTGTACTCTTAAACCCCTTCACCTATTTCACCTACCCCCCCTATCTACCTCCCCTCTGATATGTTTTATTTTAAATACCCTCAGTTAAAGTTACTGGTTTATTTTTGCAACAAGAATATTTTTTACTTGAAGTGTACTTTAGAATACATGGTTCTAAAGACATAGATAAAACATTCCATCCATGAAACATAAAATACACATTTTCTTCAAGTATACAAGGAAGAATCCCCTGGTTAAATCATATAAAAGGGACATAACAAATATTACAAATTTAAGAAGAATGAAATCATACCAAGTGTATTTTCCAACCACAGTGATACAAAACTAAAGATCAACAATAAAAACAAAGCCAGAAAATTTTAAAGGTAAATATTAAATATTTAATACTTAAAAATTAAACAACACACTACTTCACAAGCAATGAGCCAACTAAGAAATCAAATAGCAAGTCTCCTTGTGGTATCATGTTTATTTGAAACTTTTTACCTAATACATACGTTTATAGCATAAATTTCACTCTAAAATAGGCTTTTGCTGAATCCTATAGGTTTTGGAATATTGTGTTTTCTTTTTCTTTTACTTTGAAACATATTTTGAATCACCCTTAGCAGCTGTTTGATCCTCAGCAAGTTGCTTCAACTCACTGTACCTCAGATACTTTACCTGTAAAATGCAAATACCTCTTAATACAAAGAGGTGCAAATACTTAATCTTGAGAATTACATTAGATAATCCATGTAAAACACTTAGAAACATACAGGACACATTCTGAAATCTCTAAAAATTAGCTTTTGATGTTTTGATCAAGCTGGTTATAGACTATGCATCACCAAAATTTGAGAATATTGCTTGTTGGTATGTACAATTAGGTCACAGTATCCCAAGGTCAATGTTTCCAGTCCCCAAATCCTTATGATGCAGGCAGGCTGGGTCCAAGGACCTGGAGAGGCGTCCCATGGGATCAGCCAAGAGGGTTCTTGGCTTCACACAGAATAGAAATCAAACATGAGCCAGTGAAAGTAAGAGCAGAGTTTATTGAAGAGTGTGAGTGACAGAGAATAGCAGTTGGAGTGTCTGGGACACTCAGAAAGGAAAGGAAAATGAGTCTTGCTGTTGTTGCTAGAGGTTAAGGGTTTATGTTGGAAAGGGGTCTATGGTATATGTTCCTTCAGGAATCAAAGGTAGGATACAATTGAAGGTGAGTGTCAGGTAAATAGTAGGTGTCATTCCATCAGTCATTGAACACACTACAGAGTATTGAAGCCAGCATCAGCCAAGGTTTGTTCAAAGCTAACATCCTGGAACATTTTTGGGATCTGGCTCTTCTTAGTTGGTATCAGGTGTTTGGAGCCTAGGACAAAACTCAGAGAATGATTAGCTTTTGTTTGTTTTCCCCCTGAAGTGGGAACATAGCTTATTTGTCCTATTCAGAGGCAAAATATAGGACATGAGTAAATGGTAGAAAGCAGCAGAGATGGGGCCTTTCTGAAATGAAGTCTCTTCAGCTTTCCTACCTCACTTACATCAACAAGGTAATATTTAACAGTGATTTCTGTTTGAGAGAATACTGAGAGTCAGACATGCATAATTGTACAACTCTAAAACTAAAGGTTTTTTCAAGGGTGTAGGATATAGTCAGAGCTCTCTGTGGGGTTCTACTGCATTGAGCCCAAGCCTATTGCCTTTGCCCATCCCTGCCTGCCTTTCTTTGACTTCTGAACACAGCATCTTTCCCTAGTTTCCTAGGACTGAGCATCTTTTCACCTGCCCTTGCTAAGAATATTCTGATAGCATAGTTGTTGAATCCTGGTGACACAGTTCTTTCCTTTATGGCAAAGGATTTTTCCCCCCAGAGACCACATCCCAAGGGTAGGTTGAGTATAGCCCAACCTCATAATGTACTTAGAACTCTCCCTCCTCCCTCTGACCAGTGAGGCCCTAATAATTTGTCTGGCCCACTCTACCATGCTATTTTTTTCCCCTTGACTTTAGTCCAAGAAACTTTTGTGTATTTTCTCTCAGTGTAGTCTCCTTTGGGGTCCTTGAGCTCATCAAACTAGTCTGTGCATCTCTAAAAACATTTATGGGCCAGGCTCAAAGTCTTTCCAACTGATCTCCTAGGACTCCTGACATGTGTTTCAGGGTCCCTACCATTTCATAATGCTAGGAAGTAACCTGAAGATCCTAGCAATTAGGGGGTTAGTCAACACAGAGGACACAGAATACCTTTAAGTAAGTGCCTAGCTCCAGTTTTCTCAGATAGTGTAACTTTTGGCTTAAGCCAAATATTTGGTATAAATGAAGGGTGTTCTCTGAGTTTTCATTAGTAGGTATAGCTGTTTGTTTCCTGTGTTATCCAAATTGACTGAAGAGAACTGACTGGGCCAGTGATCAAAAGGCCAAACACTCATAGTTGGATGTGACTGTCTCCTGGTGCACACATACAGCCATCATACATAAGGTGATGTAAGGTGATGCACCCCCTAGTAGATAGCAAGAATGGAATATAGGTGACTACTGGAAAGAAAGACACTGAGGAGGACTAATGAGGAAGAAATGGTAAATCTGTGAGAACAAGCAACTAATTACCAGGAGCTATGGAGTATCTATTTATCTCTCTTTCCATCAGTAGAGACACTTTTGTGCATAGTCATGTAATGGTAACATTAAATGTATGGATGCAAGATATATGCATACTTGTAAGCTATAATGTCTATGTTCTTACACATAGTTCACTGAAATTAATAAGTGTTTAAGTGAGGATATCATGTCTTTTTCATCTTCTACCTCTGAAAAATAGAATTTTCTCGTTTCAGTGGCTGTACCAAATGATTAATCAGATATCCTGAAGGGAAACTCTAACTTTTATCTGGGAAATCCCTGAAGAAATTCAAGATTTGTTTGCGCTAATGAAATTTATATAATAGCAATTTTCAAAATAATGAAAAATGCTGCCGTGTCACACTTTTAAAAAATGATGGTGATATTAATAATGATAATAACATCCTTTTTCTCTGATTTTTTGGGGAATAGATAATAGAAATTGGTTTATGCAAAGACTTAGATAATACTTTTAATAGATAGTATTCTATTATTTTTTTCCCAGGCTTTTTATAAGCCTCTCGCATTTGTTTAAGTAATACATTTGATAATTTAAGAATACCAATCATCCAGCTGACATCACAGAAATAAGGTAGAACCACAATAGATCTAGAGATATTTAGTTCACTTCTTCCACTTTGTAGATAAAAAAATAAGCTGAGGGACAATAAGACTTGGTTAGGGTAATTCAGTGAGACTGTACATTCCTCCCTCCTTTCAAAAAAGTAGTTCACTCACTGGGAGTTAAGAAAAACGCCTGAATATTCTGATTCATGGTCATTTACTATAAACTGATTTTTCTTTTTAATCTTCACCATTTCCAGATTGTCCCATTTTAAAGATTAACATAACTGAAGACTGCCATTAGAAATAAAATAATTCTCCCAAAAAATCAGGCCAGGAATAATTTCCACTTGATACCAATACCTGAGTATTCCTGCTTTTTTAAGCTGTGCATCTAGGGAAATTAAATGTAATCAGTTTTTCCCTGATTATAGGGGTTTTTTTCTATGTAATTGATTGCCAGTGATAATTTAATTACCACTTATCACAGGGGAGGTTTAAGTTTTGTTTTTCTGCTCTAATTTTGCTTTTACCCAATCTCACTATACATTTAGGGACTAATAGCTTGAGGTCCTTCAATTCTTCCTTCAGTTATTCTACTGAAATCTAACTTTAAAATGTTAAGGGTATTGATTCAGGCAATCAAGATTTGTTTTATACCTATGAGGTACTAGTTTCAGAATCATCTCTGATATAATACATCTCTCTCTTTTGCTTTTCATGTTCATAATCTAAATAGTTCTGAGGCTCCTTTTGAGAAACACTTTTTGGTAAATTTCCTCTCCATTTCTATTATCCTTACCCTGAAATGGTATTTTTTAATCACAACTAGTGATTTCCACACTTGTTTTCTTGATTCCCAGGTACTACACCAGACTTAGTAAATCTGAATATCCAGGAGTTCAGCCTCGGCATCTCTTTTTCTGACAACATCTTTGTGCCATTTTGACAGAGCATATTTAAGTAAAAGCATGTAATTATTAAAGTGTTCTCCAAATTGTTTTTTCTTCTCCAAGATTTGCCTAAAATCAACTCATTGTTTAATGTCTATCAGAAATAGTGGGGAAATCTCTGATGACCATAAACTCTTATTCAACGTGCTTTTTCATGTCAAAACATTTTAGAATGGCTCTGTAGTCTCAGGTATGAATTCCATAGCTGAAGCTCTTTGTTCCTTAGTAATGTCACATCTTTTTCATCCAGACTTTGCCCCAGTACTCTCCAGCATACACTGTTAATATATGCACACTTACTTCATGTATTTGCTCCATATGTTGTCTCTTTTGGTGCTCCTTACCACTTCTCGCTTCTTCTCACTTTAGCTCTGTGTATATCTCTTTCTTTAAGCAAGACATGAATCATTTTTCAGCCTTTGAAGATAGGGACAATATTTTATACCTTTCTTTATCCCTACCATTCTGAGAACAGTCTTAAGGTCCAGTAAATCCTTGTTAAAAGATAATAAGGATGCTCTCCAGTCAAAAGTGTGTGTCTTAATTCTTAATTCTTCCTTTGTCTTGGTACTCATTAAATCTGTACCCATTTGAGTACCGACTGGAGTATAGATGATTATTGGAAAGGAAGACACTGAGGAGGACAAATTGTGGTTCATCAACAGACAACTGATGAAATCTATGTTCATTATATAATGTGATATGCAATTTTCTAAGTATGAACAGTTGCTAAATGAATTCTAGAAAGATATGTTATCATTCAAACAAAGCTGAGGGTAAAAATCCTATGTTTACTGCTTACTTCTTTTTTAGTGAGGCATTATACCTAGGAAAGAGTTGATTAATCAGTAGTAGACAAAATAATAAAGTGAATTTTCTAAAACTATGCCAACAGGAATTAAGTTCTTCAATATGAGATGAACCCTTGGTAAAATGGCTAAACTAGGTGATGAAACAAACAAGTGAAAATAATTCTTCTCTTGTTCTTGTGTTCTGGGGTTTGGAGCAGAGCCGAAGCCTGAGTGTTGGCTAGGATGATCCTAAAAGAGACCCTTTGATATCAGGACGTTCTCTGATTAATAGTAACATTCCTTCACCTAAAGACATAAGGAGAAACATATTAGTGAGGAATAAGGAAAATACCTAAAGAATGCAACTGAGTCAGAAATGAGATTGCTTTAATCCAGAGTCAGTGTTACTAGGAACCCAGGAAATAAGCACACTGTTTGGGTACATTCTGTCACACGGATGACTTTTATCTGCTCCTCTGCATTGTCAGTACTCACTCCAGGGATTTTAAAGATCACATAGCCTCTGGCCCCTTCCTCCTTAAAACCACTGTTCTAAATTCTCTAACTTGGGTCTTTTGGAGTTTCCTGGAAGCAGTGCAGCTAGAAAAGGGCAAAGATGCTGACAGGTTGAACAGGCATTTGCTACTTTGGAATGCAAAGCCAAAAGCTAGATTTTAACCATGATGTCTAATAAGTTGTTGGGGCTGGGTATTAGCACCAGTAATAGATGTTTTTTAAGAAATACTTGGTATCGGTCTGAGGGGAAGACAATTTTGAATTTCAGACTAAAAATTGGTTTGTAGATAACAATTGTGTAGACCTGAAACTTCTGGTTAAAGCAGAGTAAAGAATTTGGAGCAGTTATTCAAATTAGGACAAAATAAAACACCAGAGTCTTTTTTTTACAGCAAGGAATTGGATGCGTTGGTGGCTCAGTTCGTTACATGTCCCACTCTTGATTTTGGCTCAAGTCATGATCTCAGGGTCATGAGACAGAGCCCTGTGTCAGGTACAGAGGGATTCTCTTTGAGATTCTCTCCTTCTTCCTTTGCCCCTCACCCTGCTCATGTGTTCTTTCTTTCTCTCTCCCTCAAATAAATAAATAAATCTTAAAAAAGGCCGGGGGGAAGGAATTAACAGGCCAAAATTCTAGAATAGATGAGAAACCAGAGAGCAAGTTTGAGTGATCTTTTCCCAAGGACATGTTTCCATTTGAGGGGGAAAAAAAGGCTAAGAAATTGAGCCTTTTTTTTTTTTTTTTTTTTTTTTTGCTGACTAAAAGGACATAACTTGAAACGAAAGGTCTTTTATGTGGAGAGTCTATCATGATATATTAAGCTTCTGAGAAACTTAAACTGGAAATAAACTTAAATGAACTTGAAGCCAACATGCTCACACTCTAGATATACTGGGAAATGTCCAGACATTGGTAAGGAGCCCCAGGCAGTTGACAAAAATAAAAAACAATCTTCTCAGTAACAATGGAGCTTTATTATAAGTCTCAATGTCGTCCTATGAACAATTTTTCAAATAGAAGTTTACTGAGCACCTGAGCATATACAGAAACAAAAAGCAAGAAAAACAGCAATAAAAAGAGAAACAAGTTAGAATGATTAGACTAATATCAAAAGCAAATGATAATACTATCTTTAAAGAAATCAAAGACACATTTCAAAATATTTGCAAGAAGTTATAAAAAGTAAAACAGTTTTGAGAAATAATGAAATAGAAGTTCTGGAACTAAAAATCACAATAACCCAAATGAAGAACTTAACTGATGGATTTAGTTCCAAATTAAACACTGCTGAAAAAAGAATTGGTGTTTAGAAAGATATGTCAGAGGAAGTTATCTAGAACCTTGCTGCCCCAATAATAGGTTAGAGGCATTATTTAAGGTACATATGGCTGAAATTTTATAAAAGAAATGAAAGACACCATTCCAAGGCTTCAAGAACTCCAAGAATCCTAATCAGGATAAGTAAAGAAATTCCTACCTAAGTATATCATAATACAGAACTGCAGAAAATCAAAGATAACAGAAATAAGAGGTAACAAGGAGCTGACTCAGATACATAATTATCATTTTACCACACATGGTTTTGATTATATATACGGTTTATTTTAAAGACAACATAGAGCCTCTGAAAAGGTGGCTATTAACACAAGAACTGGAGTCAGAGTGCCCAAATTCAAAGCTTTGTTTACAACAAAATAACTGCATAAACTTGAGTCATTTACTTACCCTTAAATACTAACAATACTTTCCTCAGGGGCTTATGTGATCATTTAGATGTGGCAATGCAAATAGAACACTTATCACAATGTCTGGCATACAGAGACTACTCAATAAATGTTAAGTATTATCAAGAGTATTATTTTATAATGTATTTTAAACAGTATTCACTTACGTTTTATAGTACATAGATTTTTATAGGTGGTTCTTTAAAAAGGGTGAGACAGCTAAGGTTTTTTTTTAATATATATATTAATGAAATATTTTATTTATGAGGAATTTTAACACGCTAAATATATCCCTGGTGGACATGTGAAAAGTGCTCTGAAAACCAAATCACCATGAAAATCCTGGTTTTAATTAGATTTATGCTATATAAAAAATTGTGTGTGTGGTAAAAATCTGATCGTTACACAGATAATCATAACAAAGGCTTACAATATGCTCACCGCGTGCCAAGTTCTGTTCTAAGCACTGAAAATGTATTATTTCACAACAAACTTAGGATATAGGTACAGTTATCATTCCATCTGACAGAGCATGAAACTGAAGCTCAGAAAGGAGTCCATTCACATTAGAGCTGGGAGTTAATCCTTGACTGCCTGGCTTGAAAGGTTTTGCACCTTACCTTGAATGAATAAACTAAGCTCCAGAGAGTCTTCCTAGGATGTAGTGAACTGGGATTTGATTTCCGTGTTTTCAATATTCCAGGAATATTCCATTACATGGTTCATCTAAAGGGTTTATAAGGTGTCACCGTAAGCCTATGTGGCTTAGGCCAAAAATTATTACATAAAATAATACTAAACTAGTCATTCAAAACACTTCAGTTGTTTTATACCTACTTCTTCCCCTTTTTTGTTTCCCAAATTATGTTTTAGTTCAGAATTTGAATAGGCCCTGGTAAAATGTTTCTGCAAATAGTTATGAATTAGATAGGGGAGTACCTCACAGTGATATCCGGATATTGGAACAATATTGCTTTTTTAAGTTGATGGAATTTCTGTGTAAAACAATGTTAAAATACTATTTTCAAAGTCATTTTAGATCATTGGTTACACAACTTAAGGCAGACCAAAATGTTCCTTAGTCCCTTGTTTGGAACACTACTATGCATATGTACGTAATTATGAATTGTATATGGGTTGGGGAAGCTAGATTTAAAAGAATTAGAATGAAAGAGAACATGATAAAAGTGGTCAAAAGAAGAAACTTAGTGAAATAAGAGGCATCAGGAAGGAGCCCTAGAAAAATAGCAAGAATATAACAGAAGGACCAAAAAAAAATCAAGTTAGATTTATTTTAATGGTGTGAAATGCTACTAAAGCATTTTTCTTGCTTGTGATTGCTAGCTTTACTATTCATTAAGTAAGTTCTTATTTCTGACAGAGTATGATGATTCATTATCTTCAAATGGCAGGGGTGGCATCAAGCCTGACATGTCCTGTGCAATAAGAAAGCTATCATTTCTAAAAAGCTAGTTAGTCCCTCCCAGGCAGTCACCAGGCCATTAGACAATGGGAAAAGCAATACTTTCTGCTCTACTTGGCATCTACTTTGCTTATTCTGAAAGGAAAAACGTTAGCTAAATTATAATCTGACTTGGCCTTTATTTAACATTGGGGGGGGCAGTAACTTCAGTGGTAAGCACAACTGATAGATCTGTTAGCTGTTTCTGCAGTTGTTTTTTTTTCCCCCCCCCTAAGTCATTAGTAAGTGAGAGCCCTTAGGAGAAAATACTAGGGTATAAATTTAAAGTGGCAATGATTCATAAAATTTCTTTCTTGTAAAAAAGCCATGGTTTTTGTGGAGCTCTCATTTTGCTTTCATTTATGCCTAGTTAGCAAACTATCATTGAAACATTCTTTTGAAGGCAAACACTCATAGTATCAAAACTCTTAAGTATGACAAAAAGACGAGAGTGACACCTTGCCCTTCTTGTCATGGGATCTAAATTCTTACAACAAGAAAGAAAGAGATGATTAACAGATACTCCAAAGATTCACTTACTCATCCAATCTCTTCAATCGAGTATATTTGCCTCCGTGAGCATCTATTATGTGCCGTGCACTTTGTTATATACTGAGGTGACAATGACAAGTGAGATATGTGACACGTAGTATAAGAGAACTCACAGATGAATAGTGAAGATGCTGTGTAAACAAGCACTTGGGATGTGGCATGATCTAGTATGTGATATGTGCACCAGTGGTGATGGCCAAAGGAAGAGGTAATCTGCTCTCCCTGAGGAATAGGGAGGAATAGGGAGAGAAGGTGTCCTCTACTGGTCCCCTGAAAGATGATTTGGAAGGTGTTTCCCAGACGGACAAGGTGAAGTGGGGAACCATTTGAAGCACAAAGAAAAAGCTAGTCGAGGCAGAAGAGAACATCTGGAGTTCAAGGCAGAATGAGCAGTGCAGTATAGCAGGAGCAGAGGAAGTCCGTGGAAATGGTAGACAGGCTGCTGGATAAATCACAGAGGGTGACCTTGAAAACCTGTCTGGTTTTGAAAAATAGATGGCAGACGTGTTTATTTTTAAAAAGGGTATTCAAGAGAAAACCTGAATCAAGGTAGATATAGGATGTTTTAAAAAGATAATGAAATTTCCCTTTTAGAAAAGAAAAGATTCTTTTCATACATTCTCTTAAACACTCTTATGTCCTAATATTCCCTAACCCCAGTGTACCTATTCTTAAGGACTCGGACTCCTAAAGTGTTCTAACTATCCCAGCTCACACTTTGCTCTCTTCTCTGAACCATTAATTGTATGAGACAATCCTTCAATACCTCAGCATCCTAGTACGTTGAAACGAGCTTCTAAATTTACAGATCAAGAAAATAAAGCCTAAAGAGATGAAATCAGTTACTGAGAGTTTTGGGTATTCTGGTTTATATTTCAAGTTAACATTTTACATGTCTCTCCAACCAAATTATAAACAATAAAGGGCTGACTTCCATTTTATTAATTTGTACTTTCCCTTTTATAATCTTGACTAATTACCCAGATGATAGGTTGTCAATATGAGTTTGCAGATTGTTGGGCAGGGGAACTTACTTTTTGGAATACATATCTCTTAAAAGTGAGGAAGGGGGGCTTTGGGTACTCAGAAAAAAATAAACTAATATATATTATTAATAAAATGAAACTTAGGACACCTGGGTGGCTCGGTTGGTTAAGCTTCTGCCTTCAGCTCAGGTCATGATCCCAGGGTCCACAGATCCAGTCCCATGTTGTGCTCCTTGGCCAGTGGGGAACCTGCTTCTCTCTCTGCCTGCTGCTCTCCCTCCTTGTGTGTTCCCCCTCTCTCTGTCTGTCTGACAAATGAAATCCTCCAAAAAAAATTAAAAAATGAACCTCACCAAACTTTAGTCTGCCTCTCTGCCTTTAGAACCTCCTTACCTTTGTTCCTACACTAAGCAGAAACCATTGTCTTTTGGAGGACTGAGACAGGGGACTTATGCAAGAATCCATTAGCCAGAAAATTATCATTGCCCCTCCCCAGCTTACCTCTGCCATGAGACATCAAGAACACAAACATGGTTTGTGTGATAGATGGATATTCATTATCTGTCTATAAGGTGTCAAGTTTACGGTCTCTTAATTTCACGCATACTGAATTTCATCTGATTATTTCTACACCTCACCATTTCTGAACTGCCCAGTATCTTCTGAGTTTCCCATATCACTCTTCTGGACTGAAATCTCTAAAAAATATTGACTCACCTTTATATCTATGTCCTCCTCAAAAGTGTCTTTTCCAGGAAACTAGCTCCCCCATCTATATTTTATCATAACTATTACAGCATCTCTGCCTTGCGAGTTTTGCATCGGTAGTTGACTTGTTCATTAGATTTTGAACCCTTTGGAATAAGAAATTATCGACTCCACTAAAACTACTATGTACTGGTATTCAGGAAATGATTTTCTTTGGGTTTTAACTTCAATCATCATGTTGTTTATTTTATTATACGCCTATTTTCCTAAATAAGCTTGGTACCGAGAAGTTAGGTGACACTTCTTCCATCTCAGCAGGTGTAGACTTGGAATTCAAATCATTTGTCTTGCTGGGTCTTAAGATTCCCTCTATTTCCTTAAACATGAACATACCATTTTTTCTTGATAAAGACCTTTTATTTTTAGGAGTTAATCCTCAAATATAATGGATATTTTAAAAAAAAATTTTTTTTTTTCAAATTTTTTTATTAACATATAATGCATTATTTACCCCAGGGTACAAGTCTGTGAATCATCAGGCTTACACATTTCACAGCATTTGCCATAGCACATACCCTCCCCAGTGTCCATATCCCCATCCACCCCCCCACCTCCCAGAACCCTTAGTTTGTTTTGTGAGTTTAGGAGTCTCTTATGGTTTGTCTCCTTCCCCATCCCATCTTGTTTCATTTCTCTTCCCCACCCCCCCATAACCCCCTGCCCTGCCTCTCAAATTCTTCATATCAGAGCGATCATGTGATAATTGCCTTTCTCTGACTGACTTATTTCGCTTAGCATAATACCCTCTAGTTCCATCCACGTCGTTGCAAATGGCAAGATTTCGTTTCTCTTGATGGCTGCATAGTATTCCATTGAATATATATACCACCTCTTCTTGATCCATTCATCTGTTGATGGACATCTAGGTTCTTTCCATAGCTTGGCTATTGTGGACATTGCTGCTAT
>CM052811.1:59899082-59923069 GCA_028533885.1 Nasua narica
CAAAGGGACACAGGTGGAGCTTGGCCTTGTGCAATAAGGGATGTACAGGCCAGTGCAGATGTTCCCAGTATTTCCTCAGAGGCCATACCTTACCACAGAGATTTTTAGGGAATGAGAAGCTTTCCACTATTCCTCTCCTCTTTTCGTAACCCTAAGAGCTATCATGTATTGAAGACACATGCGTGTGACAGGGATTGTACTTGGCGCTTTAGCTTATTTAATCTAACAGCAACAATGTGAAGAATATACTATTGTTCTTTTTGGTTTCTAATGAATGCAAACTGAGGCCCAGAGAATTCGTTCAACTTGCCTGTGGACCCCAGCAGGGAACAAGAGATTTTATTCCAGACATGGAACCCCATCCGTGTCAGCCCATGTGCTCTTTTGCCTAGGGAACTGCATTGGTCTGTACTCATTAGTGTTACATCCTCAATAAGAAGACAATAAATCAAGAGAAAATGAAGCCCATCCAGCTGGTTAACTTGGTAATGAGTAATAGTGGTTAGTAACATGAACCAGTTATTCCTCAAAAGAGAGTCACACATCATCTATTCCCCAACTTATTCGATGGTGCCTCTAAGAAAGACACTGCAGTTTAATTTACCTGATGCAAAGTACAATGCCTGCATCGTGTTCTCCTTTACATAGGTAAATGGAACCTTTTAAGTTAAGGAAAGTGTGTATTTTCTGCTTATTGTCCTAGAGAATAGCAATGCAAACATGCGGCCTTTTTATAGCTGTTCTTTAAAAATAAAAACCAAAACTGCACCTGTAGAAGCTTTAACCTGCGCAGGTACATTCAGCGATACTCAAACATGAAGCCATATGTTTGGAGACTACAGAAATAAGAGGACAATAAATCAGGGTTTCAGGGTTGCACAGATAGCTGAAGGGTGAAGCATTTGGTATTGACTATATCCCTTAGATGCCCTGATTGTGCAGTTACAATCAATGAATAATAGATAGTGGACACAAGGATGAAACTGGTTGGGGGGGGGGGGGAAGAGAGTATTTTTTTAAAGACTCTAACAATTCCACAAAACTCAAAGAAGCAAAAAGGTCTTATGGAAAGGGTAAGATAAATGGCAACTTTGGGGTATTCTTAACCATAAATGATACTCTCCGCCAAAGTGAGGACAGAATTGGGCTCAATAAATGCCATGACAATATATAACTTTTCCCTGGTTCTTTAGCTACCTAAGGAGCAAATGAGTCAATGTGAGATATTCTCTAAAGATTCCCACAGTGCCTTGTGTCTAATAGATTCAATAGATAAAGTTGAAGTTTTTGATGGCTGGAAACTGGGCCCCAGAGAGCTGGCTAGAATGGAGAGGTATGAATGTCCCCAGGACATTCACATTTCAGAGATAAGGAAAGCGATCCTGACTATCAGGCAGGTGGTGATGCTGTCGTCAAGTATAGGGGAGGAAAGGTACTGGAAATGTATTTCAAATCCTGACTTTGCGGCTAACTGAAAGGCATTGTGTATGGTAAATGCTCAGTGCAGGGGGCCCTGAGGTCCGTCAGCAAGAGCTGAGGAAGGAGGTTGCAGACTAGAGAACAGATGGAGGCTGTATTAGGCAGTGAGGTCACACCAGCCCTAAGGAAAGAAGTTGGCATGAATTATGTTGCCACATTGTAAGTGCAAATATGTGATTGCTTAGCAAATTAAAGACATAATGAATGAAGGATGGATTGGAAGGTGACAAGTCGAAGATGCCAGACTTATCATATGTCACTTAATCACACTGACATTTCACAGGGAAGAAGAAAATAGAATCAAGAGACAAGCATACATTAGTTCAAAGAGCAAATGAATTGAAGTGCGACACAACTGACAGTTTACTCCATAATAACTATGAAATGGGCAAACGATTTATTGCTCTGCGTTTTTTCCTCTTCTAAGTAATGATGTCTTATAGCCCCAAATATAATGCAATGGGTCAGAAATAGAGGTTTACTCTAAATTCTGTCTAGTTATTACCAAGGAAGTCAATAACTCCAAGGAGTTTTTCTCAAAATGGAATGGTTTTTAAGGAATGAGAAGTGAATCATACTAACAATGGGTAAGGTGTAATAACAGTATGTGAAAATTATATCAATGGTGAGATTTACTGGGGAAAAAAAGCAGAGGTTAAGGGCCTGAATGTCGAAATCAGAGAGATGTGTGTTAACTCCAAGGTTTTCCCTCACTAGCTGTGTGACGTTGGTATACATCTACCTTTTATGGCTCTTAGTTTTCTTAGCCGTAAAAGGAAAATGATGCCTATTTCATCAGTCGTTGTAGATATTAAGTTAGCTAATATCTCCTAGCACATGGCATACACATAGCACTCAGCGAATGGTGAGTGTGTACCTTTGTTATGACGCACCTTCACAAATATAGGTGCAGGGGAGAGGAGAAGAAATGGGCTGAGGTAGATAGATTGTGAAGTACCAAAAAGAACCGTGTAACGGCACAGTAACCATAAAACCAAGATCCAGAGCAACCAGAGGAATGGAGGCTGGGATGAGCCTCCAGCTCATCTTGCAGTCCTGGGGTGAGAACATAATTGGACCCATGATAGTGAGCATTAGATTTGTGCTCATCTCTGGGATTTCTCTTTGAGAGGAAGGAAGTTGAGGCAAGCTGTAAAGATGTGAAACAGTGTTCCAGATGGGGGTTCCCAAGTCTGTCTGGGAACCATAGCGTTCAAAGTATCTCCTAAAATAGTCCCTACTAACCCTCACCTGCTGGTATGGATGTTGTGTATAATCCTCTCCTCTGGAGTGTGTGCTGGATGTAGTGACTTCATTCTAACGTACAGAACGTTGCTTCTGAGATATCAAAATGCTCCCATGTCTGACTCAGTTTGCTTACTCAGATGAAACCAATTTCCATACTGTCACCTGCCTATAGACTAGCTTTATGATGACAGATCCAGTTTGGTTACACAATAAAAGTGCTTCAGATTTAGAGTACATAAAATACCGTAATGATCCTGGTCTTATCTTCTAGAGCCTGTGTTAAACATCTATGCAAAAGGGAAGTATAGAATAACATTTGAATCTGTAAAAGTTTGGCTTATCAGACTCATTCCAATGCACAGTTATAAAAGTGCATGAAATAGGGGCACGGGCTTTACAAAAAAAAAAAGTTTATTATGTTCAGGTTTTTTAAAACAACATTTCAGCACAGATAAGATATTTCAGTGCTTAAAAATCAACCCCATTTATCTGGTCTCTGCCACAGTGTGCCTTGAGCGGCTGCAAAATTTAAAGTATACCAAACTGTACAGTAAAAGGGGACAAAAACCCTGCACTAGGCATAAAAATTTCCTAACCCAAAATTCTATAAAAAGGACAAAATACCCTGAAATTCTTTATGTAAAAAAAAATAAATATGCATACTTATGTCCTATGTTAAAATGAATTCTTTTTTGGAATGAAAGAAAAAAAATCCCTATTAAAAAGAGGTCCATATTCAACTCCTATTTTGACCCTTTAGGAAGTTAAAGCATGGTTTGTAAGAACAGGACAAAATTCAGCATTGTGATGTATGGAATGGTTTAATCACTATAGTGTACACATGAAACTAATATTATACTTTAACTAACTGGAATTTAAGTAAAAACAATTCATTCTTGCCCACGGAATATATATCAGGGATTACCTTTGAGTAAGACTTGGCATAGAAAGAATTGTGAACTGGAAGTCACAGGGACAGTAGCTCACCACTTCTTTGGAGGCTAAAAGCAGGCACCTGTTTTCATTGAATAAATATTCATTCCAATGTAGTTGAACACTATTGTAGAGGCTTAGGGAACAAGAGTAAAAACACAAACTCCTGCCTTCAAAGTACTTACATTCTAGTGTGGCAGACATTAAACCTAAGCAACAGTAAATCATACGGTATTAG
The DNA here is from genome assembly GCA_028533885.1 of Nasua narica. NCBI lineage: Eukaryota > Metazoa > Chordata > Mammalia > Carnivora > Procyonidae > Nasua > Nasua narica. The sequence continues at coordinate 59,902,981 of CM052811.1, forward strand.
AAGTAGTATAGCAGATATTTTGGACATGTTTGGTCTTTTCCCCTGAATTTTTCCTTTTGAAAAGCTACTGAGAGGTGTATACCTGTGACACTATTAATTTCACTGGGTAGTACTGTGAGGTTAGAAAATAGGTCCTAAGGAAGTAGTCACATAGGCTCAGGATATGGGAATTTTACGATCTGGTAAAAAATGACTATAGACATGGACATGGCAATCATTGAAAATCTCTGAATAGAATACTAGTCAATTTATCCAGAGGTAATAATATACTGCTGGGAAAAATGGGTTGACCTATCTCAAATCCTATGCTATTTTTATGATGTTTATTTTGATACACTATTCAATGATGAGGAAACGTCTCCTCCCAGTTGGTAAACTAAGTGGACATCAAAATCAGACTGACAATAGCAGAACTGTCTGTAAAACGTGTGGGTTCTGAAACAGTCACAATCTGCTACAGGTGGAGCTACTTCCTCAACCAAGCACTTCTAAGGTTAGTCTGGGCTTTTTCATCTAAGAATCCTAGATATGGGTTAGCTTTTTCTAAACCAAACAATTTATCAGTCAGTGTTTTGTTTCAGACAAGAGAATTCATGCTAGATAGGTAGAAAATTGATGTATCCACAGGTATTTGGTATCTTAAAAGTGTCTATAAGGACCATGTACCAAGCTTGGATGCTACACAGCCTGAAATAGGAAAAATGCCTATCATACCTCAGAAGCGTTCCAGTGGAAATCCGACTGCTTTTTCTGCTAGTTAACTTGAGCCTACAGCAACGGGAACTATAGGCCAGAATTGTCTTAGCTAATGCAACACACCCCACAACTCCATGAGACCATCCTTACCAGGATGAATGTTACACAGAAGGTTAGCCTTTACCTTTCACGTCTCCTGCCAATGAGTCTACTTGATGGAACCTGCTCAAGTGTCTACACCTAAAACCAAGGAAACCTGGGAATGATCACATAATAAGTCTACCCCGAGAGGCCTAGATTGATGATACTGGAGAACGGCCAGAACAGGGCAAAGATATTCAAAAGATTTGGGGCTTCCTTAAATGACAAATGTGTCCTGAGAACCATGTTCACATTTTTTTTAAACATTGGACAAAGAGACAGCAGGGGGAGTAGAAGATGGAGAAGCAGAGCCCAATACGGGGTTCTGTCACAGGACCCTGAGATCATGCCCTGCGCCAAAGGCAGATGTGTAACAGCTAAGACACCCAGGCGCCCCCTAGGTTCACATTTTTTACCCAACAATCTTTTCCTGTTTATCTTTGTGCTTATTGTGATTCCACTAGTGCTTACTTCCTAAAAGGCCCAACTTGCACCTGTGGAAGAGCTTAATTGTACGGAGAGGCAACAATTTCTACTCAGGATGGCTGACATGAAATGGAAAGTAAAGTATGTTGGCCTCACTTATTTTCGTGTGTGTCTAGGCTCATATATATGGGCTATATTTACATTAGAAAAGCTCCATAGTTTCTATTAGAGGTGGTTCTTAAGTTTTATGTCTCAAGGAGGCCTGTCAGCTAGATTCACTTGCTGCTATCATGTTTCCTAATTAGTTGGTGAATAGTGCTGGAGTAAGTACATAAGCTGTACTGAAATTTTAAAATGTCTCGCAAAGTTGTCTAATTTAGTCATAGGTAAGGGGATGGAGGTTCCTCAGTTGTGAAATACAGAAGGATGTAAGGCAAGTGGGTAGCATGGGATAGTTCAGTCCAGAAAATGAATAATATTTTCTCTGGGGGAGCCACTGGAGCCTATTTGGGTTTCCATCGTAGTGATGGCTCTCATTCCAGCAGTGGAGAGCTTGTGCTCCACAGATTTGATAAAGCAAATGGCTAAGACAAAGCTTAACTCTTCCTCCCTGGTCTATTTCATAAATGCCTGCAAGATGGAAAAAAATGAAAGAAAATCTCTCCGTTCTTTCTCTAAAAAGAAAGCTATTTTCAGCTGGAAGTCCCATAGCGAAGGGACAGAATTAGGTGGGAATATAAAAGTACCATACCTCTCAAGTAAATGGACACTTACCTTATCCCATGCAGCTATAAAAAGGTAATTGGAGGCCAAAGCGTAAAGTATAACGGACAGTTATTGAGGCATTTTGAAGTGGTTGGGCTGTATTTTGCACTGCATGTGTGATAACATTCTTTAAGGCCTGGAATTCTTAGTGTAAGTTTGCTTTTAGAATTTAATAAGCTTAGAGTCTGAAAATTTGGACATCACTTCCAGACATCAATCACAAAAAACATTTCACTATTATTTTGTTTACTTTTAGTTGCAGGATAAAAAAGAATAAATAAAGTAGGGTCTGCCTTTGGTATTTTCTCACATGGTAAGATCTGAGCTTCTAAACATGGGGACTGGTCTGCTGTGATGAAAAGGTCAGGGTTTCAACCATGTATCCAAGACTTCCAACCCTTCACTTAATGAACTGAGTTTTGTACTCTCACCGGACCTTAATCATAAACATGACTTAGATAGTTACCCCCCAGGTACAGAGGATTCCCTTCCTCAACAGGGTCCGTCAGTATATTAATTGTTGCTGCTTTTAGGTTTAGCAGTATTCTGACAGATCCAACACTAAAGGAATTTACTAGGTAGGATCTTCCCTTCTGTACATTTCTAAAAGTAGCTAGAGCCTATTTTTCCCTTTTATCTCAGTGAAAGAGGAACTATGTGAATGTAGGCCAAGCTGTACACTGGGCTCTGTCCACCTATGATCTGTATTTGATTCCAAGGTCAACATGACCTGCATTTTAAGATAATTTTTGGTATTATAATTGCAATATATTATCATTGGAGATAAATAAGTTTTCTCTGAAACCCAGAACCTACCTATTCCCTTGACCCAAATGCTCCTAATTCATCATTTGTAGTTCCAATAACTTACTTCATTCTTCCCATTTTCATCTTTCACAATACTTCTGAAGTTCTCTTATCCCTTCACTACCAAACTTTGAGCGATTGTTAACCACATTCATGCTTACATTTAACACTTTTGATTCATGATTCAGGACACTAGCAAGTGTTTTCAGACTTAATGAAAATAGTTCTTACAGAAGCTATTTGCAGTCCATCTTACGAGCTACACAAAGGTGGAAAGCCGAAGAGTGAACAAGAGCTCTCTAGTTGTAATACTCCTAAGGAAATTTCCTTGAGGTCCTTGATAGCCCTGTCTTCCACTGTTGTCCCTTCATCTCCAAACCCGGGTTCTCTTCCTAACCAAGCACCTTGTACACTATGTGCCCAGCGTTTAATTTTTTTCAGACATAGGACTGTATATGCAACAGCTTAAAATACTAACATTTGGGGGTGGGCCTTCTTGCTTTGAAGAGAGACATATTATATCAAGCTGTAGTAGCTATTATAATCTTGAAGCCAAAAGTAAACACGGGAAGGATGGTAGATACCAAATAGCACAAGAGTCTGCAACCTTGAAAGTGTTTGAGTAGCAGGAGACACCCCAACACCTACCAGTATCTGAACTTCGTTTACAAAAGTAACAAAGCACCTATTTATTAGTGGAAAGCGTGTGATATATAGTAGAATGTATTCGTATATATGGCACATTAATTTTCCTTTTCTCCAATGTCTCCTTCCAATTCTAAATCTGTTCCTCATATTTACTTCATTTGTCTATTAACAATGATTTCATTCTTCCTCAACCTAAACAGCACTTTGGTCCCCAGATGTATTTGATCTTTCCCTGCCTCCATTCCCATTGTCATTCATCAGAAACCAAGTGAACAATTTCAGCTATTTTCTAGCTGGTATTCTCCCTTCACTGTCCTCTCACACCCAAGGCAGGTTCTTTTCCAGGGTTTCTCAAACTATCATATTGATCAGCATATAGTTACATCTTGTCGTTTTCAATAAATCCCTTAGGAATAGTTTTTCTTTCCATCTGAACATCAGCCTCCATGTGTCACAGGGCAGGGAAAGGAAATTGAGGATCATGGTATAAAAATACATTTCCTCAGCCTTAGAAAAAAAGTAAAAAGCTTCGAATGAATGCTTTGCTCTATATATGCTTAAAGTCTTCTTCTTCCATCACTTGATACAACCCTAGCATCCTTTCCTTTCTCCAACTTGTGAAATCAGCGTATCACCTCTTCCCGGAAGCCTTCTTTGGAATATTCTTATAGTATGGTACTCATCTTCATATGTTGTAACTACAACAGTTATTCCTCAATGTCAAATTTCCCTAAAGCACACTTTATCTTTGTTCTAGCAGAAATTGTGTCATGTTTATTTTTGTAATGCTCAGTCAGGGATGGCCACAATAGAGGATACAGGAGAGGCTCAGGAAAACCAGTTACTCACACCCACAGGTCCTAGAGACAGGAGCATGCCACGCAGGGTACTCAAGAAGCAGAAGGTGCAGGATCAAGGGGGAGAACCTAGGCCACAGTTTTCATTGGGATTTCCATAGGAAAGTTGAGACAAGGTAAATAGGTCAGGATGGGCTAGGCTCTAATCCATAAGGGTAGTCTCTAGGTGCCTGGTCCCCAGTCCTGGGATGATGAAAGCAGACGGAGGAATAAAGCTTCCTGAGCGTACCAGCCAGGAAAAGGAGGTAAAGATCTGTATCCATTAGTTTAGTTATCAAAGGCAGGCTCGAGGCTGAGCCTTCTGCTATCTATCTCTAAGAATTGGCTACCACTTCTCCCCAGCCAGAAAAGTCCCAACATAAAAATGGAAAATAAAAACTATAAACAGTACAGAAATGAATAATCTCGTGCAAATCATTATGAAAGTTGTTACTAGTCCAGGAGCCTCAATAGAAGGTACAGGGTTTAGTGAAGTTTCAGAAAGAAATGTAGACAGCTCAGGAGAAGTAAATGTTAGCCCATAACTATAAATGTCTCTTAGCAAACTCTATTTCTGCATATTACAATTGACCATTGGACAACATGGGTTTCAGCTGTGCAAGTCTAGTTGTAAATGGATTTTTTTTTTTAAGAGACTATGTGTGAGAGCAGGGAGGGACAGAAGGAGAGAATCGTAAGCAAACTCCACACTCGGCACGGAGCTGGACATGGGGTTCAATCTCACAACCCTGAAATCATGATTTGAGCCCAAATCAAGAGTAGAATGCTTAGCTGACCCAGCCACATAGGCACCCCTTATGATTTTATTATGTCCAAATAACCAACATATAGTAATTTGTTTTTGATATAGTGATCAATGATTCGTGTTATGCATAACACCCAGCACTCATCACAATATGTACCCTACTTAATACCCATCATCCAGTCACCTCATCCCCCCCCACCCCATTCCTTCTGTAACTGTCAATTTGTTACCCCTTACAATTATCTTAATAACATTTTTCTTTTCTCTAGTTTTCTTTATAAGAATTATATATAATATATATTTATGATATGTGTTAATTTTTAATGTTATGGATAAGGCTTCGGGTCAGCAAGAAGCTATTAGTGAGTTACATTTCTGAAAAGCCAAAGCTACAGGTAGATTTTTGACTGGGGGAGGTGGCACACCTACCTAAGCAATTCTCAGAAACCTAAATCAAGCATCTAAGAAAGGGTTACGGTAACAAAAATTCATGAGCGGCTTTCACTGCCAACTGGGGCCAACCACTGCAAACTTATTGAAGGGCACCATCTTGAACCGTGTTAAGCAAAATCATTTAATATCTGAGGAGAAGGGAAAAGAAGCAGAAATACATTAAATGGGAGAGAAGCAGCCAAGGGCCAATTTCCGAAGTAGGAATAGACCGAAATTGTACAGTAAAGCAAATAATATAGAGTGTGCCAAACTGAAAGCTTTGGGAAACTTTTTAAACACTTAAAATTTTTTATTTTTTTTAAGATTTTATTTATATATTTGACAGAAGGGGAAGCAGAGAGCCCAATGCGGGCTCAATGACGGGATCACGACCCAAGCCGAAGGCAGAGGCTTCAACCCACTGAGCCACCCAGGCACCCCCAGAATTTTTCTTTTATTAAAACTTGCCTTCCCTGGGCACCTGGGTGGCTCACTTTGCTCAGGTCCTGATCTCAGGTTCCTGGGATCAATCCCGAAGTTAGGCTCTCTGTTCAGCCCGGAGCCTGTTTCTCCCTTTCCCTACTGCCCTGCCTACTTGTGCTTGCTTGCTCGCTCTCTAATAAATAAATAAAATCTTAAAAAAAAAAAAAAAGTTAGAACTTGCCTTCCCTTCTAGAGGCACCTGAGTAGTGCAGTGGGTCGAGTATCCAAGTCTAGATTTCAGCTCAGATCATGGATTTCAGAGTCCTAAAAGTGAGCCACACGTTGGGCTCAGTGAGGAGTTTGTTTGTCCTTTCTCAAATAAATGTTTTTTGAAAAATTTGACTTTTATTTGTTAATACTACAATTTTAGCAGTTGATAATATGAAGCAAGCATGGTCTAGAGTATGTACTGTTATTAGTAATCTTGTAAAGTATAAAATATCAATACCCTTTTAGAGAGGAGACCCCAGTGCTCAGAAAAAGGAAGAAAATGCAGGAGTCCGCACAGATCTCCTAGTCTCTATGGTGAATGCTCTTAACCACTCCACTATAATCTCTTTGTTCAAGGGGATACTTGACATCTATGACCAGGCCTACAAGGAAAAAGTTAGGGTTAGTATTTCCTGGGCCTGTTCATTGAGCTAGATGCAGATGAAGAAAGGGGATTGAAAATGTAAAGAAAGAAAAAAATTAATACACCTCTTATCATAACATTAGACACTTGTAAGGACCCTGGAGTTATTCACCCCATATTCAATAAGGCAGGAAATAATGCATATGCAGAATTACATATCTCAGTGTGTTAGTCATCTTTCTCTTCCCCTGCCACTACAGACATGTACTTATTTGTAGCCTGTGTCTTTATTTCCTGATACATAAGGAAAAGGAATAGTTGATAAAGCAGTTAAAATACAAGTGCTCAGTTGGCTTTAGACAAATATTTTAGTTCCAGAATGTTTATAGTGTTTGTTTTGATGTTTCCAGAGTACCATATGCTTTTATTATAAACAAGGACGGCTTCATTTGTTGAATAGCAATGATACATTATGTTGACTGTTTCTGACACTGAGTTTGAAACTTCCAAGGGAAAAAGTAACCTGTGAATAGTCTCAACGTTGCCTTCCCTGTTTTAGAAATTGAAGCTGTGTGCATTTTACCACCTACCGATACTATAGCATCTTTCTCAAATTTGTTTCAGTCACCATTGGGCAAAACCAAAGACATAAATCTTTTGTTCAAACCTATGAATATTGACTAGTAAATTTTTAAAAAATTTCCACCGTGCTAAGTAGGTAGGAAAAATACTGCTACCATCATAAATCCCCTAGTTTTTATCTCACAGTACAAGCTATCATACTTTAAAAGCTTGAAAGCAATTCCTCATGCAACTGAATCCTGGCTGGAGTTGTGTGGGATGATGTGGCAAAGGCTGAAATGAACGACTCCAACATCCCAGAACTGCGTCTGCCTGACAGAGCAATGTATACAAACCCGTTCCTGTCTTTTATTGGGTTGCACCAAGTGTACAATTCTCCAGTGAGCCCAGGAGTCAGAAACTGTCAATTACAAAGAAATGGTTGGCAGACTGAATGAATATTTGTGTGTAATTATCACAGCATCCACCAGCAGCAAAGACTGCAGAATGGCACACACAAATGTTAGTGTCCTTTCCCTGCATAAAACACCCATTTTTACACTGTGTGATATCAATCCCTAACAGAGGTGATGAGGCAGGATGCAGGCAATTGATTTTGCCAACCCCATGTAACCCAAGATGTTACTCATCACTGAACAGTGACTGCTTTTTGCCATAAGCATTATTTTCAAATATGTAAGAGTCTCAGCTTTCCTTTGGCCATCCTAGAGCTCCCTTCTCCTCCAGTTTTATAGTCCTAAAGGACAATGGTCAGAACATGTTTTTAAATAGTCAGAAGCTCTCAAGCAATGAGTCTTTCTAGAATTCCTAACTCAGCTCTTTTAAGATATTGCAATATCCATGTTTCCTTTCAGTAAAACCTTCAGAAGCAAAGTTCCCAACCTGATGGCTCTATGAAATGCATTGTGAGTGGCACCAGCAATCCACTCTCTTCGTACCAGCTATTTCAGTTGTTAAAATAGAAGAAAAATAAGATCTATCCCATTCCCTGAGTGATGGCTTTGTTTTCCTGACTTCTAATCCTTCTAAAATACTATTTTTGTACTTCTTGTGGTCACTTTTTCGAAAATCTTAAAAAAGTCTGCATCTTCTTGCAAAAAAAAAAAAAATCACGTGTTCATGTGTACATGCACACTTGCCCCTGCTCAGAAGATTCTCAGTTACTTTAGTATATGATGTCACTATCTTGAAACCTTAATACTTATACTTTTGAATGGTTTTGTATGACAAGTCCAATGAGATAATACAAAGGAGCAGAGGAGAATGGGAAATAGTGTGTCCGCCCTTGTATTTGCATTAGAATGCACAATGCCAGTGGAGCCACAATGTAAGGGGATACAGCAAGATTCAAAGCAAAGACAATGTTAACGTGTCTATGTACTACAGATGAGCAGGGGCACCAAGAGGCCAGACTTTCAGATCCAATCAGAACTTGTTCCAAAGAAAGGTGACAGTGATATTCTAAGAAACACAAATAACCCAAGAATCCTACTGTATCCTTACTCGTTTCTGCTACTTCCCTGTATTAGCCAATCACCTACACTGGAAATGATGACATAGAAAGGAAAGATAGGGCAACCCATCTTCCTTTTTTTTCCATTAAGTCCTTCCTGACACATCAGAGAGCTGTAAGTAGTGGCTTTGAATGGAGTATATTTATATACTCCAGTGAAGTAAAAACAGTTGCATTAGTTTTGTGCTCTGTTTTTGCTATTCTGCTAGGGCTCCAAATTAGGAATTGTATAAGTTTCGTGATTCTGCGTACAGGGTAAATGCTGTAAAATTTAATTTAAATTTGCATTGCACAATATACAGATGACCCTTCAACAGTGTGGGAGTTAGGCATGTTGACCCCCCAACACAGGAAAAAAAAAATCCATACTTAGTTTTTAATTTCCTGAAACCTTATCTACTCATAGCCTACTGTTGACCAGAAGACTGACAACATAAACAATTGATTAACACATATAACATGTAAAATATGTCTTAAATGCTGTATTCTTACAACAAAGTTAGCTAGAGAGAAGAAAATACTATTAAGAAAATCATAAGGGAAAGATCTCAGGGAAAGGTGGTAGAGGAGGAGGATCCTGAGCTCACCTCCTCCCATGGCCACACCAAGGAAACAACTTCAAGTATCGCAACTCATTCTGAGGAAGCTTTGAAGGCCGGCCCAACAGATCCTCCACAGCTAGTCAGAGACAGAAGGCCATATCAGAAAAGGTAGGAAGGGCAGAGTTGTAACCGGGAATCAGCTCCCTGACATGTCCCTCCTGCTTGTCATTAACAAGAAGGAGTGAAGGCATCAGGCCTCTCATTGGAAAAGCAAGTTCCCATAATGTCTAGCTTGGAAAATCATCAGAGCTTAACTCTGGGAGTCTCCACCCTTCAAGCACCAGCATGCTAAACAACTTGGCCTGAGACCCAGCCTAGAAGCAGAAATTTGTAAAGCCCTGAGATACACATGAAGGAGATTTATAAACTAGTTTCAGGACAAAGGCAGTAGGGGCAGGATCTGTAGCAGCTTTCTCTGGGAACAAAAGTGCTGACAGTTGTCCTTTGTCTTGCCCTCTCCCAGCCTAGATAGCCAGGTACTCTCAGGAACCAGTGCTGACATTCTCCATCTACCTTGCAACCACCATGAGCACTGCCCTGGTATTCCCCTCTGATCCAACAACTCACCTGTCAAAGATGCCCATCAGTGCACCCAGGGTTGGTGCAATAGCACCTCACAGTCGGCCTCACCGAGAGTAAGCCCTACATACCAGGATGCCTCCAGCAGCCACAGCTCAGCCACAAAAGGAGGACACACACAGAGCGGACATGGATAGACCACCTAGTTCTGATGACCAGAGGTGATTATGTTATAGGATACCAAAAGAACCCTTTTCCACAAAGCCAGGGCTTTAAAGATCAGAAGATAGAACTGATCTACCTAATAAGAACACAAACAAAAAGAAAGACAGAGGAATATGTCCCAAATTAGAAAAAAAAAAGGCTATATGAAACAGAAATAAGCCATATGAACAGATGAAGAGTTCCAAGTAATGGTCATAAAAATAGTCAAGACTTTAGAGGGTACAGAGAAATGAATCAATGACTGAGAAGAAAAGGTAATAGAAAGGAACCCAGCTGAACAGCAAAAAGAAAGAGTATCAAACGAGGATAGATTAAGGGATCCCCAACAACATTATCAAGCATAATATTCACATTATAGGGCTCCCAGAAGAACAGAGAACAAGGGGGCAGAAAACTTATTTGAAGAGGAATAGCTGAGAACTTCCCTAAACTGAAGAAAGAAACCTAACCATGTACAGAAAGCCTCAACAAAATAAACCCAAGGAGGTTGGCAATGAGACACATAACAATTAACAAAAATAAAAGAGTTTTAAATGCAACAAGACAAAGCAAACAGTTACATACAAGCAAAACCCCACAAAGCTGTCAGCTCTGTTGTCAGCAAATTTTACATGCCAGAAGAGAGTGACATGATAGATTCAAAATCTTGAAAAAACCTACAGCAAAGAAACTCAGCAAGTTTCGCATACAGAATTACAAGACAGAGAAAGCATTTCCCAAAGAAAAATTAAAAGAGTTCATCACCAATGAACCAGCATTATAAGAAATGTTCACGAGAAGTCTTTAGGTGGAAAGAAATGGCCATAAGTAGATAAATCTTTGGAAAGAAAAATTATTTTAAGTAATTAAACATGCAGTAATGGAAGTAAATCAATGACTTAAAAGGGAAGACAGGGAAATAGTAACATAAATTATAAAAAATGAAAGAGAAGTTACAATGGACACCATAGAAATACAGACAATTACATGCCAAAAATTGGACAACCAAGAAGAAATGGATAAATTCCCAGTAACATACAGGCTTCCAAAAATGAAATAGACAGAAATAGAGAAATCTGAACAGACCAATTACTGGTAATTGGGTAATTTTAAAATTCTCACCACATAGAAAACCAGGGCCAGATGCATCACAAGTGATTTCTACCAAACTGTTAAAGAAGATTTAATACCTATCTTTCTTAAACTATTCCAAAACATAGAAAAGGGAGGGATGCTTCCACATTCACTCTTTGAGGCCAGCATTACTCTGATACCAAAACCAAAGATATTATCAAAAAAAAAAAAAGGAAGAAAATTGCAGACTAATACCCGTAATGAACATAGATACAAATGTCCTCAGTAAAATATTAACAAACCAAATTCAATAATACATTAAAAAGATCATTCACCACAGTCAAGTGGGATTTATTCCAGAGATGCGAGAATAGTTCAGTGTACATAAATCAACATAATATACCAAATTAACAAAATAAATGATAAAAATGATCATCTCGATAGATGTAGAAAAGGCATTTGATAAATTTAGCTTACATTCGTGATTAAAACCGTGACCAAGTTGGGTTAGGCCATATATGACAAACCCACAGCAAATGTCAATAATGAAAATCTGTAAGCTTTCCCTTTATGATCAGGAACAAGAATAAGTATATCTACTCTCACCGCTTTTATTCAGCAGAGTACTGAAAATCCTACCCGTGAAAATCAGTTAAGAAATTAAAGGCATCCAAATCAGTAAAGAGGAAGTAAAAGTGTCCCTATTTTCAGGTGACAAGTAAATACATATAGAAAATTATAAAGAGTCCACCAAAAATCTAGAACAAGTAATTCAGTAATGTTGCAAAATGCAAAGTCAATATACAGAACTCTGTTGCATTCCTATGCACTAATAGTGAAATAGCAGAAAGAGAAAACAATCTCATTTATAATTGCATGAAAAGACTAAAATACTAATAATAAATTTAACCAAAGAGGTTAAAGACCTGTACTCTCAAAACTACAAGACAGTGGTAAAAGAAACTGAAGATGACACAAATGGAAAGATAAATCAGGCTCATGGAGTGGAAGAAGTAAAATGTCCATACTACCAAAGCAATCTGCAGATCATTCAATCCCTATCAACATACCAACAGCATTTTTTTTTTTTTTAACAGACCTAGAACAGAAATGCCACACATTTGTATGGAATCACTAAGACCTCAAATAACTAAAGCAATCTTGAGAAAGAACAAAGCTGGAGTTATCACGTTCCCCGATTTCAAACTAAACTACAAAGCTAAGGTAATCAAAACAGTATGGTACTGGCACAAAACCAGACATATAAACCAGTATAACAGAACTGAGAGCCTAGAAGTAAACCGATGTTTACATGGTCAGTTACTCTAATGACAATAGAGGCAAAAATATACTATGAGGAAAAGATAGTCTCTTTAATAAATGGTAATGGGAACACTGGACTTTTCTTTTTATATATAAAAATAAACTCCAAGTATATTAAAGATCTAAATCTAAGATCTGAAACCATAAAACTCCTAGAAAAAAAAAAGACAGTCATCTTTTGGATATCAACCTTAGCATTATTTTTTTGGATCTGTCCTCTCAGGCAAAAGAAATAACAGCGAAAAAAAACAATTGGGCTTACATCAAACTGCAAAGCTTTTGCACAGCAAAGGAAACCACCAACCAAATGACAAGGTAACCTCCTGAATGGGGAGAAGATATTTGCAAATCCTCTAAAGAAAGAGATAACATCCAAAATGGGTAAAGAACTTTTATGACTCAGCACCCCAAAAAACTCATAATAATCTGATTTAAAATGAGCAGAGAAGGACATGTGCGTGGTTCAGTTAGGCATTTGACTCTTGATTTCAGCTCAGGTCATGAACTCAGGGTTCTGGGATTGAGCCCCACATTGGACTCTCCCTCTCTCCCTTTCGCTCTCAAAAAAAAAAAAAAAAAAAAAAGACCTGAAATACGCATTTTTCCAAAGAAGACACACAGATGGCCAACAGACAAATAAAAAGATGCTCATCATCATTAATCACTAGAGAAATGCAAATCAACAATGAGATATCACGTCATACTAATCAGAATGACCAGTACCATAAAGATGAGAGATAACAAGTGTTGGTGATGATGGAGAGAAAAGGGAATCCTAGTGCACTGTTAGTAGGAATATAAATTGGTACAACTACTCTAGACAATAATGTGGAGATTCCTCAAAAAGTAAAAATAGAAATATTTGATCCAGTAAATCCACTTCCGGGTATTTACTTGAGAAAATATGAAAAGATACATGTACTATACGTCTATGTAGCATTTTCTACTATAGCCAAGATACAGAAGCAACTTAAGTGTCCGTTGGTAGATGATTGAATAAAGAACATATGGTATATATACACACAATATTACCCAGCTATAAAAAAAAGAATGAGGTCTTGCCATTTGCAACAACATGGGTGGACCTAGAGGATGTTATGCTGAGTGAAATAAGTTCAGACAAAGATATACGCCGTATGATTTCACTCCTATGTAGAATCTAAAAAGCCTATGAACAAACAGGAGAAACAGACTCACAGAGAACACACTAGTGGTAGCCAGTGGTGAGGTGGGTAGGGTAATAGGCAAAATAGGTGAGGGGGATTAAAGGGCACAAACTTCCACTTACAAAATAAATAAGTCATGGGGTTGAAAAGTATAGCATAGGGAGTATGTTCAGTAATGCTGTAGTAACTTTATGTGGTGCCAGATGGTAGCTGCACTTACCATGGTAAGCATTCCGTGACATAAGTAAGTGTTAAATCACTATGGTACACACTTGAAACTACTATGTCAACTATATTCTCAGATTAGAATATAAAAATATAAACACAAATAAAATCATAAAATACATTTATAGTACTGGGCTATATTTATCAAAAAGAACTCTGTGTATAAGTGAACCCATGCAGTTCAAACCTGTGTTCAGGAATCGACTGTAAATATGAATGATAAAAATACATGCCAATAATATTTTACACTTCTCCCAGTTTTTACTCAAATTCTAGTTAGTTAACATGCAATATTAGTCTCAGGTGTCCCATTTAGTGATTCACATGCCAATAATTTAAAATTATTTCATTTTTCTTAAAAAATGGCAAGTTACAAAACAAACCATGGGAGAAAGGAAAAACTGTCTATTTTAGGACTTTAAGATACTACAGTTTCTAAATATGGCACTTTTTTACGAAAACATTTTTGCACAAAGGGCTCAAAATTTTGTAGCCAGCCCTGCTCTTCTAAGTATTTTGCATACCATTTCAAGTTATTTTGAAATCCTTACAAGGTAGCAAGAAGAGGACATATCGATGTATATGTGCTTGGATTAGTTTGCTTGGACTGCCATAACAAATCCTGTGGACCCAGGAATACCTAGACCAAGCAATGGCTACCGTCAACATGCAAAGATTCTGCTATTGACAACTCCTTTCCCAACTACTCTTAACCTCCTCTCTACCTCAAGGGTCTCTTTAAGTATCCTATGACTTAAGATAACCCTTGCTCTTTTAAAAAAGAAGTTTTAATGATCTAGCATAACGAGTAACCAAGACAAAATGAATCGAAAGACTTCTATGCTAATAAACTCGGATTGCTCTTTAATTATCTAGAGCTCTCAAAACAATAATTGCCTGTGCTTCAGTGTTCTACATTGTTTTTTAATGAATACACATCACGAAAACATTATATGTATCTGGTTGATTCCATAAAGTAAATTCCATTAATGTGTCTAAATACTTCTTGGCCCTTATCTAAAATTAATCTCTAATAGAATTTGGAGCCTTTTAATTATTTCTGATCTCAGAAACCTGTAAAGTTTTCATCAATCATGGTCCCAGAAATCGGCCGGAGAAGAAAGCGTGGGCTGCAATTCTGAGAAGCACATACCCCAGGCAGGGTGGCCTAACATTTTCTCACTACACCCCACCACTAATTTCTGAATACCAGAAGTCCAACTAGGGAAGGTGGAGAAATTGACCCTTGATGCTCACAAGATCCAACACATCTAAATTCATTTTCATGCCATGTAACACAATAGCATCCTTTTCATATACGAGTGATAGATATTTTGTACACAAGTGCACCTCCTTCGGTGAGGTGTGCATAAAGATCAGAAGGCATAGGTTTCAGTACAATTACTGACATTAAGTCCATGGCCCTCCACTCCCACAGATAGGGAACCCTACCTCACAACCCTCTTTACCAGAGACCAAGAACAAATCAGGTCTGTTGGACGAGTTTTTTTTCTTTCCAGCTCATGGAATTTGTGTCAAGCCATTCACATCCTCCTATAAAAACCCAAGGTCACTCCAACCTCTAAATACTAGACAACCTGCTTTCAACAGCCCCTGGCTGTTTACTCTATTCCCAAGTACAACCTCCACCTGCATGACATGCCGTGTCTTGTTCTCCTGGACAGTAAATATATGACCAACAAACTTTTGATGCCATCCCCAAAGCCATAAGGTGGGAATCCTTCTTTCACTAAGAGGATAAGGAGGAGGAGGTTAAAACTCACTGACAGGGCTGGATCTGCCCACCACCGAAACTCAAAGGTCCAATGTAATAGAACAAATTGTTACTATTGGCTGGTTATTTTTTTTTAATGTCCCAGAATATCAGACTCTCCAAGCCTGAGTTTTAGAGCAAGTGGCATGAATCAGTTGGACGTAGACCTCCCTTCACACATGAAAAGATGTTCTCCAAATGAAAAGATGTATTACATTAAAATTAGGTGGGTCCAACCCTTTACTTTTGATATTTGACTAGGCAGTGGGCCATACAGCTCTCTTCCACATTTTAACCCAAGTGATTCTAAATATAGTTCATACTCTGTAAACAAGGATGAACAAATACCAGGAAATGTCGATACCCAAAAAATATATAGCAAATAATTTAAAACTAAGACATCATTTATAATGCATAGGCACACCTCCTCCAAAACGTTTTAAAGAACTCTGGTTTTGTACATTTAATTCCATCAAAGAAGAGCAAATCTGTGCAGCATTTCTTTGGTTTCCCCACCTATTTGCCATGGCTGCTTGAAATTGATATATTTAAGTGCCACCAGCAAAGCCTGAATGAGAAAGGCTTTGCAGTTCAGCCTCTGTGATCTTTTATATAAATATTGCTTTGAGTTGGACAGTGGAAAAGCCCAGGGTGGCACTATAATGCCAACCTGACAGACGCTTTACAATCTCTGCCAATAGGGTACTATATCAGAATCTTGCTTAAGCATGAAAGAATGTTCCAGAAATAATTTAACATGATAAAGTAGTCCCCAAAGAGATTTAGAGTTGATTTTCCAGCTATTAAGTATTTCCTCATATTTTCTATTTATCCCAGACAAGAACCCAGAGAAGGGACCATTCTCCACCAAAGTGCTCTGATTCCTCAAGGATGGCCTTGCTGTGGCTTGGGCTCTGGCCTCCTGAACCCTGCTCATTGGATCAGGACCTCTGCTACACCCCTACCTTACAAACTGCCAGACCTTCCACCCATTTCCCTATGTCTCTGTGCCTTAGATTCCTAAATTTAAACAGGGATATTCACAAAATCTCAGTGTTGGATACGGAATGAATGAGTCGGTAAATATATACGAAGCCCTTAAAACCAACAGTACTTGGCTCATATTGAATGCTCAATAAATCTTAGCCACTTTTTCATTACTGTCATTTTAGATTTGTTTAACTCCCCTTCAGATTGGGGTAAAGGTTATCGGGACATTTTTGGCTTAGAACAGAATAAAACTGGCCACTCATTGTTGAAAAGGGCTTTGGCGATGATATAATTCAATTCTTCCTCCCTTCTATTTTGGGGTTTGAGGAAACTGAAACACAGATAGTGGACCTTCCCTCAAAGTCATAGAACACACAGAAAAAGAAGTCAGGACTCTGGATTCCCCAAATTTTACAAACAGCAATTACCTTTCACAAAGAACTATCAGGAGGCTTTATTCAATTGTCTACCCAGAAATTAGCCATAGGCAAACTCCCCCATCTAGAAGCAATCTCGAGGTCACATTTTTTCCTAATTCAGTTTTCCTTATATTCAGATGCATTCTAGTTTTCAAAATCTTTTATTGAGAAACATCTGAGTTGTACGTACCATGACAGCTGTAAGTTTCCAGACCAATTCCAGCGGCCAGACAGTTAAGCAAAACCAAAGCATCATGTTAAATGTGCAAAGTCTTATATAACTAACTTCCAAAAAATATCTCTATCAAGTCGATAGGTTGGCATTTACTATATATTTGTCACAGCTCAAACAAGGATCTACTTTTTCCAAAAAAAAAATAAAGAAAAAATGAAGTTTACTTTATCTAGACAGATCCAGCCTTGTTTAAAAAATATGCACAATAACCACAACTGTGCAACAAATTTCTTTAAAAAAATTATGAAAGAGCAGACCTAAGTACTAAACAGAACATTGGAGTATTTAACATGCTAAAGTGATTTTACAATTTGGGGCAAAGAGGAAAACGGGTATTATTCGGACCCCATCCTATAAAATCAGTATCCTCAGAAAATGTAGTACCATTTCCCCATTTTTCTCAGGCTGAAGTATGTCTATCTTAAAGTATCAGTCTAAGCTCTGATGCATAAGCCCTTAGTTAGCCTTAGCCAGGATAATTAGTTGCTACACATGCTTTTTTTAAAGAACATGAAGCATGAGACTGCATGATATACACCTTGGTTTTCTCATCCAGAGAAGGAAATAATACAATTACCCAACTCATTAGTTCCCTATAATGATGTAATACCTGTTAAGAGATTAAAACAGTGCCCTGAACATAAGTAACCCTCACATATTACTGAATATTACACTTATTATAGTCCAGAGAGTACCTCAGAAGTACATCTAAGACAACAGAGCAAATACTAATATCCTTGATAAATATAACTCCATTAAAGAGCATTATCAGGGCTCAAATTATTACTGCCAGGACCTAACTTACATTGCTGAGCCCTATAGAGAAAATTACTTACGAAATTGATCTTTGTCTCTGGAAAGACTGAATTTTTGCTCTTGGTAGTCATGAGAAGCTCCCAATCGAAAGCCTTGCATGCAGAAAATCATTTGACAACACTGAATCTAATTTAGATCTACCTGACATCATTTTTAGGTGATCTTTTTCCCCCTTGCTACATCTCTACTATAAAGGCGGAATTTCCTTGGCATTTACACTTGGATCTTAGAAAACTATTTCCTATTGGAATCAGAAGCACAGCAGTAAAGTTTGTACGCTTGCGCTACTTTTGCAGGAGGAATGTAGAGAGGGAGGAAAGGGACGCACTGACATGTAGAGGAATGGAAATGAAAATTGTCTGCATTCTTACATGTGCTGGTTTCAATTTTCAAAGATAAAAGTTTGAGCCAAAAGGATTACATTACAACACAGAGGATGCCACAGCAATGTGATTCCGTTTTCTTTGGACCAAAATATAATTTTATGTTTAGCCTCTTGGGTTTTTACTACTTGACAGTCAAGTGGGTCATGACATTTTCCTCACATTTATTTACCAATCCTAAGTTCAATTACTTTACTGTGTTGGTGACAGCAAGGTGGAAACATCATGGTCTTAGTTCTCACATATTAGGTGGCACTTGTCACTTGTTATGAGTACAAAGTGCTAGGAGTTTAAAAGAAGAGACTGCTATAAAACCACCAAAAACAAAGGGTGACTGTCTTGGAAGTTAAGTCAGTTTGCAGCTTTGTATTACAATCGGGTAAATACTGCACGACTCAGTACTCAAAGATATTGCCCATGTACCCTAATTTACAGGCCATCACAGAATCCTTGTAACAAAGTTTCTAAAGGTTCACAATTTTCTCCAGTCCTCTAGATCCATAACACATGGATCTGAAATCTCCACAGACTTTGGTGCACATAATGAATTTTGATAATAAGGTAAAGATCAGAAATTCAAATCAGATCAGGATGCTCATTAATTCTGAACAGAATGAAATATCAAGCTATTTAATATCTTTTCTGTATGTTCTTTCCTTAATTTTCAAAGCAAATGATCCTCTGTACTACCTTGTTTTGATTAATAAGAATCTTACAACTTATAAGAACATCTAATACTTAACTGCATCACATAACTGGATAGGACTGAGATTTAGCTTTAAATTTTTCATATAAGGGAAAGTCATCCTTTTCTTTCTCTACAGATCTAACTTGTAGATTACTCTGTAGGGTATTTCCCAAGTAAATATATTAATTTCTGAGGATTAATTAATATTATTTTTAAAAGAAACCCCTGGAAGCACACCTATTCTCATTTTGTAAAACACTGAGGTCATCTTAACATGGGAAAACAGAAAGGTGTCCTCAGCCCCTGAAAAAAAAATATTATTAAAATACTCTCTTGACATGAACAGATACTTCTCCAAAGAAGACATACAAATGGCTAACAGACACATGAAAAAATGTTCATCATCTTTAGCCATCAGAGAGATTCAAATCAAAACCACACGGAGATACCACCTTACACCAGTTAGAATGGCCAAAATCAACAAGACAGTAAACAACAAATGCTGCAGAGGATGTGGAGAAAAGGGAACCCTCCTCCACTGTTGGTGGGGATGCAAGTTGGTACAGCCCCTTTGGAAAACAGTATGGAGATTCCTCAGGAAATTAAATATACAGCTACCCTATGACCCTGCAATTGCACTACTCGGTGTTTACCCCAAAGAAGCAGATGCAGTACAAAGAAGGGCCATAAGTACCCCAATGTTCATAGCCGCAATGGCCACAATCGCCAAACTGTGGAAAGAACCAAAATGCCCTTCAACAGATGAGTGGATAAGGAAGAAGTGGTACATCTATACAATGGAATAGTATGCCTCCATCAGAAAGGAGGACTATCCAACTTTTGTATCAACATGGACAGGCCTAGAAGAGATTATGCGGAGTGAAATAAGTCAAGCGGAGAGAGGCAATTATCTTATGGTCTCACTTACATGTGGAGTATAAAGAAAATCATGGAGGGCATCGTGAGAAGGAAGGGAAGGGTGAATGGGGGGAAATCGGAGGG